>LPNX010085308.1:393895-545289 GCA_001517045.1 Pseudotsuga menziesii
TTCTTGCAACTATGCCACTTTCCTTTGAGAGCTATGGGGTTTTAAAGTACTTCTATTTCGATTTTGGAAATTTTATTTATATATTACAGACCTTAAGCTAGTTTAGTTTATTTGCATTTCTCAATATCAGTGTCGTGAGCCTTTACTCTATCGATTTTCTTTTTGGGCTTAGAAATCCACTCTAAACACAGTTTTGTTATTTTGATAAGGCAATGAATGCATCTCTATAATAAACCCATCAGGGCTATCTGTAAACAATGCTTTTAAAATGCTAAAATTGTATTATGGTTTTCATGTAGCGACTGTTTAAAAAAATTCTTTTTTCTTTTTCTCTTGTATTGTTTATGTCTATTGTAACATGATAAGGCCATGTAGCTTTACTGTCGGTTCTTGTTTTTGGGCTAAGAAGCCACTATCGTAATTTATTATTGGTTTGATATTATAATGGGTATATTGTGGAGCAATGCTCGTGAGAATTTGGTGTAAACCCAAAGCTTTGTTTGTTGTGTTTTAATATCGTTTAACAAGTCCTCCATTTTGTTTAAAAAATCGAATGCTAAACTTACAGTGAATCCATCATCTAATAAAAGGAGTTTGATGATATTAACAACATATGAGGTTATTTTACTATTCATAGTTTGTTTATAGTTAACCTATCAAATGAAGAGATTCGACTGTGGAGTATTTTCCTTTCCATGTAGGCTTGGAAACCAGGGTCATAAGTCCTCTATTAGCTATAATTTTTTTAGACTTATTTATTGAAGGGGTTTCTATGAGTGCTTAAGTAACTCTCTACATATACAGAGCTTGGTTATAACAACATTTGTTGTTTCAATTTATTACTTGACTTTACTTGGTTAGAGTTTAAATATTGTACCGTTATTCTACTGGATTTGTGGAAATTGAACCCAAGTGATAGATCAATTGCACTCACAAAATTGCTAATCAAACGTGCAAATTTACACACAAAGGAGACTGAAATTGGAGCATAACACTAATCTGTCTTGAATAAGTGTACAGTATCCAATCATATGAAGTCATAGGCTGCTGCAATATATAATTACATGAGAGATTCGAATGCATAAGGATTCCATTCGAAATAGTCAAAAGCAGGCTTACTAAATCTAGTCATATCCCCCATAGGTGCATAAAGCAGTTTCCAAATATACCTAGGAGCTTTCGAATTGGCAAGCTAATAGGTGATGGAAAGAAAACTCATACATGCTTTTATTAGGAGAAAATAATGGAGGATGATGAGGGAAAAAAAATAAGTCAACTGCACCTAGTCTTACTTTCCCTTTTGCCATAAATCTCAGTAAAGCAGGCAATAAAGAAGAAAAAGCAGATATGTGCTAGGGAGGATCTGCAATAAAGAAGAACTACTAAATATGGTTTCCAGGAGGTTTCCCAAGTGCTCCATGACTTAGTTTTGGAAAGTTTGACTTCTAGGACATGTGGAAGGACAACTTGCATAGAGTGGAATATTGGAAACTAGGAAAATAAGACAAAATGGATTAATTAATGTCTAAGGTAGCTAACTATGGGTTGATTATTCTAAAAGGATTATCAGTAATATCATTTTTGGTTTTGTTCTTAAGATGAGGTCACGGTTATGATGCTATGAAAACCTCACTTATACTAAACTCTATGCTGAAGTAGCCTAATTCTCTACTCTGTCTAATTCCTTTATAAATTATAAATGTTTTGGTGAGATCTTGTGAGAGATTTTACTTTGATTATTTAACTTTGTTATTGTAAGTTTAATAAGCCATGATACTATAGGTAAATTTCCATTACTGTTAAAAAGAATTTAACACTGTTTAGTTAACCATACTGTTTTGAAATGAATTAATACCTAAGGCTTCCTTTTAATTTCCTTCTACAAGAGAAATACTGCAGAAACAACACCATCCTGACCTGAATTTTGTAACCAGTGCTACCGCCTATCGATAATCTAGACTTGGTGTTATTAAACAATTTTAATCGTTAAGAAAACTGGGATTAAGATTCCCTTATGTGAACTAGTTTAGTTATTTCTGTTCATTTAGAACCCTGGTTATTCTTGTTGGAGACATTTACCACCATACACACTCTTTTTGGTCAAATTCGCCTAGTTAAACCACTATCCTAAGTATTATTGACATTAATTGACATCATTGGATCATTAAATGTCATCATACAATCACACCCACGCCTACCTTCAGTCAAGGAGGCTAACTTAGCCTTATCCTACATTCGGGGAGGCTAACTGGAGCACTCCGGGAGTGATCTAAGTGATATTAATGCACCTAATTGCTAACTGGTGGTTACAATCAGTTAAACAAGTCAGTGAAGGCACCTCCTTTCATTTAATTGATTATTTAATGATTAATTAATGAACTGGAGTCAACAAGGGCACCTCCACCAACTTCTGATGTTCAGTTCAACTTCAGTTAACCTCATCGGGGTTCATTGAAGTCGTTGAAGTGCTAGCACTTGATGGTTGGCTTGCTATGACACGTGTCTAATCTCTTTCAGTTGAGACTCGGTCATTTATTGCACTCCGACTTCAGTTAGGGTTTAGTTGAGTCAATTAGGGTTTTGATTAGTGGTTAATTGATTGTGGACCATGGATTATAGTCAATTAAGCTAGACTCACTCATTCAATTCGAATGACCTCCTTGAGGATTCGAATTGCTCATTCATTCATGCTTGTAGCATGATATTGCATTGTAATTATCAATTCTTTATTGAGTATATAGAGCGACTACTCATTCCATAGTTCGATTACACCATTTCATGTGTTATTTGTTCATTAATCTTTGATGAGACTGTGCTTGTGTTCCTAGATCACTGTCAAGATTAATATGGTATCAGAGTTTATGGTGAGATGAAGCTCTATCTCTCAAAAACAAGCTTTTTGACAGATTTCTGCATGAAATTTGAGCAATAGCTCAAAAATCCAACACTGCACCAGAAGCCAAGGATTACCACTTAATACCCCAAGTAAATAACTTGCTGATCAAGCTTGCTTGAGTGACTATGTTGGGTGTGATGAAAGCCTAAAATGTGTAGGCTGTCCAACCTTACATTTCCCTTTCTGTTTTGATTTTCAGGTTTCTACAGGTGAAGCATTCGCTCCAGCACATCCAGATGACCTCCTTAGTAGATCTCTTGACTCCATACAATTTCCACTCATGGAAAGGTTATATGGAGATTCAGCTGCGCTCCAGAGGACTTTTTAGAGTCACCATGGACACTGAAGATGAGCCTTGATCCACCATAGAAAAATCAAGATTCTTGAACAAGAAGGATGAAGCTTTCAGTTTCTTATGCCTCTTTATTTCTCGAGACCTTCTCTTCCATCTTGCGGGATTGAAGACTCTAAAAGAAATATGGGACAAATTGGAAACTCTATATCGAAATCATGATGACTTGAGATTTTACCAGCTCAAAAATGAACTCATGTCTCTCCAGCCCTCCAATTTCGAGACTCTGAATGATTTCTTCACAAAGTTCAAGCATATTGTTTTACTCTTGAAGCAATGCAAAGTGGAGCAGGAGGATGATCAGCTCATCCTTGCCATACTCTCCAAACTTGGAGTTGATTATTTAGTTTTTGTTTCTAGATTATGTGCGGGGAAGCTCACAACCCCTGGATGGAAGATGCCTACACTCAATGCCTTCATTGAGTCCCTAACAAGTGAACATGACAAGCTTGTCCAGATGGGCATCATCAGATATCCCGTGATCAAGCCCTCCATGTCTTGGGGCCCAAAGATCTGAAGGGTAAAGGAAAGCAGCAAAAGAATCAAAAAACTAAATTTGATGTTCCTAAACCTAGAGTTGAAAACCAGCAGCATGATGAGTCTTTAGGCTCAAGGAAGAACAAAGGAAAAGGGCACCATGGCAAGGAAAAATTCAAGTGTTCTTACTGCGGGAAGAGCTTCCACCCTGAACATGCCTGCATGAAGAAGAAGCTTGATGAAGCAACCTCTCTCCTTGAGAGGAATCACAGCAATCTTCCGAAAATATTTCAGAGGAGAGATCAGCAAGGTCGGGAACCATAGCATGAAAAAGGTCATGCCTTCATGGCAAGCACTTCGAAGTCCAAAGCACTCTTGATTGATTCTGGAGCTTCGAACCAAGTGAAGTGCTACTTTTTCCATTATTCCAATTACTTGATTGTAAGCTTGTGTGATTTCATTCATCTCATGCTCATCTTAATGAGCCATATTGAACATGTATGCAAGTTGTTGGAATACTTCTCAACGGGTTTGCATTTCCATTTCGGCCCATATCCTCATTTCTTCCATCTTCTTTTGGAGAGTATGTTAAGTAATTTATCTTTACTTTATGATGACATAATTTTTTACAAATTGTTAGAATTATAAAATTATAATATCATTTTCTACGTCTCAAAATTTATAAAATTGCAAAGTTTTATTATTAAAAATAGAAATTTAACTTGACTAATTATATAAGAAACCTACCAAAAAGAAACTTTCCTGAACTCCTTCAAGCCTATCCTCCTTTTGAAGAATATTAAATAAATAGAAGAAAAAATATGTTTGATATTTTCATGGAAATGTGTTCATTTATGTAAAATTTATAAAAACAATTTAATTTGGTACATACCACCATCCTAAAAGAAAACTCTTTATTTATTAAATTTTTATTGAAATTTTAATTTGTTTATATACTTGTTGTTTAATTTGTAAGATTTGAAGGGACAATATTTTATTTTCACATTTTTTTAAATGAAAAGTTTGCTTAATTCATGATTGTAAATACAAGCACAATTATTTATATAACCTTGCATTGTTGAAGGGTTAGGAGTATATATTCCCTTCATAATGATGTAAATGTATATGTATATGTGTTAGATAATAATAATGTGTTCATGATGGGCTGATAAATTTGAAGGGTTGGCCTTAATTTTAATTTGAAAGGCATATATTCATCAAGCCCTTCAAAGATGAATGGTTGTATAAATAATTATACTTCTATTGACCAATGTGAAATTGAAATAGTCTTTCAAATATTTACAAACTTAAAAAACTAAACAATAGCCATACAATAAAATTTAATAAATAAACAATTTTTTCTTTCAAAATAGCAATATCCACTAAATTATTATTTATGTAATTTTTTTTTTTAAGAATGTGCCTGGGCATTTCAACCATTGGCTAAGAAACTGTAACCCATGGGCATTTAAGTCGTCAAAATCACCAGGGAATCGCACCCAGCTTGAGCCACATCAACTCTTAACATGGCTAGATGTTTTGGTGTCTCCTCCCAACTAAGTCACCCCTAAGGATATTGAACTTAGGTCGCCTTGCAAAGAAAAAACCACACCTTAACCGAGTGAGCTAGCGGGAATGGACAATGCAAATTTAAATTAACACGTTCTAGTGAAAAATAATAAGAAAACATATTTTTCTTTCATTCATTTGATATTCTTCAAATATATTTAAGCTTACATCATGGAAAACATGAATCTATTTTCCTAATGAAAGAGGCTTTTTAGTTTTCATTTGTTTCCATATATTATGAATAAGATTCCAAGTGATCAAATTTGAAGGATTGGTCTTAGTTTCCAACTCATACATTTTTGTCTTCCCTAACTTCAAGTCTTTTAAGAGAACAAGCGTAAGTTGAACAAGTCTTTCCATGGCCTTTCCTCTATAAAACCACTTAAATTGATGAATATGTGTTAAACCACTTAAATTAATGAATTTGTAACACATATGTCTTAGTTATTTGAAATAATTATATTAAATATTTTAGTTCCTAGTGCCTTTTAGCAGAAGGAATATATTTTGTATTTAATTATTTTATTGTTTAAATAGGTGTAGATGGTGAAAATGATCTCATATTGATCTCTCTAAGAAAAATAAAAATAAAAATTATCCATTGTTAATGCAATTTATATCCCACAACATTCAATCAACGATGTCATTCCTGAAATGAAGTAGATAGTCATCCACCAGAAGGCAATGAATGAATGAATTATATATATATATATATATATATATATATATATAACAATGCTTAATATTATTCTAATATATTTATAGTTTTGAAATATAAAAACATTATTTCTGTGATATCAATCTTTACTAACTTATGTATGGAATAATACGGAGTATCAACACAAATAAATAATGAATTAATATATAAAATTTTATAACACTTTATTATAATTAAAATAGAAATCAAATATAATCGATCAATAAAAAAAAATCCACTTAAACTTTCCTCATTTCCACTTTCATACTGCTAAAAAAAATTTTAATATTTTTATATAACAAATTTACGCATAACTTTCATCTTAGTTTCATATTTTTAACAAAACTTCTATGGTTTGGCTTATTTAAGTCAAACAAAACAACAAACAAATAACATATAACATCTCCTTATTTATAAAATATCATCTTAGTTTCATATTTCTAACAAAACATTTATGGTTTGGCTTATTTAAATCAAACAAAGCAGCAAACTATTAACATATAACATCTCTTTATTAGTCCGTGCCATAAGTAGCAGGGACTCTTGTGATCGGTTTGTGCCATAAGTAGCAGGGACTCTTGTGATCGGTTTGCCGCCCTTCTATTAATCTTGACACAGAAATTTATGTATTCATATAACTATTTTCTTAAGTTTTTAATCCAATATTTACTTCTATCTTTATTTTAATCAAAGGTTTTCAATCAAGTACTTACACCACAGTTATGTCAACCAATAACCAGTTTGGACTCTTACAACACCGTTTTTCACACAAATCAATAAGTTCAACCTCTTATTTGGCCTCAAATCAAAGTGAGGGGAAACTCCAAAAACAAATTAGTCCAATATCGTATGGAAAATTCGATAAACATATTGAAAAGTGAAATAATGCTAAAGAAACGGTAACATTACCTAGCTAACATTAAATGTTTAAGTTCCATTTTTTCAAAATCTTCCATTATGGATTCTAAGCATCGATACATGCATTAAGTGCACAGTGCATGGTCTTGGGACCATCTGGCCATGGCACCACAGTCTTTAGCATTTGGCATCCTCTAGCCTTGACACCATTGTTAAAACAAAACTTGAACTTCATAGAGTACTAAAATTCCTACTTGGACGGTATGAAGGTGATTCTAGTGTTTGATTTCATTATCTTGACAACCGTTGATTTGCATGCATGATAATCTAGTTCATCTGAACATTTCCATGGTGAAAATTTGCAGATCGGTTTGATACCGCATGAAAAACTCGTGGATTTACTAGACTTTGATTTAGCAGCAGACACTGAAAATACTGTAAAAACCACATGAGAGATCATTGATTCTGGAATTCAACCTCTTACCCTTGTTTCACAACTAGCAGAACTTGTCACGGACATCCTGGCCAGTGGTTTCATTTCAGCAGAGGCACAAGAAAATCTAAATTTCTTTGGCAGGCATAGCTGTAAGTACCACGACATTTTGATAAAACTTGTTTCATATGATTTTGATCTTGCATAATTTGGGCTTTTCAGAACAATTTCAAAATAATCTTAATCTAGCATACAAGGATCCGGGTCTGGGTTATTGAATGACCTTAATCTTAATCTAGTATATTGTTTCAAAGGAATTATACACTAATAAGCAATAGAAATCGGCCTAGACGCACACATGAGAGAATTTTAACAAGTTTATGCTCATGTCAACTGGGGCTGATGATCTCCATGGCTAACAAATGGGTTAGTGAAGCTATTAAAAGTTATCTTTCTAATAATTTCCTGTTGGGTTAGTGACGCTGTTAAAAGTTATCTTTCTAATAATTTCCTGTTGTATATCTAAAATGAATTAAGTGTTGGATTATCTACACATTAGGAGGCAAAACGAATGGACAGTGATAGTAAAATTCTCTGATTCATATTGTTTTAATTCCGTGCAGCATTCAAAGATATAATAGAGAAGTTAGGCCAAGCTCTGAAAATCCTTCTAGAAGCTGAAAAACAACTAAGAGCTTCAAATGAGTGTGTTTCATGGCTTACAACTGCTCTTCTGCAATTTGGACTAGATGAGTCCAACCAATTCCTCATGCACCTGTACGTACAAGCATCGCGCATACTACTGTACGTGTAGCCTTCGATGATTCAAATAATAAGAATATGAATGAAACAGGTTCTATTGTTGCAGAAGGAATTCTTCATACTGAAAATCAATGGGATGTGTATGAAGCTCCCCTCGAAATTCTTCAAGCCAAAAGTTCCACCGGGATGATTCCAACCAAAGATTCTGGAATTTCAGATTCGTCCGATACAATCTGTGGTCTTCCAGAGAACTCAATCAGTCGCTCTCACAATACAGGCATGACCAACCCTATTCATTTGCGTGATACCAAAACTAGTAGCCTTCCAGCACCATCACCGAATTGCTCGAGGGTGAATGAAGGAGCGAAATTGGGGCTTGATCCTAGAAGCCCATGCAAAATGGAGGAGATATGGCAGAGTGTACTGAAAAGCAGTCAATCCGCTACTCTGGAGGACTTGTTACAGGGCCAAGGAAAGTTGGTATCCCTTCTCGTATACAAAGGTATGTACAACTCCCGATAGTTTAGAGGGTAATTGAAATAATTGATCAGAAGTGTTTTATATAGCTCTAAATTAAAGCTTATTAATTCACTTCAGCCAGAGCAATAGCTCCCAATAGCTTATGTGCAGCTTGGATATAGACAGAAGAAAGTGAAGACCGAAAAGCTAAAAGTAAGCATTTCCAATGCATTGGAAGAGGCTCTTGGATTAGCTATGATACTCCCCCATCCAGTACTAATGGATTGACTTGTGTGTTTCCAGTATACAAATATGGAATACCATAAAAGAGAGCTCAGCTAACAGAAAAAACCTGGCATAGGTATTTAATTCCTGCAAATTATTTGAATTAACCACAGTTGCATTCAATACGCTTGGATTCGAACCAAGATTGACTTATGTGTTTCCAGTATACAAATATGGAATACCATAAAAGAGAGTTCAGTTAAGAGAAAAAATGGGCATAGGTATTTAATTCTTGCAAATTATTTGAAGCAACCACAGTTGCATTGAATACGCTCGGATTCGAACCGAGATTGACCACATGAATGAGGAGGTTTCTTAATACCAATTAGAGGACGTCGTCGCGGTTGGTGCCTTATATATGAAGGGCCCATTTTTGCGCGACTTCAGCTTACAAACAGACTGGTTACACTGGTGAAAACAATAGCAGCTTACAAACAGACTAGTGACAACAATAGCGTAAAAAACTGCTCGATTTAGATTGTATTAAGGATCAAAACTTACCGTCTTTCTGAAGGTTTCTCCCGTTTCGTTTTAAGGCAATACTAGCAAGTTCTGCCTATTTGGCAAGAAGCCCACATCAACACTAGCAGAACATTCAGGTACAACGAACCCATGGAATCTAAGAACCAGCTAATTATGAGATGAATTCCCCAAAAGGAATGGTCAGACTTGTCATCCATGCCTTTGAGCAGGCCCCTCAATATTTTGGCAATCATACATACCACAGTGAAGGCGAAGGATGCATGAGCCTTCGACGTGCTATGCATGCACTGAGATGATAGCAACTTGTGCTTGTGAAATGTCTTTGGTAGGCTTTTACAAAATTTTAATGAATATAAAGAGTGGGGAAATGAATAGATGGAGACACTGACTTTGAAAAAGTAAATATATTTATTATATTTTATTTTCAACAGAGTTAATGCAGCGTTTCAAAGCCCTGGCATGGCATTTTCTTAAGATATGCTTAATCATTAATTTCCAACCTATGGCATTAAATAAAAAATTATCCCTCAATATATTACGTTCTTGATCAACTTCAAGAGCTTAGATTTCGGCCTAAAGTTTAAACCATCCACTTATTGTTTTTCTTTGAAAATTTCTTAATTTGATAACCATTAAAATATTATCTTAAGACCCTTATAAAAATTTTCTCACAAGCATGCTTCCAACTGCCACGAACAATGACAAAACAATTGTGATCATGCCCATGCTATTAGTGGGTGCCGAAGTTTGCTCAAATCACCATAAAGAACAGCCAAACACCCAAGTAAAAACAAATATACCAATCACACAAACGTCCAAGTAAAAAATTCATTTGACTGTAATGCTTTGCAACAATACATTATTTCAATGATTCTTTTCATCTTCAACTTTTAACACGTCAATTAGTAACAACGCCATCTTTTCAAAGACGGCTTGCCATGCCATGATTTATTTCTTTGCAGTGTGCTTGTTTGGGAGCGAACCTCTTCCTTTGACTTTACTCTCAACCATTCAAGTTCTTCACTGTTGTTTTATACAGAGGTGAATCTCAACATATTTTTCAGCATTTAAATCTGTTGGAAAAATGTAATTACTCGCAGATCTGTACTTGACTTTCAGCCGACTTTGTCAGAGGCTGTACAAATCAAGATCTTGAAGGAAAATTCCATGAGTAGGCAACCTAATTCAATCGAATTTATTTCAGAAGCTAAGTTGTTAGGTAGATAGTTATTACAGTTTTTAATAGCAAGTCAGTCGGCCCATGCTGTAGCAATCTTCAGGTTGCCTATAAATAGAAGAAGCAATTTGTAAATCAGTTTACACACAGGAACACAGACACAAGAGAGACAATATACACTGAAGGAACTCCGGGTGAGAAAAGAGAAGTCGAAGCTCAAGCTTCTTTGCATGTGATTTAGTCGAAGAGCTGAAGCTCTATAGACCGAGGAGTCTGGACCGACAAGTCTGGACCGACCACTTTGTAACCGACAAGTTTGTAATACTTTGTATTTCCGCATAGTTAATATATGAAATAGTTTGTGGTTGAATGCATGATTATTCGGCCGCATGTATTTCCAGATTTACTTCTGTAAATGTCTTTTACAATTACTGATAAGTAAAAGAACAAGAACTCATAAAAATCTAACCGTGTGAAAATTCCAAGTTTTACGGCACATTAGTCGACTCAAGTCTTCCTACATATTTGGGCATGAAAATTCCAAGTTTTACGGCACATTGGTCGACTCAAGTCTTCCTACATATTTGGGCATATGTTTCTCATAAGTTATTTGCATTTGTAAATGTGTCTATTTTACTTCATCTTACTCACAAGTGAAAAGCATTTGTAATTTCTTAAGTCTTTAGACTAAGAAACATATTCTGCAGATTTCGACCAAAGTGAGCCGACTAGAGTGGTGAGCCGACTTGGTCGAAGACAAGAAGCAACCGACTTGGTCGAAGCAGCCGACTTGGTTGAAGACAAGAAGTTAACCGACTTGGTCGAAGTAAAAAGTGGTCGAGGTAAAAACCGGTCGGACAAGTAAGTCGGAGTAATTTTGGTCGAGTGTAGGACCGACTAAAATTTATAAACTTGTCTAGTCGGACATAGACAAGTTTCACCCGACTAGAAAAAAGGTAAAGTGGTCGGCGTGAAAAGTGAAAATTTAAAATTTAATTTCCACTGAGCCCTAAACCCAAGTTTAATCAGCTTGGTTTTGGCTATCTGGTATCAGAGCAAGGTTATATCAAAGTAAGGTTTATATCAGCCCAAGATTTTAGGAAAGAAATCTTGTTTTAAAAGGTGAAAATTAATTTTCTAAGGAAAGTTAATTAAAAAATTAAAAAATGGCTTCCACTTCTGGTTCATTGCAACCTCCAAGTTTTACAGGAAAGAATTATGAATATTGGTCTTTAACAATGAAGGCTTTATTCAGAGGTCAAGATGTCTACGAGATAGTCCAGCATGGTTATGCAAAACCAGTAGACATGGCAGCATATAACAATCTCACACAGGCTGAGAAAGATGTCTTGAGAGAACAGAGGAAGAAAGATGGAAAAGCTCTGTTTTTCATACATCAAGCTATGCATGAGAGCATACTCCCAAGAATAGCAGCATTGACTAATGCCAAGGAAGCATGGGATACATTAGATATTTCCTATCAAAGTTTGGATAAGGTAAAGACATCCAAGCTGCAGATTCTGAGAAAAGATTTTGAATCTCTGTCCATGAAAGATTCAGAGAATGTAGACACATTCTACACCAGAGTTGTTGGGTTGATAAACCAACTGAAATCTCATGGAGAACCCGTATCAGACCAAAGGGTTGTTGAAAAAATTCTCAGAAGTCTTCCCCCAAGATTTGAAAATTTGGTTGTGACCTTAAAGGAACACACAAACATGTCAACATTTACCATTGATGAGCTGCAAGCTTCACTCATCAATCATGAACACAGAATCAGCAGATCACAGACATCATTGGAAGGTGCATTTGCAGCACAGTCATCCATAAGCCGTGGTAGAGGCAGGGGAAGAAGCAACTTCAGAGGCAGAGGAAGAAGTTCTTCAAGAGGAGGACGAGGCAGAAATCCTGCAAATGTCGGTGCCAGAGGAGATAACTAGAACCCAAGTCAACCAAGTGGCCATAGGTTTGATAAATCAAAAATTCAATGTCATTACTGTAAGAAGTTTGGTCATTATGCATATGAATGCAGGAAAAAGCAATATGACCAAGGAAGGCAAAATCCAAGTCAGTCGACCAACACCAGCACTTCGACAAGTGCAATGTTAATGGCATCGACATCTCCACTTGAATGCAACGCTGTTCAAGAAAGTCCACATGACATATGGTACCTAGATTCAGGATGCAGCAATCACATGACTGGTAATTAAAATCTATTTTCCAGTCTAGACACTTCAGTTAAAATTGATGTTACACTTGGAAACAATGTCCAAGTCACTGTCTTAGGAAAAGGCACTGTTGATATTCTAACCAAACAGGGGGAGAGTAATTATATCCGTGATATCTATCATGTTGAAGGTCTGAAACATAATTTTTTAAGCATTGGACAGTTGTTACAAAAAGGCTACAGAGTCTACATGGAAGATGAACACTGTGTGATCAAAAACAAGCGTCCAAGCGACCAACTGATAGCAAAAGTGCCAATGACAAGAAACCGCTTGTTTCCATTGAGGATAGTTCCTGACATAAAAGGAAAGACAAAGACAAGAGCTGCATTCAAGGCAGAAAATGAAGAAACAGTCGAGCTCCTCGAGAAGAGAGAAAATTGTAGCGCTAATTTGCAAGCTGCATTTCAGACAGAAGTTCAAGATGAATCCTAGTTGTGGCATTTCATATTTGGACATCTGAATTTTGGTGGGCTAAAGCTACTACACACAAAGAATATGGTTAAAGGATTACCATTGATCGACAAACCAGAGAGGGTTTGTGAAGGATGCATTTTTGGCAAGCAGCACAGAGAGACATTTCCAGTCAGAAATTCCTATAGAGCACGCACACCACTTGAAATTGTGCACTCTGACATTTGTGGTCCAATGCAGACATCATCCATTGGTGGCTGCAAGTATTTTCTAACCTTTATTGATGACTACTCAAGAAAGACATGGGTATATTTCTTGAAACATAAATCTAATGCATTTGGTTATTTTCAGCAATTCAAGACACTCATGGAGAACCAAAGTGGTCACCGCATCAAGATCTTAAGGACCGACAGAGGAGATGAATATGTTTCAAATGAATTTCTAAATTTTTGCAAGACCCATGGCATACAGAAACAATTCACTGCACGGTATACACCTCAGCAGAACGGTATAGCCGAAAGAAAGAACAGAACCATCATGGAGATGGCACGCAGCATGTTGGCAGCCAATCATTTGCTAAATGAGTATTGGGGTGAAGCAGTCGCAACTGCCGTATACATTATGAACCGATGTCCAACAAAGAGTGTGAAGAACAAAGTTCCCCAAGAAGCATGGACAGGTATGAATCATAGTGTTTCCCATTTAAAAAATTTTGGTTGTGTTGCATATGCTCATGTTCCAGATGAGCTGAGAAGGAAGCTAGACAAGAAGGGACAGAAATGTATTTTTGTCGGCTATTCAGAAGACACAAAAGTATAAAAGTTGTATGACCCTGTCACAAGGAAAGTGATAATCAGTCGGGATGTTCAATTTTTTGAGAATGAATCATGGGATGGAACCGTCGACATAAATGTCAAGATTGTGTCGAACGTCGACAATGATGATATGGAAGAGGAAGTGGTTCAAATACCACATGTAAGTCAACCGGTCAGAGCATCATCGACTCCCATGACACCAAGACATGGTTCAACACAAGGACCATCGACACAAGTAGCAGCTCGAGCTACACCGACAAGTACACCAAGAGGACAGCAGAGTCCATCAAGCATTTCGTCGAGGTCGACATCGACAGAACCGGTGAAGACAAGAAGTATGTGAGAGATATATGAAGCTGGTACACATAATTCATTCTCTCTGTTTGCATTATTTTCCCCTATATATGATCCACTAACACTTGAAGAAGCTGTTGAATAAAAAGTATGGGCACAAGCCATGGATGAAGAAATAGAATGCATTGAGAAAAACCAGACATGGGAACTGGTCGATGTACCGAAAGACAAGGATGTAATCAGTGTCAAATGGATTTATAAGAAAAAGCAAGATGCTGATGGGAATGTGCAAAAGCACAAGGAAATAATGGTAGCAAGAGGGTTCACACAGCAACCCGGCATCGACTTCAATGAAACATTTGCACCTATTGCATGCATGAATACAGTCAAAACAGTTTTGGCCATTGCTGCACAAAACAAATGGCATGTTCATCAAATAGATGTCAAGTCAGCATTCTTAAATGGCTATCTAGAAGAGGAAGTATATGTGGAACAGCCACAAGGGTATGAAGTTCTAGGTCAAGAGCATTAAGTCTATAGGCTAAAAAAGGCAGTCTATGGTTTGAAGCAAGCTCCTAGAGCTTGGTACAGTCGTATTGATTCCTATCTCATTAAAAATGGATTTCACAGAAGTGAAAGTGAACCAACTTTGTACACCAAGGTCGATGAGCAAGGTAAGATGTTAATTGTATGCCTGTATGTAGATGATTTAATATTTACTGGTGATTATGGCATAACAGATTTTAAAACAGTCATGGAAAGTGAGTTTGAAATGACTGATCTAGGGCTTATGAAATTTTTTTTAGGCATTGAAGTTCAACAGTCTGAAAGTGGTATCTTTATATCACAGTCTAAGTATGCAAGTGAAGTTTTAAAAAGGTTTAACATGTCTAACAGCAAGACAGCCCCAACACCAGTGATAACAGGTTTAAAATTGAGCAAGGATGATGAAGGATCCACTATAGATCCTACGCTATTCAAAAGGCTTGTTGGCAGCCTTATGTATTTGACAGCAACAAGACCAAACATTATGTATGGTGTAAGTCTGATCTCAAGGTTCATGGAGTCACCAAAAGACTCACAATGGCAAGCAGGTAAAAGAATTCTAAGGTATGTAAGTGGCACAAAAGACCTTGGTATTATGTATTCAACCTCAGAAAATTTTAAACTCATTGGTTACACTGACAGTGACAATGGAGGTAGCATAGATGACAGAAAAAACACATCTGGGTACACATTTAATTTTGGTATAGGTGTTGTTTCATGGGCTTCAAAGAAATAGCCCATAGTAACTCTATCTTCAGCTGAAGCAGAGTATGTTGCAGCAACAAGTGCTGCATGTCAAGCTATCTCGATGAGAAGAGTCTTAAAAGACTTGTCACAGAACCATCAAGAACCGACAACAATCTTCTGTGACAACAATTCAGCCATAGCATTATCTAAGAATCACGTGTTTCACAAAAGAACCAAGCAAATAGACACAAGGTTTCATTGTATAAGAGAGTTGGTGAACGACAAGGAAATTTGTTTGGAATTTTGCAGGTCTGAAGACCAACTTGCCGACATCTTCACAAAGCCATTGGCAAAGGACACATTCCAGTATCTGCGTAGTTATCTTGGAATGACAAGTTCTCCACAGTAAACTCTATCATAAACAGAGCATGTCTAAGCTCTGAAAACATTTTGTAAATTTTTGTTTTAAAAACCCACCTGCTCATAATTAAGGGGGAGTGTTGGAAAAATGTCATTACTCGCAAATCTGTACTTGACTTTCAGCCGACTTTGTTAGAGGCTGTACAAATCAAGATCTTGTCTGTCAGTCTGACAAGAAGGAAAATTCCACGAGTAGGCAACGTAATTCATTCGAATTTATTTCAGAAGCTAAGTTGTTAGGTAGATAGTTATTACAGTCTTTAATAGCAAGTCAATCGGCCCATGCTGTAGCAATCTTCAGGTTGCCTATAAATAGAAGAAGCAATTTGTAAATCAGTTTACACACAGGAACACAGACACAAGAGAGACAATATACACTGAAGGAACTCCGGGTGAGAAAAGAGAAGTTGAAGCTCAAGCTTCTGTGCATGTGATTTAGTCGAAGAGCTGAAGCTTTGTAGACCGACGAGTCTGGACCGACAAGTTTGTAATACTTTGTATTTCTGCACAGTTAATATATGAAATAGTTTGTGGTTGAATGCATGATTATTTGGCTGCATGTATTTCCAGATTTACTTTTGTAAATGTCTTTTATAATTACTGATAAGTAAAAGAACAAGAACCCATAAAAATCTCACCGCGTGAAAATTCCAAGTTTTACGGCACATTGGTCGACTCAAGTCTTCCTACATATTTGGGCATATGTTTCTCATAAGCTATTTGGATTTGTAAATGTGTCTATTTTACTTCATCTTACTCACAGGTGAAAAGAATTTGTAATTTCTTAAGTCTTTAGACTAAGAAACATATTCTGCAGATTTCGACCAAAGTGAGCCGACTAGAGTGGTCGAGCCGACTTGGTCAAAGCAACCGACTTGGTCGAAGCGGCCGACTTGGTCAAAGCAACCGACTTGGTCGAAGACAAGAAGTAACCGACTTGGTCGAAGCTGCCGACTTGGTCGAACCAGCCGACTTGGTCGAAGACAAGAAGTTAACCGACTTGGTCGAAGTAAAAAGTGGTCGAGGTAAAAACCGGTCGGACAAGTAAGTCGGAGTAATTTTGGTCGAGTGTAGGACCAACTAAAATGTATAAACTTGTCTAGTCAGACATAGACAAGTTTCACCCGACTAGAAAAAAGGTAAAGTGGTCAGCGTGAAAAGTGAAAATTTAAAATTTAATTTCGACTGAGCCCTAAACCCAAGTTTAGTCAGCTTGGTTTTGGCTATCAAAATCCTTTTTGTTTCTTGTCGATCTAGTGTATGATATCTTCTGCTAGTTGATTCAACAATCTCATCCATAAATTCGCGTTAGGGTTCCTTAATTTGTCTCCCGCCGAAATAGTAGCTCATCTCGTCCAAAAATTTGTGTTAGGGTTCCTTAATTTGTCTCCCGCCCAAATAGTAGCCCCTCGACAACTATGCAACCCACGCAATACTTCTTAACAGAGGGACTTGTTGCCTTTAACAGCCCTCCTTGTTTATGAAATATTAAACCCTTTGCACAATTTTATGCTTACTTTACAAACATATAAAATATCATAATAACTGAAAATGAGTCTAACTAAAACAACTATATATATATATATATATGATTAACTATCGAATAAAGTTATATATGAAAATGGTTACACAACTGGTTAAAAGATGGTTTCTTTAGAATATATTTCATCGAAAGGCACAACTAAGTTAGAAAGCAGATAGAAAATATATCAATGCCATCTGATTAAGAAAAAAAAAGGAGAAAGTTTTGACAATTATTTTAAGCCACTAGTGAAAAATTGCATAGTAGAGTCATGAATCACACGGTAAAAACTACCTTTCACCTCGCTTGCATCGAACACCACTGATATGACAAACATAAATTATCTCTGGAGAGATTTAAATAAGCGTGAATAATAAGGATTTAGATTTAAATGAATACGTGCAATAAAAATGAAAGTGTGTAATGCATGACGAAAGACATCTAAAAATACATGAACAACCCTTTGGCACAAGAGGAACTAACAGACTTTAAAATTTATTAGAGGAAATGGTCGAGACATTAAACTTTATTTTAGTTGAAGCAGCCCATGAATTGGCTCATAAGTTTAGGATGTGGAGATTATGTGAATTCACATGGCTCAAGAATTTGACAGTAAATTCAGACATCTACATTCTATTATATATCCACAGTCTACACATTAATTAGTAAAACAATATCAGTGTGTCCACTTACAAACAAAATTATCGTCTAAAAGTAAGTGTTAAGTGTTAGAATCTTGTGGTTTCCCATTGCCAATATTAGTCTTATACACACAAAACTATTGTATTCATCACAATTTTCATCCTTCAATCCCCTCATGCTAAATGAACTAGGACAGTGGATTTATGTCATATTTCAATGCACCGGGACTATATATATATTTATTTTTTTATTGAACAGGTAGCACAACTACATAAAGTTTTATATATTATTATTATTATTATTATTATTATTACGTCGTAAAACAGGTAGCACAACTACATAAAGTTATGTCTATTTTATATATTCTCAGTTATACATATTTTGATTTGTAAAATAAGGGTTCTATAAAAACATTATCCATCCTTGAATACCTTAATGCAGGTTACGTACTTAAATTTATGTCGGTGTTTTATGCAGTTTTAGTGATATATATTTTTCCTTGTAAAAAATGGTCCCATTACCATAGTTTTTTTTCAATCTAGCTCTCGTCTTTAAATTTCTTGTGTAAAAAATGGTCCCATTACCATAGTTTTTTTTAAATCTAGCTCTCGTCTTTAAATTTCTTGATTCTAAAATGATTCGTCCTTAAATTTGAATGGTGGTGTCTATTGTTATTTTCAAATGACATCAAAACAAAGGGAGAGCTTTGAGTTGTTTAGTAAAATAACTAAGAAGATATGAAATTCTAGCAGAGGTTGAGCATGAGGGCCCTCTCAATGTGTATAGAACATTGATTAGATATCTATGTAAATATATAATATTTTTAAAATAAAAAATAAAAAAACTACACTAACCTCAATCTCACTACCTTAGTTATTGTTACCTCCACTCCATATCAAGGCCCATATCACACATTGCAACTAGTACTTGGATCCTACCTACACCAGGACAACCCCACCTAAAGCCAACAAGAGGATCAAGGCATAATAACTTATAAGGGGGCACAACATCAAATATGTCACCTAAATTTGTAAGAATTAGCTTGCTTGAGCTATGTCATTGTGTTATCTTATAAGGGTTTTCAAATAATTCGTTCGAGATGATATTTTCCAAGAACACACCCAAGACAAACACCATATGCACAAGAGACGAGATGAATATCAACCACCATTTTTTAATTACATAGTTGTTGCAATGTGCGATAGTTTAAATGAACAAAACGCCCATGCCAAAGTTTGTCAAAGTCATCGCTATGAGAAATAAAAATTGAAGGAAAAGGTGATGATAAATTTCAGGTTCTGGTTCATTATAAGTTCGAAGTTATAGTCTGTGAAAGTTAGGGCTTTTTACTAGCCCAAAAACTAGTCTAACATGTGTTATGGGTAAAACTGTTATATAGGAAGCTTGAGAGATCTAAATTGAGTGCTACCTGTTGCATTTAAAGGAAGAAGGACAGTAGTGTTTGTGCTAAAAAATTCATGAGGACAACCCCACCTAAAGCCAACAAGAGGATCAAGGCATAATAACTTATACTGGACCACAACATCAAATATGTCACCTAAATTCATAAGAGTTATCTTGCTTGAGCTATCTCCTTGTGCTATCTTATAAGGGTTTTCAAATAATTCATTGCTTGTGTTATCTCCTTTGATTGATCTGTATCTCTAGAAAAATACAGTTATACTCACTTTTCTTAAGTAAGCACTCAATCTCTACTCTTTTAATCAATCAACACATTTGATTAGATAGCACAAAATATGGGAACAAGATTCTTTTTAATTTGGCCTTATTTCCAACACCCATAACTCTC
Organism: Pseudotsuga menziesii; assembly: GCA_001517045.1. Classification (NCBI taxonomy): domain Eukaryota; kingdom Viridiplantae; phylum Streptophyta; class Pinopsida; order Pinales; family Pinaceae; genus Pseudotsuga; species Pseudotsuga menziesii. The sequence goes on from LPNX010085308.1 coordinate 413,719, forward strand.
CACTTCATAAATATCAAAACTTACCTTCTTTTAATGTAACACTCTTCTATCTCTTTCTTTGTATTTTTTACTTTTTTCCTCAAACCAAGTTCAACAAGACTGTACCAACTTCTCAAGGACTTCTTGCAAGTGAAGTACTTTTACTGCAGCTTATTTTAATTATAAGTGCTAGATAAACTTTAGGTTTTGTTTGAGTTACATTTCTTTAGCTGGGAGCTCCTAAAAATTGTTTATGGTTTCATTTTGGTAAAGGGTTATCTAATTTTTCATAGTTACTAAAAATAGATCTTCATGTATATCTTTCTTAGTTATAAAATAGACATCAAGGTTTATTTCTAATAACTAAAAAATTCAATATTCTACTTAAAACATAGTGCCTTGTCATGGTGAAGTTACAAATAGTACGTGATCTAGGTTATAATTGGATATGTTGTTATAGTTCCATGCTTATATTAATAAGCAATGAATCATTGAATTGTTAAAAGTTAAATTACATTTGAAAGTTAACTATATTTTAATTGAAAATACACTTTTATCTTAACAGTAAAATTTAGTAAATTTTAGTGAATCTTTAAAAGTTAAATATTGTAAATATATTTAATCATTTAGTCAATTTTACACTAGATCCTTAATTTGTTGAATATTAGCCAAATTTTAAACTCCATGTGAATTTTCCTACACCAAATCTTGCTACTTGAAATGACATTCTATGCCTACAAATTTCTCCAATGTTCTTTGAATGTAGTGGAATGTTTTTTTCATGTATTTTGTATTCCTTATTTTTTCTCAAATTTGTAGGAGAAAGATATTTTTAGCGGGAATTTTAGATTTTAAATGGCCAAAGGCCAATTTTGTAGACGAAACTCAAGTCAAACAAACTCTAAAAAATGTGAGTGATCAAAAGCCTAAATTTTGTAAAAGACCTAGTAATTCAGGGAAATTGTACAATTTATGTTGCCAAAAGCCAGATTATTAAAAAAAGTGCCAAAATCCAAATAAATAAAAAATGGCCAAAAGCCAGATCATAAAAATATTTGGCCAAAGGTCGACATCAAATTGGCTCAAATACCAAATGAAATGAACAACAGTACATTTACTGGTAAACATCCAACATAAGAACACTTAACAAAAATCCATATAGGATAGTAATAAAGATATTTAAGACTGAATAGGTGATATAATAGAATATGATGATTTACAATGCCCTATGTGGCAGTATATACACATTGACTAGTCATGTGGTTGAATGTCATGTCCTTAGGAAATGTGACATTTCATTAATTATTATTATTATTACAGGTTCAGTGTTGTAATTTTTTCTTTAGACACCCCCTCTTCTTGGGTTGTATGGTTCCTTGATCTATCTAATTCTATGGTCCTCCAACATATTAACAATACTATTGATTTCAGAACTAGCTTGTTGTCTGCAAGTCCTTTGGAGGTTGTCCCTTGTATGTTCTACTATTGAGTCAAGGCTCTCTAGTAGATTCACCCAACATTTGGACTTCAAGACCAAATCAAGGTATAAATATTTAGATCAAGCAAAGCAAAATAATGAATTACAAGCAAGAACATGTGGTTCTAAATGGCCACAATTATGGTATGTGGGCATAAGATATGCAAATTTTGTAAAAAATTAAATCACTTTGGCAACTTACAAAGATTGTGTCGTGAAAATAAAAATAGCTACAACTCCAAATCCAATGAATGATTAACGAAAGTTTATCATTAAAGGAAATAAGGACAAGGTTGTAGGAGTCATAATGACTTATATCTCTAGGGAGATTTTATTTTATAAAAAGGGAATCATTGTCTAAATGAGATCTAAAAGAAGCTTAAAACTCTATTTGATAAGATTGGCAAAAGTCAAGTTATGCATATTCAAAAAGAGTTGATCTCTCTTGATCCTCACTCTTTTGACATAATTCAAGATTATTTGGATCATGCAAAAGAACATTAGTTGAAATTCGATGAATGTGGAATAATTTTCTTAAAAAGGACGCTCAGCTCAATAGAGCTAATCTTGATGAATTTGAAGACACCATATGATGTAGTGTGCTCAACAATACATGCTAGTTGGGCATCCAACAAAGAAAATGGTAAGGATTGTTCATTTGACTCTTTATGTGGTTTTCTAATTAGAACACAACGAAAATTTCTTAATGAAGGGAAACTTGAAATTAAGCAACAAGTCCATATGTTGCAAGGCCAAGGTTGAAAAAAACTATAGAGAAAGAATTCAGGCATACAATCAGGAGAAGGAACGAAATTGTGTTGAATACACCATTAAGAAGAAGCATGATGATCAAGCATAGACTAAGAAAGGTAGGAAAAATAACACATTTCATTATTATGAGACAATATCTAAACGAGAAAGTCAAGCAGCTTAAAGGATATGTGTCCATTGGATATCAAAAGGTAAGGCAAATAACTATAGGTTCTATATTCATATTTTTTGGGTTCTCTGTTAGTACTTCTCAAGCCTTGCATTCTCACACTTCTAAAAGTGAGTGGGTAGCCAACTCTAATTGTACCCATCACATGACTAAAGATGTTTCTCTCATTTCCTCGTTAGGTAAGACTACCAAAAAACAGGCATTTTTGTCGATCATTATATTTCTCTTATTGTTGTTGGTTATGGTAAAAATGAAAGTCAAAATGGTGTGATCACTAATGTGTATCATGTACCTAGTTTGAGTGTCCATTTTTTGTATGTACCCCAACACACTCCACACTTGCAAGCATGTAGACTTTCAGGTAGATCACTTTGCTGTGAAAGATATGCACAATAACTTTGTTGTTGTTGTTGAGGGTATTCTTAATCCAAAAGATAAATTGTACAAGCTCTGTGGTATTCATAAAAATGATCGAAGACCAACTGCACTTATAACAATGATCAACTACCGAAGTAGAATTTAGCATGAGAAACTTGAACATCTAATTTTTTTAGTATGAAGCTAATTGTGAAACATGACATGTTTGTTGGAATATTGTTATACACCAAATTCCCAAAATAGCACAAAACTAGAGAGTAAGAGTAATCTAATGCTTTGAGAACGAGTTTTAAAAAATGAATAAGAAGCCTATTTAAGGTGTTAACCTCCTTATACAATGTATAAAATGCACAAGACAAGATGAGATGGTCCTAAAAGCTAGGTCTCCTTGGTATATATATAGGAGACAAATGGTACAGTTACAATTAAGGTGATACCCTACCAATAAATACAGTACTAATATAATAATATAAATGTAGGGCTAGCTCAAGTGGTTAAGTATTGCAAGTTGTGAGAAAAAGGTCTCAGGGTCAAATCCTCAAGTGGTTATACATTGATATATAAGGGCCTCACTTGATGTCCCCATCGGGTTAGCTCCGCAATTAGAGCGAGAGGTAAGGCCCCTTTAGGTGGGCCCCCCGTGATCACTTCCTTTGGTTGTAGAAACCCCCTGAGGAGGTTGTGAACCACATTGAAAAAAAATAGAAATTTAATGTTAGAATATGTAGGGTTTAACATGTCCCTCCACTTCAAAGAAGCATTGTCCTCAACACTTGATTAACTCTCATGTTTCTACATGAAGAACTCTTTCCATGTCACCTCTTCTATTGAATTGTTCTTCCAATTTATGAGGTACTTAATAATTGCTTGATTTTGCAATTGCTTGATCCTTGTGTCAAGGATCGTCTCAAGTTCTACTATCAATTTCTCTTCTTCCTCAATATTTAGTAAAATAGTTTGGATTGGGATCTTGTCATCAACTATCCGTTTTATGCAAGAAACATGGAAGATAGGATGTACCCTTGAAGATGGAGGCAACTCCAATTTATAATCCATACTTCCAAACCTTTGCAACATCTAGGATCCATAGTACTTAGGTGTTAATTTATTGTCCTCATTTTTCTTCTTGAGGGATATTTGTTTGTATGGATGTAGCCTCAAAAAACCCAATCCCCTTGATCAAATTTCATTTCTCTACAATATTAATTTGCTTTTTATTTCATCATATACCCCTTATGATATTGCTTCAATTCCTCTGTCAAGGTCTTATCATCTACTTGTGCAAACATGTTATGTTCCTCCTCAGTCAAGTAGATTTCAGAGTCTAAATCGCTGAAATGATGAATCTGATCTTCGATAAACTCTCCCTCATCTTCAGCAGCCACATCGTTTTTACGAAAATGAGATCGAATTGGAGGATCTTCCTGGTTCCTTGGATTACTCACATCCCTTTGCCTATTTGGTTGGAGTGGGAGAGGAACCGGTCTCCTAAAATTGTGATTCCTTATCTGAGGTTCACTCTGGTCTCGGTTTGCTAGCTTGGCTTCCACTATTAGCCGGTCCATTAACTTTTCCATAGTTTTGAGCATCATTTCAAACTTTACATCACTAGATGAAGACGTAGAAGCGGTGGGGTATTTCTTCTCTACCTTTCCTCTTGTCGACCTCTACCTTCTGTTTTATTTTTCCACATGCCATCATATTGGCCTCTACTTCTAGGGCATCAGTGAACATGGTCGGGAGGGTGGTTGACTTTATTTCTCTTAATAATAAAGAAAAATCATTATTAAATGCATCGACGTAATGAAGTTTATCCACCTCGAGTGAAGGTTTGATGTCAGCAGGTATCGAGTTATAAACTCTCATGAATCTGCTTGAAAACTCATGGACTGACTCAAAACCCCCTTTCTTGAGGTTATTGTATTGAGACAGGACTTGCAACGAGCTTTGTTTATCATCCCATCTTTCTAGAAATATGGTTTGAAAACTAGCAAAACTGAGAATAGACCTAGGTGGAAAATCTTTGTACCATTTCTTGGCTTCCCCATACAAACTCTGAGCGAACAGCCTCATCTTGACGTCTTCATCATCCACCTCCTCCAGGTCGATGAAGTTATCAAACTTACCTACATGGTATCTCGTTAAGACATTCCCCTCCCCATTGTAGAGTGTAATTCTTTGGGCATAGTTTAAGGGGAGGTCATACAGAACTAGAGGTAGGGATAATGGGGCAAATCTAGCAGCAGCCATCGAGGTTAGTCGATTGGGAGTAGTATGGGGGTTAGGACGTTGGGTGTTCTAAAAAACAGGGGCTGTCTCCTAAACTTTCACCGGGGTCTCAAGGTTTAGCCACAAAGAATCAAGTAGATAGGATTTCAGTATACTAGGGCTAACCCCAACTTTCCTTACATTGTATTCAGATTTTGATTTGGTTAGCAATCTTTCAGCTCTAACCCTGTTGATGAAATTGTCATTGATTCCAACATGGACTTACAGTGGCCCCACGGGATGTCCTTGGACCCACAGTTGGTGATTTGATGACCCTGCAACCCTTGTTGGGGTCATGGAGTTCTTGGTATGATGAAGAAGCCCATGAAGACTTGGTATCCCTAATGAAGACCATGATGCCCTTACAAAGGCCATGGAGCCCCTGTCTTTGTTTGTGATGGATGGCTATGGTCTTACATGGAGATATGGTGAAGAAGCTTTTGAAGAGTTCCTCAAACCTATAAGATGGTTAAGTCATGAAGACCACGCTCCTGTTGATAAAGTCCACCAGGGAGAGGCTCTTGAATCCCTTCAAGATTGATTTGGAATTTTGTTTTGATGAAGCCCTTGATTTATGGAGAACCATGGTTGAAATGACTAAAATATAATTCATTAATCAAATATTTGTGAGGTTGGCTCAAGCAAAAAAAATGGCAAGTCGGCTCCATCAAAACGTTAATGTTTAATTTAAAATTTTTAATTTGATGAGACCGGCTTCAAATGAAAATTATAGCAGGTCGGCTCAAAAATTATTGAAAAATTAGTATATATAAGCCCTCACAATTTTCATTTTTAATGTGATTTCGTGGGAATGCTCTGAATTTTTCGCTGGACTGAGGAAATTTCGGGACTGAGGAAACAAGAGAATTTCGGGGGTTAGCAGCAGCAACTGAGGAAACTTTTTTGGGAGCAACAGTCTAAGGAAATTCGTTTCTTCCACACAGGCATTCGAGGGTTTTAATAGAAACATTTTTTTTTACTGCTGATAGTCTGAATTTTTCAAGGAAGAGCACAGTCCGAGCCCTGTCTAGGGCATGCTTCTTGCTTCAGCGGCCCTGTTAAGGGCACCTACAGGTCATGGCAGCTTTTATTGAGGACTACAACAGACAGGCCGAGGTTGATTGAGGGCTGTTCCAGGCACATAGCAGCATACTCAGTCATCAAGTCATCAGCAGCAGCAGTCTGAAATTTTTGGATGGCAACAGTAGCTGTGAACTTGGTTCTTCCACAGTACAGCAGCAATTGGGAGTATTCTTACTCACAACAACTAAACCAAACAGTCCTATGTTAAGATGCCCTAATTCTTCCACAGTTGGGGCCTTTCAAACAATACAGTCGCAGATGTTGAGTAGTCACTAATGGGTGTTGTATGATGGTTAACAATCCAAGTTTGTGGAGTGGATTTACAATACAAATCCATCATCCAAAGTGGCATCGTTAGTGTGAGTCACAAACAGTCCAAATCTGCTGCAAGGTTACATGCAAGGTTATCTCCAAGGTTGAGGTCTAAAGCTTGAATTCTGTGATAACATGCATAGATAAAGGTATGTACAGTAAAGTTTTAAGCTCGAAAATTGACCAGCAGCAGAGGATTTACACAGTCACGAGTTTGGCTTTGCAAGTGAGATGATGTTTACACAGTAATATGTTCAGCAATGCTCAGTGAGGACATATATGCTGAGAGACTATTGATTGAGGTAAAGAAGTGATGATGTATGTGTACAGCACTCCACTCACTGCCTACCTTATGATGATGTCTAACCAGCACACAGTCAAGCAGTGACATATAGTATGATGATGATGTGATACATGCATGATGCACTCCTATACTATTGAAGTGAAGAGGTATGTATGAACATTTGTAGTATATGTACATAAAATAGTATGTATAGTGGTATTAGTGTGTAATTATAGGTGCAAGCTGAAGTATGTAGTTGTGACATATGCTGATACACCATGATATGATGACGCCTTTCCATATACTATGACATACACAGTCAACAAAGGTTGTTGATGAAATTGATTGTGATGATGTCTTGATGGTGTTATGATGATAATTATGTACACAGTGACATGCTTGAAATAGTGACAGTCACAGTGACATTTTGACATTCAAACATTGACCTCACTTTGAGTGCCATGATGTTGATGAAGACATTAGAGTAAAGCTTGCATAGTGAGGACTATGATGTATGCTTGATGACAGTGACACATTGAAGTGGACAGTGATTGGTATGATAGTGTATGATATGACAATGCTTGTTGAGGTTGCATGCCATGAAGACGGTGATGTGATAGTGATTGCCATCTTACACCATTGCCATGATAACTTGACAGTGATACACAGTGATGACTCAACATTCACAAAAGGTTGATATGACAATTAGTACAGTATGGGCATGACAGTGATTAATCAACTGTGGTTATAAGTTGTATTTGGCAACAGATTGACAGATTGATGGCTGTGGCATACTAGTTTCAGCCTTTAGCCTTGGACAGTGGAGTGATCAGATTGACAAAATTGACACTGACATGTTTGTGTTTGAATACATTTGTCTGTGAAGGTTATGATGATACTCAAAGCATATCCAATGACTTTGACCTGAGAATGTCCGAGTGTCATGCTACTGATTGAATATGAAAGCTGTATGATGTAAATTGTGTATGAAAAGCAGGATGAGCTGAATATGCATGATGAGGATAGTGAAAATTCACAGAGAAGTCAATATGTGTAGAATGACAGAGGTTTTTGATGGAAAATTGCCTGTGTGAACAGCAGAGTAGCAGAGCTACAGTTCTATGACAAACATATTCATATTTTGGTGGCAAAGTAATGTAAGGTAAGTTTGAGTTGGTCTTCAAGAGGATTGAGGTAAGAGGTTAGTGCTATTTTACTGAATCCAGTATCAGTCACATTAGCTGGACATCTCTTGAATCAGGTAATCACTGCAGATTAGCCTTTGTTGGTAATCTAGGAATCTTAATGACATGTGCATGCCTTGATTCTCCCTGTTGATGATGATGCTTAAGTAGCATAAGAGTGAGACTAAATGATGGGTAGATCTTTGTTGAATTAGTATGATCTTTGAGCAGTAGAGCAGATGATGAGAGCAAATTGATCAGCAGAGGTTGTCTAGCAGCAGTGTTGATAATAAGCAGAGATTGACCAGATATTCATGAGAAGAGTTGATGTGATGAGCAGCGTTGATGGTAACACAAGTATAATGTATTGTAAAAGCAAGCTTGTCTTGCTTTTTAGGTTAGGATACCTCAAACCCTTCTTAGCAGGGTCTAAGAAAATCAGGCAAGGTCCTGGATGTAGAGTAGGTGCTCTATGTATCAGTAGGTGTTGATTTTGCCTAACGGTTGTAGCCGAACCAAAACTAATATAAAAAGATTACAAATTTATATGGTGTGGTGTTCTTCTGTGTTATGCTTCTTGATGAGTTAAATGCTATGATATGTGAATGATGAAGTTTATGAAATGATTATGAGATTGGTAGAATAATGAAATGATGAATTGGTAGTTAAGTGTGACAGGTCAAGAAAAGTTGTAAAATTGCTTTATACTGATTCACCCTCGCTCTCAGTGTCTACAATTGGTATCGGAGCCGGCCTTCATCACAAGCCTAGCAAGCTTGAAGGAGATCCTTAGACACAATGGAGGAAAAGAAAGAGTCATGTAGTAATGACGTGCCTATACTTGATATTACAGATTATTTCAGTTGGAGGAGCAAAATGAAGGCTTATTTGAAGAAGTTTGGTGTTTGGGAAATTGTCATCAATCCACCCGCTCCATCAAACAAGAAAGAAAAACCAACTGCACATAAGGAAGCGAAGAAGGACAACACTACAGCCTTGAAGTTCCTCATGGATGGACTTCCCAGATCAGTGAAGGAAAGTGTAGGAGAGTAGAATTCGGAAAAAGACCTATGGTTCAAGCTGGAGAGTGAGTATTAGAAGGCAAGACCAGAACCCTTAAAGACAAATCAAAAACCAGAAGACAAGCCCCCGGAAGAGCTAAATCAAGAAGAAGATAAACAAGAAGAGGACTCTAGTAAAGGTATGGACTCTTGTGATTATAATGATAGCTTGTGTGATGAAATTGAGAAGGTTCTTGCAAAAGATGATGAAAGGCTATCAAAGACTGCACATCAGATACATCTCACGTTGCTAAATATTGATCTTAGAGCCAATTGGTTCCTAAACACAGTAAATCTGAACCAAAGTGATTTCTCGAAGTTCAAAAAGGAAATCTTGGACTCCTTGAATGAATATCAGCAGAAGACCATGTCAATGAAAGTGTTGCTTCAAAAGCTCAAAGACAAGGACAAAGAGTTGCGAGATCAAATGAAAGAGAAGGATGCTGAAGTTGAACAATTAAAGACTGAATTGATCAATCAAAAGGAAGAATCAGAAAAGCCTGCTCAAGAGCTTGAAGAAACTAGAGAGGTCAATCATGATCTGAAGACTCAGCTAGAGGAAGCCAAGAGGACAGAAGAAATCTTGAAAATACAGCTAGAAGAAAAGGAGGAGACAGTCCAGAAGCTGGAATTGGAGGTAGTTGGTCTCAGGAAGAAAGATAAGAAGAACGAAGCCTTGGTCAAGCTCCAGGACAGTTCAATTGTCCTAGATAAGATCTTAGATTGCCAAAGATATCCACTCGACAAAACTGGTCTTGGTTACAAGAAGAACAAAGAAAAATTTGAAGATGACACTTGGTATCTGAAGACTCCAGAAGCAGGTCCATCAACGTCCAAAGCTGCTTCCCAAGCTCCTGCACATGACAACAAGGATTTGGAAGTTCAAAGATGAAACAAGGAGTTAGATCTACTCCTCAAAGAAACTTCATAAACAAAGCAACTCCAAGACCCAGGTATGAGAGTGGCATCAATGGTTATTGTTATTTTTGTTCTAACTTTGGTCATAAGGCTATGAATTGTAGATTCTATGGAAGAAGTAGGGATGGAAGCCCCAATATCTCAGTTAGATGTTGGACATGTAATCAAGTCGGACATGTTGCTGCCACATGTCACACATTGAGGTGCTACACCTGCAGTGGGTTTGGACACAAAGCCCATGAATGTGCCAGTCAAAGAAGTCAATCAAGAAGGAGTACTCCATACACATCAGCAAGAAGATTTGAAGATCAGAAGACAAATATCTACATTCAAGGACACTCTCAAGCATGGAGAAATGAAGTTGATCAAAGAAGTGTTGGAAGTTCCAACAGCTCAGTCAGATGTTGGTCATGCAACAATGTTGGTCACATTGATGCACATTGTTGTACGATGAGGTGCTATAGCTGCAGTGGCCTTGGGCACAAAGCTCAAGATTGTTGGAGTACATGAAAACAATCCTTGAGAAGTTACCTAGACAACTCATCAAGGAAAGTTAGTACAAATGAAGGAACAAATGCTCAAAGAACAGATGCCAAGAAGCAAGTATGGATGAGGAAGACAGAGCAGTTGCAGATAGGAGAGGTTGATCAGAGCAGGGAGGATGGCTGCCATATGGCAAGCCAAGTGTAAGGTCTCTCAAAGACCTTAGCACACCTTGAGTTCATGAGGCTGGAGAATGAACTCAAAGGAGAAAGGATGGTTACTCCAGGCATACAGACAGGTCCTAGGATCGTGCATATTGACAGGGGGAGCAATCAGCAGTGATCAAAGATTTCAGTCACAGGTATGTGGACACCCTTTGCCATTGATGCCAAAGGGGGAGAAATGAAAACAAAGGGAGAGATGAAGACAAAAGGGAAGCATAAGTTGTTGTCATCAATGACAAAGGGGGAGATTGTTGATGAAATTGTCATTGATGCCAACATGGACTTGCAGTGGCCCCACGGGATGTCCTTGGACCCACAGTTGATGATTTGATGACCCTGCAACCCTTGTTGGGGTCATGGAGTTCTTGGTATGATGAAGAAGCCCATGAATACTTGGTATCCCTGATGAAGACCATGATGCCCTTGCAAAGGCCGTGGAGCCCCTATCTTTGTTTGTGATGGATGTCTATGGTCTTACATGGAGATATAGTGAAGAAGCTTTTGAAGAGTTCCTCAAACCTATAAGATGGTTAAGTCATGAAGACCACGCTCCTGTTGATAAATTCCACCAGGGAGAGGCTCTTGAAGCCCTTGAAGATTGCCTTGGAATTTTGTTTTGATGAAGTCCTTGATTTATGGAGAACCATGGTTGAAATGACTAAAATATAATTCATTAATCAAATCTTTGTGAGGTCGGCTCAAGCAAAAAAAATGGCAAGTCGGCTCCATCAAAACGTTAATGTTTAATTTAAAATTTTTAATTTGATGAGGTCAAATTCAAATAAAAATCATAGCAGGTCGGCTCAAAAATTCTTGAAAAATTAGTATATATAGGCCCTCACAATTTTCATTTTTAATGTGATTTCGTGGGAATGCTCTGAATTTTTCGCTGGACTAAGGAAATTTCGGGACTGAGGCAGTAGGACAATTTCAGGGGTTAGCAGCAGCAACTGAGGAAATTTTTTTGGGAGCAGCAGTATAAGGAAATTCGTTTCTTCCACAGAGGCATTCGAGGGTTTTAACAGAAACATTTTTTTTACTGCTGATAGTCCGAATTTTTCAAGGAAGAGCACAGTCCAAGCCCTGTCTAGGGCATGCTTCTTGCTTCAGCGGCCCTGTTAAGGGCACCTACAGGTCATGGCAACTTTTATTGAGGACTACAACAGACAAGCTGAGGTTGATTGAGGGCTGTTCCAAGCACATAGCAGCATACTTAGTCATCAAGTCATCAACAACAACAGTCTGAAATTTTTGGATGGTAGCAGCAGCTATGAACTTGGTTCTTCCACAGTACAGCAGCAATTGGGAGTATTCTTACTCACAACAACTAAACAAAACAGTCCTATGTTAAGATGCCCTAATTCTTCCACAGTTGGGGCCTTTCAAACAATACAGTCGCAAATGTTGAGCAGTCACTAATGGGTGTTGTATGATGGTTAACAATCCAAGTTTGTGGAGTGGATTTACAATACAAATCCATCATCCAAAGTGGCATCGTTAGTGTGAGTCACAAACAGTCCAAATCTGCTACAAGGTTACATGCAAGGTTATCTCCAAGGTCGAGGTCTAAAGCTTGAAGTCTGTGATAACATGCATAGATAAAGGTATGTACAGTAAAGTTTTAAGCTCAGAAATTGACCAGCAGCAGAGGATTTACACAGTCACGAGTTTGGCTTTGCAAGTGAGATGATGTTTACACAGTAATATGTTCAGCAATGCTCAGTGAGGACATATATGCTCAGAGACTATTGATTGAGGAAAAGAAGTGATGATGTATGTGTACGGCACTCCACTCACTACCTACCTTATAATGATGTCTAACCAGCACACAGTCAAGCAGTGACATATAGTATGATGATGATGTGATACATGCATGATGCACTCCTATACTGTTGAAGTGAAGAGGTATGTATGAACATTCGTAGTATATGTACATAAAATAGTATGTACAGTGGTATTAGTGTGTAATTATAGGTGCAAGCTGAAGTATGTAGTTGTGACATATGCTGATACACCATGATATGATGATGCCTTTCCATATACTATGATATACACACAGTCAACAAAGGTTGTTGATGAAATTGATTGTGATGATGTCTTGATGGTGTTATGATGATAATTATGTACACAGTGACATGCTTGAAATAGTGACAGTCACAGTGACATTTTCACAGTCAAACATTGACCTCACTTTGAGTGCCATGACTTTGATGAAGACATTAGAGTAAAGCTTGCATAGTGAAGACTATGATGTATGCTTGATGACAGTGACACATTGAAGTGGACAGTGATTGGTATGATAGTGTATGATATGACAATGCTTGTTGAGGTTGCATGCCATGAAGACAGTGATGTGATAGTGATTGCCATCTTACACCATTGCCATGATAACTTGACAGTGATACACAGTGATGACTCAACATTCACAAAAGGTTGATATGACAATCAATACAGTATGGGCATGATAGTGATTAATCAACTGTGGTTATAAGTTGTATATGGCAACAGATTGATAGATTGATGGCTGTGGCATACTAGTTTCATCCTTCAGCCTTGGACAGCGAAGTGATCAGATTGACAAAATTGACACTGACATGTTTGTGTTTGAATACATTTGTCTATGAAGGTTATGATGATACTCAAAGCATATCAAATGACTTTGACCTGAGAATGTCCAAGTGTCATGCTATTGATTGAATATGAAAGTTGTATGATGTAAATTGTGTATGAAAAGTAGGATGAGCTGAATATGCATGATGAGGATAGTGAAAATTCACAGAGAAGTCAATATGTACAGAATGACATAGGTTTTTGATGGGAAATTGCCTGTGTGAACAGTAGAGTAGAAAAGCTACAGTTCTATGACAAACATATTCATATTTTGGTGGCAAAGTAATGTAAGGTAAGTTTGAGTTGGTCTTCAAGAGGATTGAGGTAAGAGGTTAGTGCTATTTTACTGAATCCAGTATCAGTCACATTAGCTGGACATCTCTTGAATCGGGTAATCACTGTAGATTAGCCTTTGTTGGTAATCTAGGAATCTTAATGACATGTGCATGCCTTGATTCTCCCTGTTGATGATGATGCTTAAGCAGCATAAGAGTGAGACTAAATGATGGGCAGATCTTTGTTGAATTAGTATGATCTTTGAGCAGCAGAGCAGATGATGAGAGCAAATTGATCAGCAGAGGTTGTCTAGCAGCAGTGTTGATAATAAGCAGAGATTGACCAGATATTCATGAGCAGAGTTGATGTGATGAGCAGCGTTGATGGTAACACAAGTATACTGTATTGTAAAAGCAAGCTTGTCTTGCTTTTGAGGTTAGGATACCTCAAACCCTTCTTAGCAGGGTCTAAGAAAACCAGGCAGGGTTCTGGATGCAGAGTAGGTGCTCTATGTATCAGTAGGTGCTGATTTTGCCTAACGGTTGTAGCCAAACCAAAACTAATATAAAAAGATTACAAATTTATATGGTGTGGTGTTCTTCTGTGTTATGGTTCTTGATGATGTAAATGCTATGATATGTGAATGATGAAGTTTATGAAATGATTATGAGATTGGTAGAATAATGAAATGATGAATTGGTAGTTAAGTGTGACAGGTCAAGAAAAGTTGTAAAATTGCTTTACACTGATTCACCCCCCCTCTAAGTGTCTACAAACCACCCATTCAGATTCCACTATGTCATACAAATCTTGGTATGATGATGTACCAAACAACGGAAAATTCACTTTCTCTTTATTTCTATTCCTAAGTATTTTTTCTGGATTTTCCACACTTTGCAAAGTTTCATGATTAGGATTACCTCTCGTATGGATCCTTCTATAATCCAAGATACCTCATGTAACACTAGTCGAATTGGGTGTGGAGTCGCCAGGACAAATGTACAACCTTCTTGCGAATGCAGAAATTTGTTTTTGCCCTCAGAAATCTCTTTCTTGAAATCGTACAGTTCCTATCGTTCTTCCAGGGATGATCTGCAACTCATCCCCAGCAACAACACCAGTTTGTTAGCACTGAAATTGAACAAAAGGTTGCGAAAGGCTCACTCCCATGTAACAGCAGAACCACTTTCGAAGAGAGAACTGGCTTTCTGCTCTTCCGAGAGGGATCTCTAACCAAATATTAACAATGCCAAATATGTACACGTGAAAATATAAATTGTTTGTAAAATTGGTTGAAACAAGACATAGAACCATTGGGTGATGGAGTCAATAAGTGTAACAGGAATGGACAGAACTTATGCAGGAAATTTCAACACAGAGGAAAGTTATTCATTCAATCATAGTCAAATTATAATTGTCTAGTGGAAAAGAAGAACATGAACAGAGCATCAACACAGAGCATTGGAAAATGAATTATGTATTAAATTTAGAAGAAAGCTTTAGTGGATATCTGAAACAACAAATGGAGCATAGCATGTATGAATTCCAAACTATTATACACTTATTTCAGACATGAAAGAAAACATAATGGGAGAGATAAACTGGAAAAACATTCACATGAGAAAGGCAACAACAGACTGTAATACAAACAACACATGAATCCTTGTGTAAAACGTCGACCTCCGCTCTGCAACTTTATTAAAATCCTCTTGAAATCATACACTGCAAAATTACATTAGTTCCAACCCTTTCTCCTTCTTCAGGAGATATATTTATAGTATTTTTGGACTTCCCAATCCGAGGTTCGAGAATCAAAACTTGTTACAACTGGAAAACAACTTCCAACAAACTCTAATGTGACACATTGGCCACGATTTACATAAAAAAATAAAAAATGAAATATGGATTGCAAGAGAAAATATGTGCAAGAGTATTCCATGTTTTCATCCAGTGAGTGACAGCTGTACAAAGTTCTGAGAGAGGTGACCATTGGAAGGATGTTCCCAAGGAGAAAACTTCTCACGTACTGTCATTGCCACTTCTATGGTTGTGTTTTAAATTTTCTCAACCCGTATTGTTGAATAGATCTCCGTAGGTCAAGACCAGGAAAAGTCACAACTGCCATGTCTAATGCTTGCACTTTGAGCTCCATAGTTTCTGGGTACGATTTCTTGGGTCTTCGACACAGGTAGCTTTAAAATCAAACAATAGTCCAAATTCACTAGCCATCATATCAAAAACGATCTTTTGTTGGAGACATTTACCACCATACACACTCTTTTGGTCAAATTGGCCTAGTTAAACCACTATCCTAAGTATTATTGACATTAATTGACATCAGTGGAGCATTAAATGACATCATCCAGTCACACCCATGCCTACCTTCAGTCAAGGAGGCTAACTTAGCCTTCTCCTACATTCGGGGAGGCTAACTGGAGCACTCCGGGGGTGATCTGAGTGATACTAATGCACCTATTTGCTAACTGATGGTTACAATCAGTTAAACAGGGAAGTGAAGGTGCCTCCCTTCATTAAATTGATTATTTAATGACTAATTAATGAACTGAAGTCAACAGGGGCGCCTCCAACCACTTCTGATGTTCAATTCAAATTCAGTTAACCTCATCGAGGTTCATTGGAGTCATTGAAGTGCTACCTCTTGATGGTTGGCTTGTTGTGACATGTGTCTGATCTCTTTCAGTTGAGACTCAGTCATTTTTGCACTCCGACTTCAGCTAGGGCTCAATTGAGTCAATTAGGGTTTTGATCAGTGGTTAACTGGAGTGTTGACTATGGCTTACATTTAGTTAAGCTAGACTCACTCATTCAATTCGAATGAACTCCTTAGGAATTCGAATTGCTTCTCATTCATGCTTGTATCATGACATTGCAATGTAATTTTCTCATTCTTGTGTGAATATACAAAGCGATTACTCATTCCGTAGCCCATTTACACCATTTCATGAGTTATTTGTTGATTAATCTTTGATGAGACTGATGTTTAGTCCCTATATCAATGTGCAAGATTAATATGGTATTAGAGCTCATGGCGAGATGAAGCTCTATCTCTCAAAAACAAGCTTTTTGACAAATTTCTACGTGAAAATTGAGCAATAGCTGAAAAATCCAGCACTGCACCAGAAGCCAAGGCTTACCACTCAATACCCCAAGTAAAGAACTTGTTGATCAAGCTTGCTTGATTGACTATGATGGGTGTGATGAAATCCTAAAATGTGCATGCTGTCCAACCTTACATTTCCCTTTCTGTTGTGATTTTCAGGTTTTCTACAGGTGAAGCATTCGCTCCAGCAGATCCAGATGGCCTCCTTAGTAGATATTTTGACTCCATACAATTTCCACTCATGGAAAGGTGACATGGAGATTCAGCTGCGCTCCAAAGGACTCTATAGAGTCACCATGGACATTGAAGATGAGCCTGGTTCTACCATAGAAAAATCAAGATTCTTGAACAAGAAGGATGAAGCATTCAGTTTCTTGTGCCTCTCTATTTCCCGAGATCTTCTTTTCCATCTTACGGGATTGAAGACTCCAAAAGAAATATGGGACAAATTGGAAACTCTATATGGAAAGCAAGATGACTTGAGAGTTTACCCATTTGAAAATTAATTGATGTCTCTCCAACCCTCCAATTTCGAGACTCTGGATGACTTTTTCACAAATTTTAAGCACATAGTTTTACTCTTGAAGCAATGCAAAGTGGAGAAAGTGGATGATCAGCTCATCCTCACCATACTCTCCAAACTTGGGGCTGATTATTCAGTTTTTGTTTCTACATTCCATGCTGGGAAGCTCACAACCCCTGGATGGAAGATGCCTACACCCAGTGCCTTCATTGAGTCCCTAACAAGTGAACATGACAAGCTTGTCCAGATGGGTATCATCAGATCCTCTCGTGATCAATCCCTCCATGTCTCGGGGCCCAAAGATCTGAAGGGTAAAGGAAAGCAGTAGAAGAATCCAAAAACTAAATTCAAAAGTCCTAAGCCTAGAGTTGAAAACCAGCAGCATGATTAGTCTTCCGGCTTAAGGAAGAACAAAGGAAAAGGGCACCATGGCAAGGAAAAAGTCAAGTGTTCTTAATGCAGGAAGGGCTTCCACCCTAAACATGCCTGCATGAAGAAGAATATTGATGAAGCTACCTCTCTCCTTGAGAGAAATTACATCAATCTTCCAGAAATATTTCAGAGGAGAGATCAGCAAGATCAAGAACCACAGCATGAAAGAGGTCATGCCCTCATGGCAAGCACTTTTGATTGAATCTAGAGCTTCGAACCACATGATGGATGAAAGAGAATCCTTTTCATCCTTGGAGACCAGCAAATCCATCACCATCCTCTTGAGAGATGACTCCACCATCATTTCAGAAGGACAAGGTACTGTAGATCTTGAAAATGGTTTTTTTTCAAATGTTTTGTATGTACTTTCTCTGGCATCAAATCTCCTTAGTGTCTATCAGATGACACATACTGGAGTTCCTAAGAGAGTTTATTTCAGCCCAAATTATGTTGAGATAATGGAGCTTGCATCCAGGAAACTCATTGCTAAAGGCCTTGCAAACCATCATGCAAAAGCCTATGAGTTCTCTCACTTTGTTGCGGATGCAAAGCCCACCGCTCTGCTAACTCATGGAAATAAGGTTAGTAGGCTGTGGCATGAGAGGTTTGGCCATCTTAATTTCAAATATTTTCAGCAATTACAGAAAAAATCCATGGTTGAAGGCTTCCCAGTCATCAAGGAAACCACAGGAATTTGCAAGGGCTGTGTGATTGGAAAGCACCCTGAGCACAAGTTCGATCGGGGGAAGGAAAACCGAGCTACATGCATATTGGGGCTGATACATTATGATATCAGCGGTCTGATTCCTGTCACATTAATGAATGGATCAAGGTATCTTCTTACTTTTATTGATGATTTTTCAAGGCACACATGGGTCTTCTTTCTCAAAAAGAAGTCTGAAGTATGTGAAAAATTTTCTGAATTGAAGGCCTTGATCGAAAATGCCTCTGGCCTTAAGATCAAGATCTTGAGATCTGATAATGGAGGGGAGTATGTCGGTAATGATTTGCTGCACATATGCTCCCAAAGTGGTATTCAGTTCCAACATTCAATTCCCTACACTCCCCAGCAGAACGGAGTAGCGGAAAGGAAGAATCGGTCCCTCAAGGAGATGACCACCTCTATGTTGGAATCAAAGAAGCTTGATGCAAATTTGTGGGATGAAGCCATGCATGCTTCAGCATACATTCAGAATAGGTTCCACCCTCATTTGTGAAAGGGAAGACCCCTTTCAAAGCATACTTCGGACACAAGCCGGATGTGTCGAACCTACGGGTGTTTGGGTCCACTACATGGGCCCAGATTCCGTTTGATAAAAGAAGGGCTTTGCAACCGCAAAGCATAGAATGTCTATTTATTGGGTATATTGATGAATCTAAAGGATTCAAGCTACTGGATATCAAAACCAAATAAATCATCGAGAGATAAGTGTCAAGTTTGATGAGCCTCTTCAAGAGGTGGAACTAGTGAAGGAGAAACTGCTAAATTTCTTTCCTATTCTACTGAATATTTGGATGATGAAATTAGGGGTGATGAACCTGATTTGGATCCTCTAATTTCTAATATCACTATGCATCAATCATTAGATGCTGAGTCAGAACCCAAAGTGTAAAATCATCTTCCTACATGGGCCCGACAGACACTCTCCTCCGTAGGAGATAACATTAAAAATCCAGATGATCCAAGGAGAACCTGGTCTGATTTCCAAAGAGCAGGTATTGCACTCTCTTGTCCTGATAATTTGCTGTCTGAAACTTGCTATTTGATGAATAGTTTAGAGCCAAAATCCTACTACCATGCTCGGAAGGATCCGAGATGGCAAGTTGCCATGGATGAAGAGATGAATTCTCTTCAGAAAAAAACTACTTGGGAACTGGTTTCTCTTCCTCCAAGAAGGAAATTGGTTCAATGCAAGTGGGTGTTTTGGACCAAGGTTGATGCTGATGGTAGCACCTAAAAATATAAGGAAATTATAGTGGCAAAAGGTTTCTCTCAGGTCCAAGGTGTGGACTACCATGAGACCTTTGCACTGGTTGCAAAAATGGACTCCATCCGCCTAGTTTTGGCAATTTCAACATCTAAGCACTAGGAAGTGCATCATATGGATATTAAGTCAGCCTTTCTGCATGGAGATATTCATGACGATATATACATGAAGCATCCTGATGGGTACATCACTAATCCATATTTGGTTTGCAAGCTAAAGAAGTCACTATACGGGTTAAAACAAGCCCCAAGAGAGTGGTATTCCAAAATGGATGCCTTCCTTCTCTCGCAAAACTTCCAAAGGTGTAGATCATATCCAAATGTGTATTTACAGTATTCTGATGGTCATCTTCTTATTATTTTTTTATATGTTGATGACTTACTGATCACAGGTAGCACAGTTGCCTCCATTTCAGCCATCAAAATTGCTCTCCACAATGCCTTTGAAATGAGTGATTTGGGGCTTCTAAAACAATTTTTGGGGCTCGAAATTGGACAAAACTCTGATAGGATAATGGTCACTCAGTCCAAATACATTTCAAACCTGTTAGTAAATTTTAACATGGCTGATTATAGGCCTGCACCATTCCCTTTCCTTTCAGGGATCAACCTTGAAGAAGGAAAAAGCACACCTCCAATGGACTGCATTATCTATCGACAATTGATTGGTAGCTCGTTTTACTTGACACATTCTTGGCCTGATATTTGTTATGCTGTGAATGTTGTATCAATATAAATGCAGCAGCCTCATGATATTCATTGGAAGGAAGCCAAGAGGATCCTCCGGTATATTCAGGGAACCAGGACTTACAGCATTCACTATGCTGCAGACTCCGATCTAGAGCTGGTTGGATACACAGATTCTGATTGGGAGGGTGATTCTATTGATCAAAACTCTACTTCCAGATATGTATTCATGTTGGGTGGTGTCCCCATTTGCTGTTCAAGCAAAAATCAGGCTGCCATAGCACTATCTTCAGCAGAGGTTGACTATCGAGGAGCAGTGAATGCTTGCATCCAAGCAGTTTGGTTGCAAGGCATTCTTTCAGAGTTTGATCTTGGTAGTACTTTTTCCACTGTCCTCTTTTGTGACAATAAAAGTGCTATTAAGATATCCATAGAGCGAGTTACCAGGCAGAGGACCAAGCATGTATAAATCCACATGCACTACATCAGGGAGCTAGTGCATGACAGGACCATCATTCTGCAATACTACCTGACTGATGAGCAAATTGCAGACATCTTCACCAAGAGCTTTTCAGAAAATAAGTTCACTTACCTCCGTTCACTGTTGGGGGTGAGTTCATCAGGGTGATTCATACTACTTTCAGTGTTCAGCTTGAGGGGGGGGGTTTCCCACTGGGTTTTCCCTCTTTTTCTCACTTAGTTTGTTTTGAGCATTGTTTCAGTTCCAGCATTGTATAGGGTGACCTATGGCATTAGTTGTTGCGGCCATAGCATTTTTATGCATTTATGTTTTCTAACTCCTTTTGAGTATAGCTTAAGGGGGGTGTTGGAGACATTTACCACCATACACACTCTTTTGGTCAAATTGGCCTGATTAAACCACTATCCTAAGTATTATTGACATTAATTGACATCAGTGGAACATTAAATGACATCATCCAATCACACCCACGCCTACCTTCAGTCAAGGAGGCTAACTTAGCCTTCTCCTACATTCGAGGAGGCTAACTAGAGCACTCCAGGGGTGATATGAGTGATATTAATGCACCTAATTGCTAACTAATGGTTACAATTAGTTAAACAGGGCAATGAAGGCACCTCCCTTCATTAAATTGATTAATTAATGAACTGGAGTCAACAGGGGCGCCTCCAACCACTTCTGATGTTCAGTTCAACTTCAGTTAACCTCATCGGGGTTTATTGGAGTCATTGAAGCGCTACCTCTTGATGGTTGGCTTGCTATGACATGTGTCTGATCTCTTTCTGTTGAGACTCAGTCATTTATTGCACTTCCACTTCAGTTAGGGATCAGTTGAGTCAATTAGGGTTTTGATCAGTGGTTAACTCGAATTTTGACTATGGCTTACATTCAGTTAAGCTAGACTCACTCATTCAATTTGAATGACCTCCTTAGGAATTTGAATTGCTTCTCATTCATGCTTGTAGCATGACATTGTAATGTAATTTTCTCATTCTTGTATGAATATACAGAGCGGCTACTCATTCCGTAGCCCATTTACACCATTTCATGAGTTATTTGTTGATTAATCTTTGATCAGACTGATGTTTAGTCCCTAGATCAATGTGCAAGATTAATATCTTTCCTGACA
The DNA here is from genome assembly GCA_001517045.1 of Pseudotsuga menziesii. Classification (NCBI taxonomy): domain Eukaryota; kingdom Viridiplantae; phylum Streptophyta; class Pinopsida; order Pinales; family Pinaceae; genus Pseudotsuga; species Pseudotsuga menziesii. The sequence goes on from LPNX010085308.1 coordinate 435,555, forward strand.
ATGATTGTTGCATATCTCTAAACTTGTTGTCTAATCAGCAATGAACCAAACATTCCAGATACTCCTTTTAAGACAATAAAGGTTCCTTCTCTTCCCAGAACAAAGGGATCCCTTTGTTTACCAGTGGTTTGAATAGCCTGATAACCTCCTAGACCTTGTGCTCAATAATCCCTATTTTGGCTTGTACAGTTTCCAACATCCTATGTTTAGAAATTACCTTTCTAGCCCCAGAGATGACAGCAACCCTGTTCTCGACACCGTATTGATTGGCCAAATAATCTGTTAAGGTGCTTAGGAAAGCAATGGCATTTTCTAATGTTGCTACAGGTCTTTTCTGCACTTCCCCTAATACTATCAGAACCTTTTTCTTGGCCTCTATCATAGCGTTTTCCTGTTCTGCAATGAAATATATATAAGGTCGAAACTTGTCAGCTTCTACAATGATTTGATCCCAAATCAAATGTCTAGCACCTTGCAAGGCCAATTTACCAACCACCTGCTAGCTTAACTTGGCATTTTGTTGTGCCAATCCTTGGCATTTCTCTTCCATCTTTTCCTTTTCTTGTCTCTCTTTATCTTTTTCCTCTTCTAGTTCCTCAATCGGTTGCTTTAACTTAATAAGATTTGTATCTTTCAGGCCTATCTGGGACATTGCCCTAGAAAGAGAACTAGTGTCTATTTCTCCAGCCACACCTACGGACTGAATTTCAATCTCTGTACCTCCTTGAAGCTCCCTTTCTTTTATTGTTAATGTGGCCTTTAATTATGTTTCACTATTCTTCAAAAGTTGGATTTCTATTTCCCACTGCCTTTCCTTTTATTCGAGCTTTAGTAGCTTGGCTTTGTAATCAGTAAGCTCAGCGTTCAATGTCTCTTTCTTTTTTTCGAAATCAACCAACTTGTATGTCTCAGCGAGCTGGGTAGAAGGGATTTTCAACTTCTTTTTTAGTATTTAGATCTCTTTCTCTTTATCGTTAAGCAATTTCTTAGCCAAAACTCCCTTAGATGCTGGTCCCTCTATTTGTATTGCTTCATTTTGCAAATTGTTGATTTGGGCCTTAAGGGCTTTGTTCTCCACTCTTACCTTACTCAAAAGATCCAAAGTATTGGTTTTACTTCCCTCTAGCTTGGACATCTGTATTGTGGCCTTCAGCAGTCTAGCATTCAATATATTCCTGGTTTCTTTGTTGAGGTGTATTATGTCAGTAGTGGGAACCTTTACAATGTTCACATTAACCTCTGACACCTTGTTTCCCATCCTCAAAGCTAAGACAAGGGTGTCATTGGCATGATCCCTTATAGTATTTAATGCCACATTTGGGTAAGGCAACTGCATTACCTCGCTATGCAGATCTTATGTCTCTTTAAAAGTTTTATCGTCCCTTTCCCAGTAAGAGTCTAGCCAATCGTCTTTGGATGCATTCCTGTTTGGAGTCTGCCCGTCAAATATATATTATTGGATTTGCAATTTGGCTACCTCGGGATCTTCTTGTTTCTGTTTTTTCTCCATATTCTTCTTATTCATCTTCCCTTTTGTATTGCTCCTTTTAACCTGCACTAACTGCTCCCCCTGTTCTATTTTCTGTTTTTTGGAAATGTTGGTTGTGTCTGCCTCTTCAGTCTCCATAGGCTTTGGACATCCTCTTTTTATTGAACTCACTGAATAGTTGACCAATGATGAGACATTCCCGGCTATTGCAACTACTTTGGACAATTCTCTTTGGGGAGAAGCTACCCCTGGCAGGGTTGAGCTAGTGCTTCGTTCTATGCTGGTGTTCATCAAGGTAGGATTAGGGAAATCATCCCAGTTTGCTGCTTCCCTCAATCTAGGTATTTCAATGTGTTCAAAATGATTGCACTTGTGAGCCTTCCTCCCTTTGGAAATTATTTGATTGAGGTCGTAATTCACAGCTTGTTCCAGATAAAACCCCATGTCCTTGAGTAAGTTGTAAACCATTGGCAAAGCAGCTCTGCTCCTGACTATGTATGGTCCCACTACCTAGGGGAAAATCAAATTTGAGCTCTTTTTACAGTTCAATAAGTGCTCTTCCTCAATAGTGAGTCTTTGCCTGATCAAATCCAGGGAGAAAACCCTGGTAGTTAGAAAATCTAGTAGAATGTAGGGTTGATGCACAAAGTTGTACAATCTTATGATTGTTCTGAATTCTATCAGGAACTAGTCTCCTATCCTCTTGCTATGGGACAACTGTAGTATTTGCCTCATCTCAGGAAACACCCTGGGTGGCCTTTCCTGAAATAAAGGGTCGTACACTTTGGCCATCAACTGGTTCATGAATTTACAATAGTTTGTAGCCATATCACTAGTGATTTCTAATTTAGGTACTTGTAGGTATTCTTTGTTATAAGCTATAAACATCCTCAGCAAAAAGGACTAGAATCTGAATACTTTAGTGCCGTGGAAATTCGCTAACTGAGAATGGATGTTCTCGGCCAGGAATTCATCAAACTTAAGACAGCAAGACTGATAATATTGCCCGAGCAATTTAGGTTCGGTCGGACAAGTACTCAAGACTAACAATAGACTCCACAATGACTCTGTCACATAAGCATCGATATCTAGACCTAAAAACAAACTGTCCAGGGATATACACCACTGAGTTTCTTCATCAAATTGGCTAAGGTCGATGGGGTATGACAAGTTGATGAATTCACCATTGGGTTTTGAACAGGTCTTCAAGAAGGCTTCTCTACTTTCGTCGGTAGACTCTCTAAAGAAATGTATAATATTTTCCTGTTGGTATTTTTGGGATATATGGAAAAACTCGTCTGGGATGCGCAGGATTTTACGGATGACAAAATCCTGGACTGAACAAAGGATTTTGTACTTTGACTTATTCATAATGAAGTCTTCGGTGACAGAGAAATTTTTTTGCACACCATTTGACAAACTTAGGGAAATAGGGGGTTTGGTCAACAAAGAAAAATGGAAAAAAATTTAAAAACACCACAGGTATCTCTACCTTGGTCCTTAAGGATTTTCAATTTACCCCTGGCGACTTCAATGGGTTCCCCCACCAAGATGGTATCGAAAATCTTGGCATTCTCATCTACGAGAATTTCCTCTACCCTCCGACATGCGACCTATCATTCTACATTATCTCTCACCTCTACCACTTCTACTTCTCCTACCATATCTATTTTCAAATAGAACTGAGGAAGTATCAGGGGCCTACCTTTCTTTTTAACACAGTCTCCTGGTTTTCCCGTGTTAGCGCTCTGTATGCGGTCGGGTATTTGGCGGTTTTGAGGCTTTGGAAAAGACAAACCTTTCCAACTCCATGTAGATCCTTTTATAGCTTTCTATACATCGTAACCTTCATGCCCTTCCCACACAGTTTGCACCGTGGATATTTCTCCTTGCGATATGAGCCTTTGGTATGTGAGGTCCTTTACGCTACATTCTTCCTCATCTCATGTGTGTGCAGCTTAATTTGGGAAGGCTTAACTCTGCCATCGATCTCCAACTCCCCTTCATCGAGGCCATTCATATCTGAAAGCTTTAACCTTTTACCTACTTTTCCCTTCTTGATCTAGTGAGTGACTTTACCTCGCGGCATGCTTCTTATCCGTCAATCAAGATCGACTTTTATTCACAACCGTCGATTCGATCAAGCCCTACCACTTTTCTTAATGCGAGATCCTGACCCCATCTGTGCTATTTCAGATCGCAAAATAAACCATGACCTCAGATCTATCTCCGATCTTGCAGTGACCGTCGATCTGAGCGGCCGGTACCACTTTTCGCAATTTGAAATCGCGACTACGTCCTTGCTAGTATGCGATGCGAAATAATTTATGGTCGTTTATCTTCTTGTATTCCAATCTCAGCCACCAGATGCCTCTGCTCTTTAACCTATTTCATGATTCGAAAAAAGTGTCCTTGGTCGAGCATGTTTGCTATGCAAAATGCTTTGACGTCGTTGATTAGTATTTAGATCGATCTCAGCCTTCTATTATGAGTCCCATTTAACGCCTTCATTGCATCCAACATCCCCTGCTTTACCCTGCATCTATGATTCGTGAAATTCCTTGCCACCTTCGATCTTTATTACTTCAAATTGAGGCCGCCAATTTACGTTGTCCTTTACTTCATTTCCACCGCAACCTATTCTAGTGGTTGAATGCCATCTTGAAGATGCCATCAGCATCCTTGCAAACTCTAAGGATGCCATCCCAACACTTTTTGATAGGATCAGATTCCCACATATCTCTTATAATCAAAATTTTGATATGGCGTTAACAACCGGCTCCACAAGGGATGCTATTGTTGGAGACATTTACCACCTTACACACTCATTTTGGTCAATTTGGCCTAGTTAAACCACTATCCTAAGTATTATTGACTTAATTGACATCACAGGAGCACTAGATGACATCAGCTAGATCACACCCACTCCTACCTTCAGTGAAGGAGGATAACTTAGCCTTCTCCTACATTCAAAGAGGCTAACGGGAGCACTCTGGGGGTGATTTGAGTGTCATTAATGCCCCATATTGCTAACTGATGGTTACAATCAGTTAAACAGAGCAGTGAAGGTGCCCTCCATCATTAAATTGATTATTTAATGAACTGGAGTCAACAAGGGCGCCTCCAACCACTTCTGATGTTTGGTTACACTTTAGTTAACCTCATCGGGGTTCGTTGGAGTCATTGATGTGCTACCACTTGATGGTTGGCTTGTTGTGACATGTGTCTAACCTACTTTCGGTTAGACTCAGTCATTTATTGCACTTCGACTTTAGTTAGGGCTCAGTTGAGTCAATTAGGGTTTTGATCAGTGGTTAACTTGAGTGTTGACTATGGCTTAGTTTAGTTAAGCTAGACTCACTCACTCAATTCGAATGACCTCCTTGGGAATTCGAATTGCTTTGTCATTCATGCTTGCAGCATGATCTTGTATTGTATTACTCATTCTTTGTGTGAATATACAAAGTGGCTACTCATTTTGTAGCACAATTACACCATTTTCATGACTTATTGTTGTTAATCTTTGATGATACTTTTGTTTAGTCCCTAGATCACTATGTGAGATTAATATGGTATCAGAGCACATGACGGGACGAAGCTCAAATCTCTCAAAAACAAGGTTTTTGACAGATCTTGCATGAAAATTGAGCAATAGCTAAAAAATCCAGCACTACACCAGAAGCCAAGGCTTACCACTTAATACCCCAAGTAAAGAACTTGTTGATCAAGCTTGCTTAATTGACTATGTTGGGTGTGATGAAATCCTAAAATGTGCAGGAAGTTCGGCCTTACATTTCCCTTTTTGATGTGATTTTTCAAGTTTTTAACAGGTGAAAGCATTCGCTCTAGCATATTTAGATGGCTTCTTCTGTAGATATTTTGACTCCATTCAATTTCCACTCATGGAAAGGAGACATGGAGATCCAGCTACATTCCAAAGGACACTATAGGTTCACCATGGACACTAAAGAAGAGCCTGGTTCTGCAATAGAAAAATCTAGATTCTTGAACAAGAAGGATGAAGCATTCAAATTCTTGTGCCTCTCTACTTCCCGTGATCTTCTTTTCCATCTTTTCGGATTGAAGAATCCAAAGGAAATTTGGGACAAATTGGAAACCCTGTATGGAAAGCAGGATAATTTGAGAGTTTACTAGCTCGAAAATGAATTGATGTCTCTCCAGCCTTCCAATTTTGAGACCTTGAATGAATTTTTCACAAAGTTCAAGCACATTGTCTTACTGTTGAAGCAATGCAAAGTGGAGAAGGAGGATGACCAGCTCATCCTCGCCATACTCTCCAAACTTGGAGCTGATTATTCAGTTTTTGTCTCTACATTCCGTGTGGGGAATATCACAACCCCTGGATGGAAGATGCCTACACTCAATGCCTTCATTGAGTCCCTAACAAGTGAATATGATAAGCTTGTCCAGATGGGGATCATCAGATCCTCCCATGATCAAGCCCTCCATGTCTTGAGTCCCAAATATCTGAAATGTAAAGGAAAGTAGCAGAAGAACCCAAAAAATTGAATTCAAAGCTCCTAAGCCTAAAGTTGAAAACTAACAGCATGATGAGTCTTCCAGCTCAAAGAAGAACAAAGGGAAAGGGTGTTATGGAAAGGAAAAAGTCAAGTGTTCATACTGTGGGAAGGGCTTCCACCTTGAAGATGCCTGCATGAAGAAGAATATTGATGAAGCTACCTCTCTCCTTGAGAGAAATCACATCAATCTTCTGGAAATATTTCGGAGGAGAGATCAAAATCAGGAACCACAGCATGAAAAAGGTCATGACCTCATGGCAAGCACTTCGAAGTCCAAAGCACTCTTGATTGATTTTGGAGCTTCAAACCACATGATGGATGAAAGAGACTCATTTTCATATTTGGATACCAGTAAATCCATCCCCATCCACATGGGATATAACTCCACCATCATTTCAGAAGGACAAGGTATGGTTGATCTTGAGAATGGTTATTTTTCAAATGTTTTGTATGTACTGTCTCTAGCATCAAATCTCCTTAGTGTCTATTAGATGACACATACATGAGTTCCTAAGAGAGTATCTTTCATCCCGAATGATGTTGAGATAACGGAACTTGCATCTGGGAAACTCATTGCTAAAGTCCTTGCAAACCATCATGCAAAATCCTATGAGTTCTCCCACTTTGCGGCGGATGCAATGCCCACCGCACTGCTAACTCAAGGAAATGAAGTTAGTAGGCTGTGGCACGAAAGGTTTGTCCATATAAATTTCAAATATTTGTAGCAATTATAGAAAAAATCCATGGTTAAAGGCCTCTCGGTCATCAAGGCAACCACTGGAATTTGCAAGGGCTGTGTGGTTGGACAACACCCTGAGCACAAGTATGATTGGGGGAAGGCAAACCAAGATACATGCATATTGGGGATGATACATTCTGATATTAGTGGTCTAATTCCTGTCACATTTATGAATGGATCAAGGTATATTCTGACTTTTATTGATGATTTTTCAAGGTATACATGGGTTTTCTTTCTCAAAAATAAGTATGAAGTATGTGAAAAATACACTGAACTGAAGGCCTTGATCAAGAATGCATCTGGGCTTAAGATCGATATCTTGAGATATGATAATGGTGGGGATTATGTCAATAATGAGTTGCTACACATATGCTCCCAAAGCGGTATTCAGGTCCAACATTCAATTCCCTACACTCCCCAACAGAACGGTGTAGCGGAAAGGAAGAATCGGTATCTCAAGGAGATGACCACCTGTATGTTGGAATCAAAGAAGTTGGCTGTAAATTTGTGGGATAAATACATGCATGCTGTAGAATAAATTCAAAACAGAGTTCCACACTAATCCATGAAAGGGAAGACCCCTTTTGAAGCATACTTCGGACACAAGTCGGATGTGTCGAACCTGTGGGTGTTTGGGTTTAGTGCATGGGCCCAAACTCCACTTGATAAAAGAAGGGCTTTGCAACCGCAAAGCATAGAATGTATGTTTATTGGATATCATGATGAATCAAAAGGTTTCAAGCTACTAGATATCAAAACAAAACAAATCATCATCGAGAGAAGTGTTAAGTTCGATGAGCCTCTTCAGGAGGTGGAACTAGTGAAGGAGAAAACATATGAATTTCCTTCCTATTCTACTGAATATCTGGATGAAGAAATTGGGGGTGATGACCCTGATTTGGATCCTATGATTTTTGATACCAGTGTACAGCAAACATCAGATGCTGAATCAGAACCTGAAGTACAAAATCATCTTCCCACATGGGCCCGACAAACACTCTCCTCCGTAGGAGATAACATTGGAAATCCGGATGATCCAAGGAGAACCCGATCTAATTTCCAAAGAGAAGGTATTGCGCTCTCTTGTCCTGATAATTTGTTGTATGAAACTTGTTATTTGATGATTAGTTCAGACCCAAAATCCTACTACCATGCTCAGAAGGATCTGAGATGGCAAGTTGCCGTGGATGAAGGGATGAATTCTCTTCTGAAAAACACTACTTGGGAGCTAGTTTCTCTTCCTCTGGGAAGGAAATTGGTTCAATGCAAGTGGGTGTTTAGAACCAAGGTTGCTGTGGATGGAAGCACCTGAAAATATAAGGAAAATCTAGTGGCAAAATGTTTCTCTCAGGTCCAAGGTGTGGACTACCTTGAGACCTTTGCACCAGTTGCAAAAATGGACTCCATCCACCTAGTTTTGGCAATTTCATCATCTAAGCCCTAGAAGTGCATCATATGGATGTTAAGTCAGCCTTTCTACATGAAGATATTCATGAGGAGATATACATGAAGTAGCTTAAGGGCTACATCTCTGATCCATCTTTGGTTTGCAAGCTAAAGAAATCACTATACGGGTTAAAACATTCCCCAAGAGAGTGGTATTCCAAGATGGATGCCTTCCTTCTCTCGTAAAACTTCCAAAGGTGTAGATCAGACCCAAATGTGTATATACAGTAGTCTAATGGTCATTTTATTATTATTGTTTTATATGTTGATGACTTACTGATCACAGGTAGCACAGTTTCTTCCATTTCATCCATCAAAACTGCTCTCCATAATGCATTTGAAATGAGCGATTTGGGGCTCTTAAAACAATTTTTGGGGCTCAAAATTGAGAAAAATTCTAATGGGATAATGGTCACTCAGTCCAAATACATATCAAACCTGTTATTCAAGTTTAACATGGCTAAATGTAGTCCTGCACAATTCCCTTTCCTTTCAGGGATCATCCTTGAAGAAGGAAAAAGCACACCTCCCATGGACTGCACTATGTATCGACAGCTGATTGGTAGCTTGTTGTACTTGACACATTCTCGGTCTGATATCTGTTATGCCATAAATGCTATATCAAGATACATGAAGCAGCCTCATGATATTCATTGGAAGGCAGCCAAGAGGATCCTCCAGTGTATTCAGGGAACCAGGACCTACGGCATTCACTATGCTGCAGACTCCAAGCTAAAGCTGGTTGGATACACAGATTCTGATTGGGCGGGTGATTCTATTAATAAAAATTCTACTTCTAGATATGTATTCATGTTTGGTGGTGGCCCCATTTGCTGGTATAGCAAAAAGTAGGCTTCCATAGCATTATCTTCAGCAGAGGTCAAGTATCGAGGAGCGGTGAATGCTTGCATCCAAGCAATTTGGTTGCAAGGCATTCTTTTAGAGTTTGATATTGGTAGTAATTTGTCCACTATCCTCTTTTGTGACAATCAAAGTGTTATTAAAATATCCACAGATCAAGTTACCAGGCAAAGGACCAAGCATGTAGAGATCCACATGCACTATATCAGGGAGCTAGTGCATAACAGGACCATCATTCTCCAATATTGCCCAGCTGATGAAAAGATTGCAGACATATTCACCAAGAGATTTTCAAAAAAGAAGTTCACTTACATCCATTCACTATTGGGGGTGAGTCCATCAGGGTGATCAGACTATTTTCAGTGTTTAGCTTGAGGGGGGGGGTTCCCTCTTTTCCTCACTTAGTTTGTTTTTTAGCATTGTTTCAGTTTCAGTATTGTACATGGTGACCTATGGCCATAGGTGTCGAGGCCCTATCATTTTTATGAATTTTATGTTTTTTAACTCCTCCTGAGTATAGATTAAGGGGGGGTGTTGGAGACATTTACCACCTGACACACTCATTTTGGTCAATTTGGCCTAGTTAAAAAACTATACTAAGTATTATTGACTTAATTGACATAATAAGAGCACTAGATGACATCAGCTAGATCACACCCATGCCTACCTTCAGTCAAGGAGGCTAACTTAGCCTTCTCCTACATTCAGGGAGTCTAACTGGAGCACTCTGGGGGTGATATAAGTGTCATTAATGCCCCATATTTCTAAATTATGGTTACAATCAGTTAAATAGAGCAGTGAAGGTTCCCTCCATCATTAAATTGATTATTTATTGATTATTTAATGAACTGGAGTCAACAGGGATGCCTCCAACCACTTCTTATGTTCAATTACACTTTAGTTAACCTCATCGAGGTTCATTGGAGTCATTGATGCACTACCACTTGATGGTTGCCTTGCTATGACATGTGTCTGACCTACTTTCAGTTAGACTTAGTCATTTATTGCACTTCGACTTCAATTAGGGCTCAGTTGACTCAATTAGGGTCTTGATCAATGGTTAACTTGAGTGTTGACTGTGGCTTAGTTCATTTAAGCTAGACTCACTCATTCAATTCGAATGACCTCCTTCGGAATTCAAATTGCTTGCAGCATGATCTTGTATTGTATTACTCATTCTTTGTGTGAATATACAGAGCGACTACTCATTTTGTAGCACAATTACACCATTTTCATGACTTATTGTTATTAATCTTTGATGAGACTTGTGTTTAGTCCCTAGATCACTGTGTGAGATTAATAGATATCCTCCCAATGAGGTAGCAAAGAACCTATAGACTAGTCACCGAATCCATTGACAACATCCTTTTATTTTACTTTCTGAAAGAAAACATAATTTGAAAGAATGGTTACCTCTTCCGATCTTAGGGCCTTCTCCCTGGGCTTCAAATCTTCCGATTCACCATCTATACTAGCTAAAACATAAAACATATTTACACTATGATACATGGACCTTAGTCCCTTTACTCCAAGTAACATTTCAGAAACCTCCCATTCACTGTGCCTCCCTCGTACTGTGACCCATCTGGATACTGCAGAACGAAGGTGTTGTCTCCTATGAGTGTCACAATAAGGTATGGACCCGCCCACAAGTGGTCATATTTTCCATGTTTACCTTTTTCTTCACGCGGGGCATGCCACTTCAACACCAGGTCATCAACCCAAAAAACATCCTCCTTTATTCTTCTGTCAAACGTATTCTTCATATTCTCCTAGTGTATCTATACTTTATCGTAAGCTTTGTCCCTCACTTCATTCAGTTCAATAATCTGTTGATCCTTCTTTGAATGGGATTGGGTTCATCTAACGGGTCCCATAACAATTTCATGACTGGAACCCCTAGAGATGCAGGAAAAATTACCTCTGCCCCATATACCAATTGAAATGGCGACATACCGATAGATTTCTTTGTGCTGATTCTGTCGGCCCATAAGGCATATTTCAACTTCATGTGCCAATATTTTTTGTTGTCCTCGAACAGCTTCTTAATAATCCTCACAAGACTTTTGTTAGAGGATTCTGCCAGTCCTTTTCCCTATGGGTAATAAGCAGTAGAGTGATTTAGGCTTATATGATATTTATGGCAAAAATTGATCATCCTCATCGACTTAAACACAGGTGCATTGTCTGTCACAATTCACTTAGGGTAGTCGAATCTCCCCAAAATACTGTCTCCTAAGAAATCCATTATTACCTCTTCTATAGCCCTTCTAGTGGGTATGGATTTGATCCACTTTGTGAAATAATCAATAGCTGTTAGAATCCATCTATGTTGTCCTGAGGAGTTTGGGTTTATCTCTCCAATGAAATACAACCCCCACTGCTGGAAAGGTGCTTCTACAGATATAGGGTTGAGGGGAATTGAAACCACTTTTCTTTTCCCTTCAAAAACTTGACACTGATGGCATTTAATCATTTCCTTATATACATCTGAGAACAATGAAGGCTAATAAAATCCTACCCTCAGAATTTTATTTGTGGTTACCTTCCAAGAATGATGCCCTCCACAATCTCCTTCATGGAACTCCTTTGTCATATGTTGAGATTCATTTTCCATAAGAAAAATCAGCAGTATTCCCCCAGGGTTCTTCCAATAAATATATTGTTCTATGATGCAAAATTTCACAGCCTTTAGATTTACGGATCTGGCTCTAGTTTTTCTTAGCCCTGTAGGAGGTTGTAAATTCTGCAATACAAAAATAATATCAGCATACCAGGGAGATGTAGAAAAATCAGGCTTCACTTGTACTTCCGCCTCCAACCGATCATATTGACCAGCTAAAAAATTCAGCTGCAGAAAGTCACAATGGGATTTTAGCTAGCCCTTTCCCTATGATCAATTTTGTGGGATTAATTTCTATGTCGTACTCTAGAAGCACTACAACCCATTTAGCTCTCTTCCCCTCCGGATCTAGATGGGTAAGTATGCTTTTCACCACCTTGTTGGGTACATATGCAATTATGTGGGAATGGAGGAGGTAAATTCTGAAATATTTCAAGGCCTTAACCAAAGCATAAGCTTGTTTTTCCATTATATTGTACTTCAATTCTCCATATTTCAATATTTTACTGAAGAATGATATAGGCTGTTCTTCACCCCGATCATTTTTTTGCAGCAAAACTGCCGCCACAGTATCCTCTAAAGCATATGAGAACACTAAAAAATCTTTCTCAAAATCTGGACTGACCAGTACAGGAGCTTCTGAAATGGCCTATTTTATATCTTTGAAAGATTTCTTGGCTTCCGTCGTCCATTTGATTTCATGATATTTCCTCAGCATATAGGTAATGTCCATCATGATTTCGATGAAGCTAGGGATGAATCTCCTCAAGAAATTTACTTGACCGATGAAAGACTATATTTCCTTCTTACTCTTCGGTTCCTCCACTCTCAAGATCCCCTTTACCCTATCTGGATCAATCTTGATTCCTTCCTTCAAAATGATGTGCCCCAGCAACTTTCCTTCTTCTAGAGCAAAGTTTAACTTTCAAGGATTTTATGAGATGCCATACTTCCTACACTTAATTAAAACTCTTTCTAAATGCCTGATATGATCCTTGACCAACTAGGAATATACAGTAATGTCGTCCATGTAAATCACCACAAATTTGTCCCTTTCATCGACAAAAGCAATATCCATGGCACATTGGGAAGTTGCTCTAGCATTCATTAATCCGAACGAAATCTTTACATACATGAAGGTACCCCAAGGTGTGGTGAAAGCAGTTTTTTCTTGGTCTTTAGGTAGCACCTTCACCTGATTGTAAGCAGAGAACCCATCTATAGAGGATAGTCTTTCTAATCCCACCACCCTCTGTAGGATTTGGTTCATCTTCAGTAATAGGTAATTGTCCTTCAAAGAAAATTTATTTAAGTTTCTAAAATCTACACATAACCTTATCACCCCATTCTTTTTCCGAACAGGAACCAAATTGGATCCCCATTTCAAAAACCTCAGAGCCACAATTATTTTCGCATCAAACAACTCTTTTATCTCCTTTTCAATAATAGGTACTAGCTTCGAATTGATCCTTCTAAGTTTTTGCCTGAATGGTTTCTCCCCAAGCTTAATCAGGATAGTATGCTATATGATGGAAGTGTCATACTCTTTGAGGTCATCATAACTCAACACAAACACATCCGTGTATTTTTTCATCAAGTTCACATACCCTTCTTTTTCTTTAGCGGAAAGTTTCTTGGACAATTTTATAATTTTCGTTTTACTTTCAATGCCAATATTTTTGTCTTCTACAGCATCTGCAGCAGGCTCAACCTTTGGATCTCTAGAGACATCATTCTAGTCAAAAAGGGGCTCTAAGGGGATCAAACCTCTGGGAATATGATTTCTTTTCAACTGGACTATATCCCTGCCTCCCAAAGAGTCTTTCAGTTTCCCTGCTCCAGCGACCTCTTCCTCTTCCCCATCAGCGTCTATGAAATTCTCAAAATCAGCATCGTCCTCATCTATGCGGATGTTTACAAACTCACCAAACAATTCCATAAATCTCTTGATCAGTGTATCATCTTTGAAAACTTGCCAATATCTGGTGTTTTCTGGTATAGAAGGTCTATTCACAATATCTACTTTGTATTTTATCTTACCTAATGTAAGGGTCTCAAACTTCCCAGTTGTGGTTTCCAAAGAGTCTGCCACCGTACTCTCATACCTAGGAATCACTTGGACTTTGTGTTTAGTGAAATAATTCCAGAACATGTCCCACACCTCATTCCGATAAGCTCCCATTCTTGGGTATCTAGTCTGGTAGTTGTCATTCACCTTATTCACTACAAGCCCCGAATCTCCAAAAATTTGGACCCTTCTAGTTCCCAAATCTTTTAATGCATGCAGACACAGAAAAAAAGCCTCATACTCTGCTACATTGTTAGTGCATTCAAAAACCAACTTATAAGAATAAGCTTTAGTATCTCTAATGGAGGGAATTATGCACACACCTACACCAGCACCCACTTTAGCATTAGAGGAAATTTCAATTTAAAATGGGCCTTCCAAAAATAATACAAATTACATGTCATAATCTATTATCTAATCAAAATAATTTAAAATTCAAAAAGGGAGCACGTCTTAAACAATTTTTTAATATATAATTTTGGGGATAGATATCATAAAAAAACTACTTTTTTTGTTTGTATTTTCAACATATCTCCTTGTGTTTTTACTCAAATTTTGATTGCGAGCGCTCATTGGATGTGGAATTATATTCCGCGTCCCACGAGTACCCACTCTACATAATTTTTATGGACCCCTCTACCCCAAAAACAAGAAATACCTAAAAAACATGATGATGACATCATCATCACGTTTTTCAAGTATTTCTTATTTTTGGGGTAGCGGGGCCCGTCAAAAGTATGCAGAGTGGGTACTCCTTGGATGCAGAATTAAATTTCACATATAATGAGCTCTCCTGATCAAAATTTTAGTAAAAATACAAAAAGATATGTCAACAATACAAACAAAAAAAGTATTTTTTTTCTTTTCTTCCTCCAAAATTAATAAATATTATTTTATTATTTTAACTATTATTTTATTATTTTCCTTAGGAGGCCCATTTTGAGTTGATAATTCCTCTAATTCCACTGAGCCAACTAAATACATCTTCCATAGTCCTTCGTCTTTCTAGTTTCTTTCTAAAGCTTCCCGTTCACTAGTCTCTTCTTTATCCTTTTTACCTTTCTATGGCACAACAACTTTTGAGTTACAAGGAGACATATCATTGAAGAAAATAGACGACCCTAGGTCCATATCAATAGCATAAACATGATGGATTCTGGCTAAGCCTAACCGCTCATGACATAAGGTAATCCTTTCTCACTGTATAACCTTTTTTTTTCATTCTGAACAGGAATTGTTGCGTAGGACATATCCATTTGCAGGCTACCTTTTAGCTTTGAAGTCCAAGACCTTGACAGCAAAATACCAAAATTGGGGGGGATATCAGCCATGACAACATCCATGACCACAGTTTTCGATGGCAATTTATTTAAAGATACCACCATGTCTTTGATCAAGCCCAGACATTTAACCCTTTTAGAATCAAAGGAATACAGGTCTTTATAAGGCCTTGTAATCTCCAACCCTAGACTCTCCAACACTCACTTTGGCATCAGATTATGTGAAGATCTTGAATCCAACATAGTGTTGTGCAACACCATGTCATGCACATTCAATCTCATGTAAAAGGGTGGTACTTCCTCTTCTTCACTGTCCATACTATGAATCTTATATCCCAGGATAATAGTAGGGTTGTCTTCAGTCAGCTCTAAGATATCTGGGTGAGCTTCTCCTTGATTTGCGATCATCTTCATTATAGTGTCCCTCTATTCCTGATTCCTCAATAATTCACTGAAAGGGATTGAAATCTTCAGCTTATCCAACTCGCTTTGGAGGTTAAACATGGAAGAGGTTTTTCCTGGCTCCACAGGTGTTGTTTGCTCCAACTCCCTTACATTACCAGTTCATTTTTCCACTTCTTTAGATACAACTGGCTCCTTTTGTTTCTCATTCCCTTTTCCTGGGCCGGTCTGACTACTCGAAGGCTGGTTTGGGATTAACCCCCCATTGTTTATAGTAATGTCCCTACTTCTTAACTTGATCTTCTTGACATCGTCTATAGCATGCATATGCCCCTTATGATATTGCTCCAATTCCTCTGTCAGGGTCTTATCATCTACTTGTGCGAACATGTTATGTTCGTCCTCAGTCAAGTATATTTCAGAGTCTAAATTGCCGAAATGATGAATCTGATCTTTGATAAACTCTGCGTCATCTTCGGCAGCCACATAGTTTTCAGGGAAAGGAGGTCGAATTGGTGGATCTTCTTGGTTCCTTGGATTCCTCACATCCCTTTGCCTATTTGGTTGGAGTGGGAGAGGAACCAGTTTCCTAAAATTGGGATTCCTTATCTAAGGTTCATTCTACTCTCGATTTGTTGGCTTGGCTTCCATTATTAGCCGATCCATTGAATTTTCCATAGTTTTGAGCATCATTTCAAACTTTACATCACAAGATGAAGACGTAGAAGCAGTGGGGTGTGTTTCTTCTCTACCTTTCATCCTGTCGACCTCCACCTTCGGTTTTCTTTTTACACATGCCATCATATTGGCCTCTACTTCTAGGGCGTCAGTGAACATGGTCGGGAGGGTGGTTGACTTTCTTTCTCTTAATAATAAAGAAAAATAATTATCAAATGCATCAGCGTAATGAAGTTTAGCCGCCCTGGGTGAAGGTTTGATGTTAGCAAGTATCGAGTTATAGACTCTCATGAATCTGCTTGAAAACTCATGGACTGACTCAAAAACCCCTTTCTTGAGGTCATTGTATTGATACAGGACTTGCAATAGGATTTGTTTATCTTCCCATCTTTCTAGAAAAACCAACAAAACTAAGAATAGACCTAGGTGGGAAATCTTTGTACCATTTCTTGGCTTCCCCAGACAAACTCTGAGCGAACAGCATCATCTTGACGTCTTCATCATCCACCTCCTCCAGGTCAATGAAGTTATCAAACTTACCTACATGGTATCTCGCTGAGACATTCCCCTCCCCATCGTAGAGTGCAATTCTTTGGGCATAGTTTAAAGGGAGTTCATGCAGAACTAGAGGTAGGGATAATAGGGAAAATATAGCAACAGCCATCGGGGTCAGTTGATTGGGACCATTCTGGGGGTTAGGATGCTGGGTGTTCTGAAAAACAGGGGCTCTCTCCTCAACTTTCGTCGAGGTCTCAAGGTTTAGCCACAAAGAATCAAGTAGATAGTGTTAGCACTCAGAATGTACCCAGGTTGTAAAAGGTAGACTCCAAAGTAACAACAAAACCACTTTAGAAAGAAACTGGTGTTTTCTTCCAGAGAGGGATCTCTCAATACAGATTTAACAGGACCAGATATAAAACAACATTTAAAGATTTGCATATATGGCTGAAACAATCACATAACCATTGGGCATAGAGTCACATACATATAAGGATATCACAAAGACATATACACGAGATTCATCAAAGGCAAGATAATCACTTCATCACAGTCATTCAATTTAATCCAGGTGAAACAGAAGAGACGAGGAAACAACCCATTAATACAAAGCATCAAAGATAAATTCTATATCAACTTTAGCAGAAAAATGTATAAAATATCTGAAATGATGAATAGAGCATAAACATATGAATTCTAATCACCCAATGCTGTATTTCAGATATGAAGAAGAAACAAAATGAAGTGCTACACTGGGAAAATACGATCACAAAAAAGAAAGAGGCACAGACTGTGAAATCAATGACACGGGAATCTCAGATAAAACCCCATGCATTCACTTTGTTATTCAAAATATATGTTCTCCAAAATCATTCCACAACACGATGGGTTCCAACCCCCATCCTCTAAATAAGATGCCAACATATACATAAAATAATAGATCTTCCAAGAAGATTCATAACTGAATGATCGGCTTAATTTAGCGTCTTGTAACTAAACCCCTAACTTCTAGGAATAAATTACAGCTCCAATCCTAATAGATCATAAAGTAAAAATCAACTTGATAATAGGTCTTCGCCCATTCAGCTCCATGTCTTTGCCCAGTCAGCTCCATGTCTTCGCCCAATCAGCTCCTTGGTGTACAACGCCTGTCTCTACGAATGAAGTATGTATTTCGTTTTTCCAAACCTCTCCACTGCTTTTTCACTACTCTGCACTCGGGGTGTCACATTCCATCATTTCTCTAATCGATACTTCAAGTTCCATGTAAGCTTCATATGACACCTTAGGCAATCCTTTTCTGACGATCAGGAACTTTTGTAGAATCTCAAAATCCTCTGTCAATTTATCCACAATAGTCTTCCCAGTTAGGCTCTTTTCCAAATCATCGAATTTAGAGTGGTCCATGCGATTCTGAACTAACAAGATGTGGTAGTGCTCCTGTGAAAATATCTGTCCCTCCTCATCCCAAAAGGAAGGAAATCCATCTTCGAACAGCTCCTTGAAAACTTGCTTGAAGTTATGAACTTGTGAAAGCATTTCATCAGCTCTGTCTTGGACCGTCTTGACTAAATAATGCTTGTGGATAAATTTCTTGGCCCACAGTACTATTTATATTCTATCTTTTATCCCCATATCATGTAATTTCTGATATGTCAATGAATTTAGAAAATCCAGCGCATTCTGAGCTGTAGCGAGGGGCTTTCATTCCATATGTTCATTTACTAGCTTTAATCTTTGGTGGGCCAAATTGATCAAAATATTCTGATCATCAATAAAATTCAGATAGTGCCTAAATTTTGTAATCTCCATAGATGAAGTGTCCCAAATGATATGTTTTGCTCCCTGGAGAGGACCTTTCCCAATGCTTTTCTCTTTCAATTCATTGAATTTCTTCTACAACTGATTTCTGTCCTGTAATATTTTATTTTTTCTTTCACTTATTTTGGCCAACTCAGACTTTATTTTTTCATTCTCTGCCTTTAATTCTTTAATTGCTTCATCTTTTAAGCTTACCTGGGACAGAGGCACCAACAAATCATTCGCAGAAAAATCATCTAATGGCTTCTCGATATTCACAATGGACAAGTCTTCGCCAGTGGGAGTCTGACTCATTAACTCCTCCATAATCTCCTTCTCATCATTTTGATCCTTTTTCATCAAGGAAATTTGAGATAACAGTTCATTCTGTTCGGCCTCCCACCTATCTTTTTCTTCCTGCAACTCAACAGTTCTCCCTTTATATTCCATCATCTCTTGATGGACCTTATCTTTCTCTTCTTGGAGAGCCAATAATTCAGAAGACTGAACATGCTCAGTACCTGGGATCTTCAATCTTTTCTTTAAAACTTAGATCGCATTGTCCTTTTCCTCCAACATTCTTCTGACTGCCTGGGTGTTATCTAAATTGACAATATATGTTTGTAGTTTCTTAATCTGGATGGAATTTGCCTTATTTTCGACTCTTTCATGTTTCAATTGAATCTCCAACTTATTTGTCAAAATTTGTAATTTATTTATCTTTACCATAGCTTGTAACAAGTCTGAATAAATGATATCACTGGTTTGTTTGTGAAGTTGTATCTTATCCGATATACTGATCTTATCCAACCGGATCTCCATCTCTGACATCTTTTTCTCGCTTACCATAGCCAACTTGAACGTATTTCTTTCAGCATCTCTGGCAGAAATCAGAGATGTTTTTGGACTGTATAAATTTCTTACTCCCGGAAGCAAATTTCTTGTCTCTTCCAGAGACTGTTTTCTTTTCTCCATATAATTGGCTTTGAGTTCCTCCTTTGATTTAAATACCGGGCTTGATTCTGAACCATCCACACTTTTAAAAGAGAACTGATTTGCTTGTACAGCCTTCATTGGAACTAGAGCAACCTTTTTGAAACCATCAAAATTTTCTTCATTTAAAATTTCACCACCTTGAAACAACTTTGCTTTTTTATGTGATCCATCTTCGTCAATTTCCATACTTTCGATTTCAGACAGACTTCTCTTAATCACAATACTACTACCCTCTGTTGTTTGGGATGCTATGACAGGTACAGTATGTGCATCTTCATCAAACCTTGAAATCTCAGTAAACTGCAACAAATTGGCTGTTTCAGCCAGACCTTCAATAAACTGGTGATCAAACGGTTTGTTCTTGTTGGCCTGCTTCCTCAAGGAGATTACATGGTGGGGATCATAATTTATCTTTGGATCCTTTTGGAAATCCATATTCTCCAGCAATTTCTCTATGAACACTAAAGCACCTTTACTTTTGAAAATGAAAGAGCCAACCCTGAGGGGGAATTTAATATTTGAAGACTTTTTAAAAGCTCCAAAATGTTCTTCTTCAGACTGCAACCTTTGTCTCATGAATTCTAAAGAAAAAATCCTCGCGGTGAGGAAAGCAGGTAACTTATAAGGCTTCCCGGTAAATCCATATACCCTTAACACAGTGGAGTCTTTATGCAGGAACCAATCTCCAATTCGGTCTTCGGGTGAAGGCTGCATCAAACATTTCATCTCATCCAAAACACAGGGAAATTATTCATCAAAGAACATTTTATACACTTCCGACATAATCAAATTGACAAATTTGAACATGTTGATTTGCTTGGGAAAATCAAAAGAACAGATAGTATTCAAAAACTGCAGCTCAGTGGCATTGGAACATAACAGCATGTTGAACAAGTAGGTCTGAAATCTAAAGAACCGAGCTTTTGGAAACTCACTTAACTGAAGATGGATTGCTTCATCCATGTACTCATCTAGACTAAACACAAGAATTGACTGAGATTCAGAGCCTAAGGGATTTATTTTCAATAAAAAACCAAGGATGACTTCGCCCACGCGACAATCATCATCAAGACCTAATATTTGACAGACCAGAGATACTACCAATTGGACTTCATTTTTAAAAATATGCATAGGGTAAGGTAAAGAAAGACCATCTAAAGATTGACCTTCTCTCAGAATACTAGACAAGAATTGGCAACGGATTTCAGTTTCACACTTCTTGTAAAATTCAGCAAGGACCGACTCATTCACTAACTCATAGTTATCAGGGTAATTTTCAGGCAAATTGAGGTTTTCGCGGATGACTGTGGCATTGACTTTACAAAGTATTCGGGACGTGGACTGACTCACGATAATTCTCTGAGAAGGGGAGTAGTTAACAGCACACCATTCTGCAAATTCTAGGAAATGGAGGGTTTGTTCAAGGGCGAAATAGTACAAAAAGGATTTACAAACATTCAGGACATCATTTCCTTGTGAGTTATAGTGCCATAACCTTTCCTTACTGACAGACACGCTTCCTATAGACAGAAAGGGGTCACACACGCCTCTGTCTCTGTTAACTAAGTAATCTTCCCTGTCGTCTACAATATGACCAGACCCTTACAATTCCTTCCCCTGGTCCATAATCTAGTTGACAATAGCAATTCAGACGGGCGAATTACAAGTGTTTAAGCCTTACCTGTCAACTGTAGCGGTGTGTTTGAAAATGATAGTCGAAGGTTGACAAATCTGCATGTCTCTTTCACCCGTCCGGAGCCAACAAAACACCCACAGGACAAGTCAACTTCCTTTTATAAGACCCCACTCCAAAGCATTCCTTCGGCAGTTTGCACGAAACCACTTTAGCCTCCAGAGTATGCCACAATTTGCCACGTGGACAGCGGTTTATATTCCGCGACCACCCTATACCTTTATCCGCCATGCACTTCCACACTCCAGACCCATTTAAAACCGTTGATCTAATTCACCTTTAATTTCCAACCTTTGGATTAAGTGCCACATACCCCATTCCGTCGAGCATCCTGGTCGTAACCACCATGCAAGTCTTCACTCCGGAGGTATCCCCAACCGTCGATGTGATCAACTTTATTTCTCCGTCGTTAGATTAGATGGCGCGTATCCAATTCCGCTGGGCTTCCCAATCTTATCTCTCGCGTAAGTTTATGTTCCGGAATCGTTTACGACCATTGATGTGATCAACCTTTATTTGCCAGCCGTCAGATTGGGTGGCATGTATTCAATTCCGCTGGGCTCTGTTGTTTTAACCATCGCGCATGTTCATAAAGAGGAACTCATACGGGCGGTGGATCTCATCCAAATGGATCAATGACCGTCGTTCCATATATTACCTTAACCACCCACCTACGCTTATCCCGCTCGCATCTTTTGAAGAGCGGAGATAATATAAGCCGTCGATTTCCTCCTTTCTGCCTCGCATCGTAGGATCTTTTGATAACTTGATCTTTTTTGCCTATCATCATACTCTTATAATATAACTTTTAACCAGGATTCGACAAGCAACTATTATTTCTCCTTCATCATGGTCTTTTCATCCCCCTGCTAAATAGATGTGTTAACAACTGGCTCCATCTGGGGACGATATCCTCCCTGTGAGGTATCAAAGAAATCCTAGACCAGGTGCCTTCCTTTGATTTTTCATAATAACTTCTACAAAACTCATCTTTTTGTTGTTCATAGATATATCATTTTTATGTAGTTTTAGAAAAGGAATGGTATGCTTCCTGAATCTTAGGGATTTCACTGCGAGCTTCAAATACACTCAGCTTACCATTCACGTTGACTTGTAAAGAAAAATAAGTATTTACAGGCTATGATACAAATTTTACCTTCCTCCTTAGGATAGGTAATGCTTCAGATACCTTCCATTTATAGGGTTGCTCTCCAGAAGAACCCCATTTGTATATTCTAGTAGAAATGCGTTTTGCACTCTGTATCCAGCAACAACATAAGGTCCTACCCACATAGGATCAAATTTTCCATGCTTGTCTTCATTAGGAGCATCCCACTTTAAAACCAAGTCACCAATTTGAAACTGTTCTTCCTTGATTCTTCTGTCAAAAGTATTTTTCATTTTCTCCTGATGTGACTGCACTTTGTCATAAGCTTTATTTCTTCGTTCTTCCAGTTTGATGATCTGGTTTATCCTTCATTGTATGTGATTTGGTTCTTCTTGCTGATCTTGGAAATATCTCATAACTGGAACCCCTAATGATGCTGGAAAAACCACTTCAGCCCCATACACCAGTTGGAACGGAGACATGTCGATTGCTCTTTTAGTGCTAATCATATCGGCCCATAGAGCATATTTTAGTTTGGTGTGCCAGGACCTCTTATTATCCTCCAACAGCTTCTTGATGATCCTTACTAGGCTCTTATTTGAAGATTCAGCTAACCCATTGCCTTGAGGATAATAGGCAATTGAATGATTAAGACTTATGTGATACTTATGACAAAAATTAATCATTTTCCTGGATTTGAAAGCAGCTGCATTATCTGTTACTATCCTTTTAGGGCATCTGAATCGAGCCAATATGTTTTCTTTGAGAAAATCCATGATTACATTTTCAGTGGCTCTTCTGGTAGGAATTGCTTCTATCCATTTAGTAAAATAGTCTGTGGCTGTCAAAATCCACTTGTGTTGTCCCGAGGAATTGGGGTTTATTTCACCAATAAAATCCAAACCCCACTGCTGGAAAGGAGCTTCTACTGTTATTGGGTTTAAAGGGAGAGTAAGTACCTTTCTCTTTCCGTCAAAAATTTGGCATTGATGGCACTTACTGGTCTCTTTATACACATCTGAAAACAATGTAGTTCAATAATAGCCTTCTCTCAGAATTTTATTAGCAGACACTTTCCATGAATGATGTCCTCCACGGTCTCCCTGATGAAATTCTTTGGTAATTTGCTGAGCTTCATCTTCCAAAAGACAATTCAACAACACTCCTCCAGGGTCCTTCCAATAAAGATATCGATTTATGATACAAAATTTAGCAGCTTTCAACTTTACAGACCTGGCTCTCGACTTACTCAATCCTTCAGGTGCTTGCAAATTTGGAAGAACATATACAATATCAGAATACCATGAGGAAGCCACAAAATCAACCATTACTTCTACCTTCGTATCCAACTGATTAGCTTGATGAGAAATGAAATTAATTTGCAAAGCTTCACAATTGGAATTAGCCATCATTTTAGCTAATCCTTGTCCTTTAATCAATTTGGTAGGCTTTATTTCGATATCATACTCCAATAATGTAGCAATCCATTTTGTTGTCCTGCCTTCTGGATCTAGTTGAGTCAGGATTCCCTTTACTGCAACAGATGGAACATGAGCGATTATATGTGAATGTAAAATATATATTCTAAAATCCTTTAATGCTTTAATTTAAGCATATGCTTGTTTCTCCATAATATCATATTTCAATTCACCATCCCTCAACATTTTGCTGAAGAATGCTATGGGTTGTTCCAAATTCTCGTCATTTTTCTGCAATAAAACAGCTGCTATAGTATATTCTGAAGCATATGAAAATATTGAGAAATATTTAGTAAAATCTGGACTCACTAATATAGGAGCCTCTGAAATTGCCTTCTTGATTTCCCAAAAGGACTGTCTAGCTTCAGTATTCCATTTTATTTCATGCCCCTTTTTCAACATATTGGTGATGTTCATTAGGATATCAGCAAAACTTGGCACAAACCTTCTCAAAAAATTCACCTGCCCCAAGAAAGATTGTATCTCCTTTTTGCTCCGTGGTTCACCTACTTTAAAAATGGCACTCACCCTCTCAGGATCAATCTTTATGCCATCTTTGGATATTATATGGCCCAGCAATTTTCCCTCTTCTAATGCAAAGTTGGATTTCTTTGGATTCAACGATATACCAAACTTCCTACATTTCATGAACACTTTTTCTAGATGACGCAGATGCTCCCTGTCAGACTTGGAGTAGACTGTGATATCATCCATGTAGATCACTACAAAATTTCCAATTTCCCCTGCAAAAGCGATGTCCATAGCTCGCTGGAAAGTGGCCCCTGCATTCATCAAACCGAAAGGCATCTTTGCATACATAAAGGTGCCCCAAGGTGTAGTGAAGGCAGTTTTCTCTTGGTCTTCAGGTAATACATTGATCTGATTATACCCGGAAAAACCATCCAGCATTGAAATTCTCTCAGCTCCCACCACTTGCTACAGTATGTGATCCATCTTGGGTAGAGGATAATTATCTTTCATAGAGACCTTATTCAAATTGCGGAAATCTATGCACAATCTTATCTCTCCATTCTTTTTCCTGACAGGAACCAAGTTTGCAACCCATTTTGAAAACCTCAGCGTTACAATGATCTTGGCATCAAATAGCTTCTTGATTTCTTTCTCAATAATAGGTAGCAGCTTAGGATTTATTCTTATGAGCTTCTGTTTAAAAGGTCTCTCCCCAGGCTTTATAGGAATGGTATGTTGTATGATAGAGGTATCATACTCCTTGAGATCCTCATAACTCCAAGCAAAGACATCTGTATATTTTTTCATTAATTTCACATACTCTTCTTTTTCTTTTTCAGGTAATTTCTTGGACAACTTTACAATCTTAGGATTTTCTTTGGTACCGATATTCTTGTCTTTGATTGCATCATCAACAGGCTTCACTTTTGGATTTTTGGCCACATCATTTTGATCAAAAATATTTTCTAAAGGGATTAGTCCTCTTGGTATGAAATTGTTTTTCAACTGGATGATATCCTTACCTCCTAAGGTCCCTTTCAATTTTTTAGTGCTATTCCCTTCCTCCTCAAGTTCTTCATCATCTTGAATACTCTCGTCATTGTCATTCTCGGTGTCAATAGGGGTATTTACAAATTATTCTGAGAGTTCCAGGAATATTCTGATCTACATATCATCTTCGAACACCTGCCAATATTTAGAGTTGTCAGGAATAGACGGTCTATTCACAATTTCCACCCGGTATTCCCTCTGACCAGTAACAGGGGTTTCAAATTTCCCAGCGGCCACAGCTAAGGAATCAGCTACCAAATTTTCATGTCTAGGAATCACCTAAATTATATGCTCTGTAAAGAAGTTACCAAGCATATACCACACTTCATTTCTATAATCCCTCATCCGAGGATGCCTAGTTTGATAGCTTTCATTTATTTGGTTTATCACTAACTCAGAATCTCCTAAGATCTTTATTTTTTGAGCTCATAATTCTTTCAAAGCATGCAATCCCAATAATAGAGCTTCATACTCTGCCACATTGTTTGTACATTCAAATGTCAACTTGTAAGACAAGGCTTTGAAATCCCGAATAGGAAAAATTATGTACACACCGGCTCCAGCGCCTACTTTCGCAGCAGACCCATCAAAGTACATAATCCACTGGACTTCTCTTTTTTGCTTTTCTTCCAAAGCATCCTATTCTATAATTTCCTTTTCCCTATTCTCTTCAGACTTCTTCTGCAAAGCCTCTTCTACATCATGTGGAATAGCATCATTAAAGAAAATGGAGGACCCCAAATCAGTATCAACAAAATAATGTGATGAATTTCAAGTTTGTCTTGACTGCTTACTACATATGGAGTTATCTTTTCACTATATAGTCTTTTGTTCCCATCTTGAACAGGAATAGTGGCATACGACATATCCATCTGCAAACTGCCTTTCAATTTGGAAGTCCAGGATCTTGACAACAGTACCCCGAACTCTGGTGGGATATCTGCCACTGCCACATCCATAACTATAGTTTTAGAAGGAAATTTGTTTAGGGTTACCACCATGTCTTTAATTAATCCAAGGCATTTTACTCTCTTAGAATCAAAAGAGTATAGATCTTTATAAGGTCTTGTGACCTCCAATCCCAGACTTTCTACCACTCCCTTGGGCATTAGATTATGTGATGCCCTTGAATCCAGCATAGCATTATGGACCACTTTATCATGCACATTTAGACTTAAATAGAAAGGAGGAACTTCTTCACCTTCCATATTTTCAACTTTTGATCCAAATGAAATAGCGGGATTATCATCATTCAGTTCTAAAATGTCAGACTGCCATTCTCCTTGATTTTTGACCATTTTTGTGATAGTATCCCTGTACTCAGTGTTTCTCAGAATGTACCCAGGTTGTAAAAGGTAGACTCCAAGGTAACAACAAAACCACTTCAGAAAGAAACTGGTGTTTTCTTCCAGAGAGGGATCTCTCAATACAGATTTAACAGGACCAGATATAAAACAACATTTAAAGATTTGTATATATGGATGAAACAATCACATAACCATTGGGCATGGAGTCACATACATATAAGGATATCACAAAGACATATACATGAGATTCATCAAAGGCAAGATAATCACTTCATCACAGTCATTCAATTTAATCCAGGTGAAACAGAAGAGACGAGGAAACAGCCCATTAATACAGAGCATCAAAGATGAATTCTATATCAACTTTAGCAGAAAAATGTATAAAATATCTGAAATGATGACTAGAGCATAAACATATGAATTCTAATCACCCAACGCTGTATTTCAGATACGAAGAAGAAACAAAATGAAGTGTTACACTAGGAAAATACAATCACAAAAAAGAAAGAGGCACAGACTGTGAAATCAATGACACAAGAATCTCAGATAAAACCCCATGCATTCACTTTGTTATTCAAAATATATGTTCTCCAAAATCATTCCACAACACGATGGGTTCCAACCTCCACCCTCTAAATAAGATGCCAATATATACATAAAATAATAGATCTTCCAAGAAGATTCATAACTGCATGATCGGCTTAATTTAGAGTCTTGTAACTAAACCCCTAACTTCTAGGAATAAATTACAGTTCCAATCCTAATAGATCATAAAGTAAAAATCAACTTGATAATAGGTCTTCACCCAGTCAGCTCCATGTCTTCTCCCAGCCAGCTCCTCGGTGTACAACGCCTATCTCTACGAATGAAGTATGTATTTCTTTTTTCCAAACCTCTCCACTACTTTCCACTACTCTACGCTCGGGGTGTCACATTCCATCATTTCTCTAATTGATACTTCAAGCTCCATGTAAGCTTCATATGACACCTTAGGCAATCCTTTTCTGACGATCAGGAACTGTTGTAGAATCTCAAAATCCTCTGTCAATTTATCCACAATAGTTTTTCCAATTGGGCTCTTTTCCAAATCATCGAATTTAGAGAGTTCCATGCCATTCTGAACTAACAAGCTGTGGTAGTGCTCCTGTGAAAACATCCATCCCTCCTCATCCCAAAAGGAAGGCAAGCCATCTTCGAACAACTCCTTGAAAACTTGCTTGAAGTTATTAACTTGTGAAAGCATTTCATTAGCTCTGTCTTGGACCGTCTTCATTAAGTGATGCTTGTGGATAAATTTCTTGGCCAACAGTACTATTGATATTCTGTCTTTTATCCCCATATCATGTAATTTCTGATATGTCAATGAATTTAGAAAATTCAACGCATTTTGAGCTGTAGTGAGGGGCTTTCGTTCCATATGTTCATTTACTAGCTTTAATCTTTAGTGGGCCAAATTGATCAAAATATTCTGATCATCAATAAAATTCAGATAGTGCCTAAATTTTGTAATCTCCACAGATAAAGTGTCCCAAATGATATGCTTTTCTCCCTGGAGAGGACCTTTCCCAATAGTCTTCTCTTTCAGTTCATTGAATTTCTTCTACAGCTGATTTTTGTCCTGTAATATTTTATTTTTACTTTCACTTATTTTGGCCAACTCAGACTTTATTTTTTTGTTCTCTGCCTTTAATTCTTTAATTGCTTCATCTTTTAATCTTACCTGGGACAGAGGCACCAACAAATCATCCGCAGAAAAATCATCTAATGGCTTCTAGATATTCACAATGGACAAGTCTTCGCCGGTGGGAGTCTGACTCATTAACTCCTCCATAATCTCCTTTGCATCATTTTGATCCTTTTTCATCAAGGAAATTTGAGATAACAATTCATTCCGTTCGGCCTCCCACCTATATTTTTCTTCCTGCAACTCAACAGTTCTCCCTTTATATTCCATCATCTCTTGATGGACCTTGTCTTTCTCTTCTTGGAGAGCCAATAATTCAGAAGACTGAACATGCTCAATACCTGGGATCTTCAATTTTTTCTTTAAAACTTGGACCACATTGTCCTTTTCCTCCAGCATTCTTCTGACTGCCTGGGTGTTATCTGAACTGACAATATCTATTTGTAGTTTCTTAATCTGGATGGCATTCACCTTATTTTCGACTCTTTCATGTTTCAATTGAATCTCTAACTTATCTGTCAAAATTTGTAATTTATTTATCTTTACCATAGCTTGTAACAAGTCTGAATAAATGATATCACTGGTTTTTTTGTGAAGTTGTATCTTATCCGGTATACTGATCTTATCCAACCGGATCTCCATCTCTGAAATCTTTTTTTCGCTTACCATAGCCAACTTGAACATATTTCTTTCAGCATCTTTGGCAGAAATCAGAGATGTTTTTGGACTATATAAATTTCTTACTCGCGGAAGCAAATTTCTTGTCTCTTCCAGAGACTGTTTTCTTTTCTCCATATAACTGGCTTTGAGTTCCTCCTTTGATTTAAATATCGGGTTTGATTCTGAACCATCCACACTTTTAAAAGAGAACTGATTTAATTGTACAGCCTTCATTGGAACTAGAGCAACCTTTTTGAAACCATCAAAAATCTCTTCATTTAAAATTTCACCACCTTGAAACAACTTTGTTTTTTTATGTGATCCATCTTCGTCAATTTCCATACTTTCGATTTCAGACAGACTTCTCTTAATCACAATACTAGTACCCTCTGTTGTTTGGGATGCTGTGATAGGTACAGTATGTGCATCTTCATCAAACCTTGAAATCTCAGTAAACTGCAACAAATTGGCTGTTTCAGCCAGACCTTCAATAAACTGGTGATCAAACGGTTTGTTCTTGTTGGCCTGCTTCCTCAAGGAGATTACATGGTGGGGATCATAATTTATCTTTGGCTCCTTTTGGAAATCCATATTCTCCAGCAATTTCTCTATGAACACTAAAGCACCTTTACTTTTGAAAATGAAAGAGCCAACCCTGAGGGGGAATTTAATATTTGAAGACTTTTTAAAAGCTCCAAAATGTTCTTCTTCAGACTGCAACCTTTGTCTCATGAATTCTAAAGCAAAAATCCTCGCAGTGAGGAAAGCAGGTAACTTATAAGGCTTCCCAGTAAATCCATATACCCTTAACACAGTGGAGTCTTTATGCAGGAACCAATCTCCAATTCGGTCTTCGGGTGAAGGCTGCATCAAACATTTCATCGACTCATCCAAAACACAGGGCAATTCTTCATCAAACAACATTTTATACATTTCCGACATAATCGAATTGACAAATTTGAACATGTTTATTTGCTTGGGCAAATCAGAAGAACAGATAGTATTCAAAAACTGCAGCTCAGTGGCATTGGAACATAACAGCATGTTGAACAAGTAGGTCTGAAATCTAAAGAACCGAACTTTTGGAAACTCACTTAACTGAAGATGGATTGCTTCAGTCAAGTACTCATCTAGACTAAACACAGGAATTGATGGAGATTCAGAGCCTAAGGAACTTATTTTCAATAAAAAACAAAGGATGACTTTGCCCACGCGACAATCATCATCAAGACCCAATATTTGACAGACCAAAGATACTACCAATTGGACTTCATTTTTAAAAATATGCATAGGGTAAGGTAAAGAAAGACCATCTAAAGATTGACCTTCTTTCATAATACCAGACAAGAATTGGCAACAGATTTCAGTTTCACACTTCTTGTAAAATTCAGCAAGGACCGACTCATTCACTGACTCACAGTTATCAAGGTAATTTTCAGGAAAATTGAGGTTTTCGCGGATGACTGTGGCATTGACTTTACAAAGTATTCGGGACGTGGACTGACTCACGATAATTCTCTGAGAAGGGGAGTAGTTAACAGCACACCATTCTGCAAATTCTAGGAAATGGAGGGTTTGTTCGAGGGAGAAATAGTACAAAAAGGATTTACAAACATTCAGGACATCATTTCCTTGTGAGTTATAGTGCCATAACCTTTCCTTACTGACAGACACGCTTCCTATAGACAGAAAGGGGTCGCACATGCCTCTATCTCTGTCAACAAATTAATCTTCCCTGTCGTCTACAATATGACCAGACCCTTGCAATTCCTTCCCCTGGTCCATAATCTAGTTGACAATAGCAATTCAGACGGGTGAATTACAAGTGTTTAGGCCTTACCTGTCAACTGTAGCGGTGTGTTTGAAAATGATAGTCGAAGGTTGATGAATCCGCATGTCTCTTTCACCCTTCCGGAGCCAACAAAACACCCACGGGACAAATCAACTTCCTTTTATAAGACCCCACTCCGGAGCGTTCCTTCGGCATTTTGCACGAAACCACTTTAGTTTCCAGAGTATGCCACAATTTTCCACGTGGACAACGGTTTATATTCCGCGACCAGCCTCTACCTTTATCCGTCGTGCACTTCCACACTCTGAACCCATTTAAAACCATTGATCTAATTCACCTTTAATTTCCAACCTTTGGATTAAGTGCCACATACCCCATTCTGTCAGGCGTCCTGGTCGTAACCACCATGCAAGTCTTCGTCTCTGCCATTAGATTAGATGGCGCGTATCCAATTCCGTTGGGCTTCCCGATATTATCTCTCGCTTAAGTTTATTTTTCGGAATCGTTTACGACCATTGATGTGATCGACCTTTATTTGCCAGCCGTCAGATTGGGTGGCACGTATTCAATTTCGCTGGGCTCCGTTGTTTTAACCATCGCACATGTTCATAAAGTGGAACTCATATGGGCCGTGGATCTCATCCAGATGGATCAATGACCGTTGATTCATATATTACCTTAACCACTCGCCTAGGCTTATCCCGCTTGCATCTTTTGAAGATCGGAGATAATATAAGCCGTCGATTTCCTCCTTTCCGCCTCGCATCGTAGGATCTTTTGATAACTTGATCATTTTTTCCTATCATCATACTCTTATAATATAACTTTTAACCAAGATTCGAGAAGCAACTATTATTTCTCCTTCATCATGTTCTTTTCATCCCCCTGCTAAATAGATGTGTTAACAGACAGGATTTCAGTATACTAGGGCTAACACCAACTTTCCTTACGTCGAATTTAGATCTTGATTTGGTTAGTAATCTTTCATCTCTAAACCCCCATTCAAATTCCACTATGTCATACAAATCTTGAGATGATAAAGTACCAAACAACGAAAAATTCACTTTGTCTTTATTTCTATTCCTAAGTATTTTTTTTGGATTTTCCACACATTGCAAAGTTTCAGGATTAGGATTACCTCTCATATGGATCCTTCTGGAATCCAGGATACCTCGTGTAATACTAGTCGGAGTGGGTGTGGACCAGGACAAATGTACAACCTTCTTGCGAATGCAGAAATTTCTGTTTACCCTCAGAAATCTCTTTCCTGAAATCATGCAATTCCTGTCGTTCTTCCAAGGATGATCTTCAACTCATCCTTGGAAACGGTGCCAGTTTTTTAGCACTGGAATTGAACCAAAGGTTGTAGAAGGCTCACTCCCAGGTAATAGCAGAACCACTTTCGAAGAGAGAACTGGCCTTCTGCTCTTCCGAGAGGGATCTCTCGCCAAATATTAACAATGTCAGATATGTACAAGTGAAAATATAAATTGTTTGTAAAATTGGTTGAAGCAAGACATAGAACCATTGGGCGACGGAGTCAAGAAGTGTAACAGGAATGGTCAGAAATTATGCAGGCAATTTCAACACAGAGGAAAGATATCCATTCAAT
Source organism: Pseudotsuga menziesii (assembly GCA_001517045.1). Lineage (NCBI taxonomy): Eukaryota > Viridiplantae > Streptophyta > Pinopsida > Pinales > Pinaceae > Pseudotsuga > Pseudotsuga menziesii. The sequence continues at coordinate 467,831 of LPNX010085308.1, forward strand.
CATAGTCAAATTATAATTGTCTAGTGGAAAAGAAGAACATGAACAGACCATCAACACAGAGCATTGGAAAATGAATTCTGTATTCACTTTAGAAGAAAGCTTTAGTGTATATCTGAAGCAACAGACGGAGAATAGCATGTACGAATTCCAAACTGTTATACACTTATTTCAAACATGAAAGAAAACATAATGGGAGAGATAACTGGAAAAACATTCACATGAGAAAGGAAGCAACAGACTATAATACAAACAACACATGAATCCTTGTGTAAAATGTCAACCTCTACTCTACAACTTTATTAAAATACTCTTGAAAGCATACACTACAAAATTACCTCGATTCCAACCCTTTCTCCTAGGAGATATATTTATAGTATTTTGGTACTTCCCAATACGAGGTTCGGGAATCAAAACTTTTTACAACTGAAAAACAACTTCCAACAAACTCTAATGCAACACATCGGCCACGATTTACATAAAAAACTAAAAAATGAAATATGGATTGCAAGAGAAAATATGTGTGAGAGTTTTCCATGTTTTCATCCGGTGAGTGACAGCTATACAAAGTTCCAGGAGAGGTGACCATTGGAAGGACGTGCCCACAGAGAAAATTCCAGCGTATTGTCATTGCCACTTCTATGGTTGCATTTTAAATTTGCTCGACCTGTATTGCTAAATAGATCTCCATAGGTCGGGACCATGCGAAGTCACAACTACCATGTATAATGCTTGCACTTTCAGCTCCATAGTTTCTGGGTACGACGTCTCGAGGACATCGGCACAGGTGGCTTTAAAATAAAACAACAGTTCAAATTCATTGGCCAACTTATCAAAAACGATCTTTCCTAACAATGATTGTTGCATATATATAAACTTTTTGTTGTCTAATCGGCAATGAACCAAACGTTCTAGATACTTCTTTTGAGACAATAAAGGTCCCTTCTCTTCCCAAAAGAAAGGGATCCATCTGTATATCGGTGGTCTGAATAGCCTGATAACCTCCTCGACCTTGTGCTCAATAATCCCTATTTTGGCTTGTACAGTTTCCAACATCATGTGTTTAGCAATTACCTTTCTAGCCCCAGAGATGACAACAACCCTATTCTGGATACCGTATCAATTGGCCAAATTGTCTGACAAGGCACTTGGGAAAGCAATGGCATTTTTCACTGTTGCTACAGGTCTTTTCTGCACTTCCCCTAATACTGTCAAAACCTTTTTCTTGGCCTCTATCATAGCGTTTTCCTGGTCTGCAATGAAATCTATATAAGGTCAGAAATTGTCAGCTTCTACAATGATTTGATCCCAAACCAAATGTTTAGCGCCTTGCAAGGCCAATTTACTGACCACCTGCTGGCTTAACTTGGCATTTTGTTGTGCCAATCCTTGGCATTTCTCTTCCATATTTTCCTTTTCTTGTCTCTCTTTACCTTTTTCCTCTTCTAGTTCCTCAATCTGTTGCTTTAACTTAATAAGCTCTATATCTTTCAGGCAGTTCTGGGACATTGCCCTAGAAAGAGAACTGATGTCTATTTTTACAGCTACATCTACAGATGGAATTGCAATCTCTGCACCTCTTCCTTGAAGCTCCCTTTATTTTATTGTTAATGTGGCCTTTAATACTATTTCACTCTTCTTCAAAAGCTGGATGTCTACTTCCCACTGCCTTTCCTTTTCTTCGAGCTTTGGTATCTTGGCTTTGCAGTCGGTAAGCTCAGCATTCAATGTCTCTTTCTCTTTTTCGAAATCAGCCAACTCGTATGTCTGAGCGACCTGGGTAGAAGGGATTTTCAACTTCTTTTTTAGTATTTGGATCTATTTCTCTTTATCGTTAAGCAATTTCTGAGCCAAAACTCCCTTAGGTGCTAGTCCCTCTGTTTGTATTGCAAATTATTGATTTGGGCCTTGAGGGATTTGTTCTCCACTTTTACCTTCCTCAAAACATCCAAAGTCTTTGTTTTACTTCCCTCTAGCTTGGACATCTGTATTGTGGCCTTCAACAGTCTAGCATTCAAGATATCCTCGGTTTCTTTGTTGAGGTGTATTAGGTCAGTAGTGGGAACCTTTGTGAGGTTCACATTAACCTCTGACACCTTGTTTCCCATCATCAAATTTAAGCTAAGGGTGTCAGTGGCATGATCCCTTATAGTATTTAATGCCACGTTTGGATAAGGCAACTGCATTACCTCGCTATACAGCTCTTCTGTCTCTTTAAAAAATTTATCAGCCCTTTCCTGGTAAGAGTCTAGCCAGTCTTCTTTGGATGCATGCTTGTTTAGAGTCTGCCTGTCAAATAAATATTCTTGGATTTCTAATTTGGTTGTCTCGGGATCTTCTTGTTTCTATTTTTTCTCCATATTCTTCATCTTCCCCTTTGTATTCCTCTTTTTAACCTGCACTAACTGTTGCCCTTGTTCTATTTTATGTTTTTTGGGCATGATGGCCATGTCTACCTCTTCAATCTCCATGGGCTCTAGACATCCTCTTTTTATTGAACTCACTTAATAGTTGACCAATGATGAGACATTCCCGGCTATTGCAACTACTTTGGACAATTCTCTTTGGGAAGAAGCTACCCCTGACAGGGGTGAGCCAGTGCTTCATTCTATGCTGGTGTCCACTGTTAGAATTTTAACATTAAGCTAGCATTATATTAGGATCTTTAACTAAGAGAAGAACAAGCACAGAAATCAAACACAAGAGACAGTGAACACAGTGTTTTTCCTTGAGGAAACCATAAATGGAAAAAACCCCACAACTTCCTCAGAGATAGAATCAGCACCAAAAGCAAAACTTAAAGCAGTAAGATGATCTCCCGACAGCAGTAACCTTGTTTCTTCCTAGCCCTAGTGTCTTCTTCTTCCTCAGCTATGTGCTACAACTGAGTGTGAGTGAGTGTGTGATAAATAGAGAGGCTAGCTCTCTATTTATACTAATTCCTAACTTGACTAAAACCTACTAGGGTTGACTTCACTATGTGAGTCTAACAACCCTAGTTCCACAGAACTACGGGGACTTTAACCCTTGAACAATAGGACGGTTACCCACTTTGACTTGACATGACTTGATTACATTATAGAACTCTCAATCGAAACATCGGGGCATGACATGACTCAATTACATTACAGACACGTCCCAGAATAAACATCGAGGTACAATACATAAGAAATACAAGTGAATACATTCTAAAGTTACAATTACATCAACACTCCATCTTAACTATGAAGGTATTCTCTCGACACAATTTATCAGCACAAGTCTTCTTCTCTGTATCATCTGGATCATCATTGAGTCCTTGTCATCTTCACCTTCAAGTCATCTCTATCTTCAAGTCATCTTCATCTTCAATTCATCTTCATCTAGATCTGGATCTATAATATCCCAAATCCCGATATTTTCTAATTCTATGCAAATATACTGAAACAGCCGAGCATGCAAACTGCCATGCAAAATTCCCTATTTTATAGCAAAATTAGGGTTAGAGTTTGTAGGATAGAATGAACACTTACCACTGATAAGCTGGCTGGAATGCTCCTAAGAGAATATGCATGCATTAAGAGCTGAATCGGAGATGACCTAGTATCTTTTGCTTTTGGTGATACCCCAGCAGCATGAACCCCAAATCATCTAAGGGTGACGTTTTCAGTGAAGAAGGTGTCCAATGAAGCTGATGATTTGCGGGACTGATAGCCTTCCCATGCAGGAGAGAATTCCTAGCACATGCATAAATTCTGAGGTCTCTGGGCAAGCTAGCGAATTGTTCTAGAGGTCCAGCTACTCACACCTCCCTGATCCCGAAATGGATGATAACTACTCAGGATGAGCACAATCGGATCTAATAATCACCGGGTACTGGAGTATGATACCGATGATGAGAATGGTGCCTGGGTTTCAAAGGTAAAATGAGATCTGAAGACCTGGTGAATGATTTGGGATTTTTGGCTGAAAACCCCTTACGGCTGCACACGTGCCCCTGCAACAATATCTACTGTATACTGGATAACTATGAATAAATGGAAGAGAAAATGGTGAACCTATATGGCTTACCTTAGATGAGACTAGGGCAGATATCTCACTGTCAAAACCTCGCTAGCTGAAGACGTCGTCTCCAACCCCAACTGTTGTGATGCACGTTGTGCTGCTACTCAAGAGCTCCAAAATCAATAATCATCAAAAGTAAAGTCTCCATTCACTTTATATTTCTTTTATAACTTTCAACTGTGAAAACCCTAACTTTCGACCTAATTAAGCCACTTTAACTTCTAATTTGCAGTTGACTTGAATGCATGTGCATGGATACTTAATTGAGTACATGCATCATTAAATAATGCTTAGATGTCATGCATGTCACTTTTAGGGTTTGCATGCATATCACTTTTAGGGTTTGCATGCATGTCATTTTTAGGGTTTGCATGCATCTCACTTTTAGGTTTTGCATGCATGTCATTTTTAGGGTTTTCATGCATCTCACTTTTAAGGTTTGCATGCATGTCACTTTTAGGGTTTACAAGCATGTCATTTTTAGGGTTTGCATGCATGTCACTTTTGGGAACATTATATTCCTCCCTCGCCAAAGATTGCTTTTCCTCAAGCAATGCCAAAGCAAATCCACAATCAATCAACTGAACCAACTGAATCCGGGGATGATCCCAGGGTCCCAAATTATCCTAGGAGATCTATAGCACCCTCTACTCAAAACAATGCGTTGTACGATACCATCACCAGAGACCTCCTAAAAGCACCCTCTAGCAATCACTAAATTGTCAGTCACTATAATCCCAAGGTCCCAAATCAATTTGAGAATTGCACAAGTCAAAATGCATCCACCGCTACCCTACGTAGTATCGACATAAGGAGCATCATGTAGACTCCGAATTAATGCCATCAGTAAACATTGTATCCATCCCTCATAAGGTCTTCCACCTAGATCCCAATGCAAACGTGTGCATATTTCATCCCAAATATATGAAGGTTCTTGTGGGACTATACCCTTGGCTAGGAATGTCCTCCCAAGAATCGCCCACTCAATAGGACACCAACTCTTAATCTCTCTCCAATCCAACCCCCGAAAAGTACCTTGTCCATAAGCACCATCACAAGGAATAATCCTACCAAGCTGACATTCTACTCTTCTGATTTCAATTGGAATGCTCATATACTGCTGGTCAATTTCTCGATCCTGGCCAACCTATAAAAACCATCCACCATTATGCAAATGTGGAATCAAGCTACTGCAAGCCCTGTCTATGTACTCCTTCAGAGGACTGCTTTGAAATGTGATAGTATGTTTCTTCTGTTGCCCCATCAAGGAATCCAACTACTCTTCAATACTAGACAGCCTAACCTCTGACTCGGTACATACAACTCGAAGAACTGTAAGCTCAACATCTCACTGTACTATGGTTTCTCAGAGTATCTTGGTCCTCTCTTTCATCGCTATAATACTTTCTTTAACCCATTCAATCTTTTTTCGGTGACTATCATCTGGAAGCTCTATCTCATGCATGTATAAACTCTCCCTAACCTCCATGTGTGACTGCTCACTGTCTCAACTGCTATGCTCATTTCCTTGCACCTCATGTATTTCGCCTGTCATAACTGTCTGGATTCCTGCTATAGGTGATGAAGAGTGTACCAACTCCAACTCATCACATGGTTTGTCCAAAATCTGACTAGCAAATGTTGTTGTGTCGCTATACTCACAAGATGGCTCTAATGATATCTCCTCATCCACATCCTCATCATGTACTATTAACTCCAAATGAATCTCACCAACAACCTGTACTTCATGTTCATCTTTCTTCACTCCCCCAACTATGCCTTTAAGGAGATCCTCATCCAAATGCAAAGTAGCCAATTTAAAGGCATCTATCTCAATCATGGGGTTGAGCTGGAAGCATGTATCCAACTTATCCACCCAATTCCTGGCTGGGCCACCCCGGGTGCCCTCAAAGGTAGGGATAGTCAGTTTCCCTACGGTGCATTGTAACTCATAGTTCTAGGTGAATGGCCTATTGTAAGCTTTGGGTTTGTTCTTACTTTTAAAGTGGCAGAAGTCGGTGAAGGTCATGGCTAAATGGAATTCCTCTCCTAAAGCTCTATATTCTCTCAGGTAGGCACTCATGGATTCTTTTGATTCTGCTTGTGCTAGAGGCACTACAGCTGGACTATCTAAGAATTGAGGCATGATAGGTCGAAAAGGCTTGTATTTATGGGTCTAGCTCTACATGTTGGTATGTAAGTTCTCCCTACTACTGCTGGTTGATACCCTATCACTGTTGGGAAATAAGGGACTATGTGGGGTGGGCCCATTCTTCTCAGTCATTTGCTTGAAGGTGCTCATCATTTCTCTTTTCCAGTTAGTGAGTTATTTTATGGCTAATATGAGACTATTGAAAATTGTTTTATCATCATTGGCCATTGTTTCTTTTCCTTTTCCAAACTGATATTCTTTGTTCCCCAAATCTACGTCCTCTAACTCCTCTTCTTTGTCTCTATACCTTTGTCTCCTGTGGCCTTCTAAATTTATTTATATTTTTGCATGCCCACAACTAGTAAGGAAAATATCTATGATACCACTGTAATAGCCCAAATCCCAATATTTTCTAATTCTATGCAAATATACTGAAACAGTCGGGCATGCAAACTGCCATGCAAAATTCCCTATTTTATAGCAAAATTATGGTTAGGGTTTGTAGGATAGAATGAACACTTACTACTGATAAGTAGGCTAGAATGTTCCTGAGAGAATATGCATGCATCAAGAGCTGAATCAGAGATGACCTGGTATCTTTTGCTTCCGGTGATACCCTAGCAGCACGAACCCCAAATCAGCTAAGGGTGGCATTTTTTGTGAAGAAGGTGTCTGATGAAGCTGATGATTTGCAGGACTGATAGCCTTCCTGTGCTGGAGAGAATGCCTGGCAAATGTGGAAATTCTGAGGTCTCTGGGCAGGCTAGCGAATTGTTCTAGAGGTGCAGCTGCTGAAGCCCCCCTAATCCCGAAATGGATGATAACTGCTCAGGATGAGCACAATCGGATCTGATAATCACTAGGTACTGGAGTATGATACCGATGATGAGAATGGTGCCTGGGTTTCGAAGGTAAATTGAGATGTGAAGACCCAGTGAATGATTTGGGCTTTCCGGCTGAAAACCCCTTACGGCTGCACACGTGCCCCTGCAACAATATTTATTTTATACTGGATAACTATGAATAAATGGAAGAGAAAATGGTGAACCTGTATGGCTTACCTTGGATGATACTAGGGAAAATATCTCACTGTCGAAACCTCACTAGCTGAAGACATCGTCTCCAACCCCAACTGTTGTGCCACACGCTGTGCTGCTACTCAAGAGCTCCAAAATCAATAATCATCAAAAGTAAAGTCTCCATTCACTTTATCTTTCTTTTATAACTTTCAACTACGAAAACCCTAACTTTTGACCTAATTAGGTCACTTTAACTTCTAATTTGCAGTTGACTTGCATGCATGCGCATGGAGACTTAATTGAGTGCATGCATCATTAAATAATGCTTAGATGTCATGCATGTCACTTTTAGGGTTTGCATGCATATCACTTTTAGGGTTTGCATGCATGTCATTTTTAGGGTTTATATGCATCCCACTTTTAGGGTTTGCATGCATGTCATTTTTAGGGTTTGCATGCATCTCACTTTTAGGGTTTGCATGCATGTCACTTTTAGTGTTTGCATGCATGTCACTTTTAGGAACATTGCAGGATCATCACTGGATCTGGATCATCACCACTGGATCTGGATCATCACTCGATCTGGATCATCATCGTTGGATCTGGATCATCACTCGATCTAGATCATCATTGCTGAATCATCATCATTGGATCGTCATGGGTGCTATCTCATTATTCTTCTCATCGCACGAAGTTCTACAAAGCAAGCCCTTTTTCATGCTAGTTGTAGGCCTAATCTCCATGTAGGTCTTCTTCCAGCACTTATATCTGACCCTAAGTCAGAATGGCCCATCCAGCACTTATATCTGACCCTAAGTCAGAATGGCCCGTCCAGCACTTATATCTGATCATGTAGGAACCAATCCTATAATCATATTAGAAAGGCATGCCCAGCACTAACATTTGACCATGTGGGAACACATCCCATAACCCTGTCAGAAAGGCCTAGCACTCACATTTGACCATGCGAGGAACCAATCCAACATACATGTCAAAAAGGCTCTACACTTACATTCGACCATGTGAGGAACCAATCCAACATACATGTCAAAAGGGCTGTGCACTTATATTCGACCATGCGAAGAACCAATCCAGCCTACATGTCGAAAGGGATCTGCACTTACATCTTTCCATGCGAGGAACCAATCCAAGATACATGTCAGAAGGGATCTCATCCCCACGCTGAGGATTCTGGTAACTAACCATGTGCCTCCATTCAAAGAATGGCATTCAACACTTATATATGATCATGTAGGAACCAATCCTACAATCACATCAGAATGGCTCAGCACTCATATCTGACGTGGAAGGAACCAATCCTATCACCATGACAGAATGGCTCAGCCCTTACATCTGACCATGGAAGGAACCAATCCTCTCACCATGTCAGACGGTCTCACGAACTCATCACTTCCCTTTGGAGGGAACCTCGATCTAGAGAACACCAAGCTTCTCCCTGAAGTACTCAAACTTCACCCTAGCCAATGGATTTGTCAACACATCAGCTATCTGGTCATCCGTCGCAACATACTAGAGCTTCACTGCTCCCTTTTGCACCATATCCCTAATACAGTGATACTTGATCTCGATATGCTTCAACTTTTCATGGAACACCGAGTTCTCCGACAACTTTACACAACTCTGGTTGTCACAATGTATACAAGTAGCATCCATCTAGATATCAAATACATTAGATAGTACCTTCCTCAGCCATACTACCTCACAACTAATTGAACAAGCTGCGACATACTCTGCTTCAACTATACTCAGTGCCACACAGGATTGCTTCCTGCTAAACCAAGAGATCACACCTAATCCCATACTAAAGCAACATCTTGAAGTGCTCTTCCTATCAATGGCACTGCCTACCCAAACTAAATCAACATAACCCTCCAGGTTAATCTTCTGATTTGCCTCATACTTGAGCCCATAGTCAATTGTACCCCTCAGGTACCTCAGAATATGCTTTGTAGCAATCAAGTGAACATGTCTTGGATTTGTCAGAAGCTAGCTCAAGGTGTCCACAGAAAATCAAATATATGGTCTCGTGTTTGTCAGGTACATCAAGGACCCAATCATCTAACAATACATCGTAGCATCAACCGCTTCTGATGAGGCATCACTCAATAGCTTCAAGTTCAATGCCATAGGTGTGGTCATGGCCTTGCATTCCATCATTCTAAACCTATTCAGGATCTCTACTGCATACTTCCCTTGTCCGAGGGAGATTCCATCCGCATTCTACCACACCTCCATGCCTATAAAATAGTGCATCATACCCAAGTCCTTCATTTTGAACTCGGAAGCAAGCTTTCTCTTCTTATCAGCAATCAACCCATCCATACCTGTTACAAACAAGTCATCTACATACAGTAGGAGCATCACCGGGTTTCCATCTTCAACCTTGTAGTAAATGTTGGAATCTACTTTACTTTTGGTAAATCCCAAACTAGATAGAAAGCTGTCAATTATGTCATACCATGTCCTGGGTGCCTGTTTGAAACTGTACAGGGCTTTCTTGAATCTACACACATAAGACTCCCTATCATGTGTCTCAAAACTGAGTGGCTGCTCTACATACACTTCCTCTTCCACTACACCACTCAAGAAAGCAGTCTTGACATCCATTTGGTGTATCTTCCATTTCATTACTACAGCCAGAGCAAGTACTGATCTAATGGAAGTGTATCTGGCTACAGGTGCAAAGGTTTCTTCATAATCTATTCCTTCTTTCTGTGAGAAACCATGAGCCATGAGTCTTGCTTTATATTTCTCTATGCTACCATCTACAGCATGCTTGATCTTCTAAATCCATTTGGAAGTTACAAATGACTTCCCTTCTGGTCTTGGGACAACATCCCAAACATCGTTCTTCATGATCGATTGATACTCTTCGATCATAGCATCCTTCCATTCTTTCCGTTCTACTGCTTCTTCATAATTGGAAGGTTCTTTATTGATAAAGTCACATAGTAAAGCTACATACCCAGAGCAGGATCTGGTTCTCTTTCTTTCTTTGTGATTCTCTTTTGGAGCCCCATATCTTTTAGCACCTTGGATAGCTTCTCGTACCCAAGCAGGTTTTCTATTGTGAGGATTCTTCTCTTGAGGTGGATCTACAGGTTCTTGAGGTTATTCAAATTCTCGATCTTCTTCTTGAGTTTCTTCATTCATGGTTGTATTTTGAATTCTAGGTGCTTCTGCTTCTTCAGGATCTTCAGCGGGTCTCTTTCTGGATTTGTTGTAAGCTGAGTCTTCGTCAAATGTTACATCCCTACTGATGTCGATCTTCTTGCATCCTGGGAAGTATATTCTGTAAGGCTTCGATCTTTCAGAGTATCCCACAAATATACCCTTCTTTTTTGAAGGATCTAACTTTGTCCTCTTTTCTTTTAGAATGTGTATGTACATTGGACAGCCGAATATTCTAAGATGTCTAACTTTTGGTTTCTTGCTGGAAAAGACTTCTTCAGGTGTCTCGTTCTCGAGTACTCTATGTGGAGTACAGTTCTATACATACACCGTTGTTTTGGCAGCTTCTGCCCATAGATGCAGGGGAAGATCTTGATCATGAATCATTGCTCTTGCAGCTTCCGTGATAGTTCTATTCTTCCTTTCTACAACCCCATTCTGTTGTGGATTATATGGAGTGGATAACTTCCTCTTAATCCTTGATTCTTTGCATAAGTCTTTGAATTCATTTTATGTGAATTCTCCACCATTATCTGATCAAAATGTCTTGATCTTCTTTTCTGTGTGGTTCTCAATCAAGGCTTTGAATTCCTTAAACTTGCTGAAAACTTCATCTTTGTTCTTCATGAAGTAAATCCATGTCTTCCTAGAATAATCATCAATGAAAGAAACATAGTATATATACCCACTTAGTGAACTTAATGACATTGGTCTGCATACATTGAAGTGGATGATTTCCAAGATTCCTTTTGCCTTGCTCTCGCTACATGAAAATATCTTCTTTCTATCCTTTCCTTTCGCACATCCTTTGCAGACCCCTTCATGTTTTGCTTGAATTTTTGGAAGACCTTCAACAAATTTGCTTGCAAGTGGTAGTGCTCTGTAGTGCACATGTGCAAACCTTCTATGCCAAAGTTCATTTGGCTCTACTGTGTCATGGACCAAATCTTGTTATGGATGGCCCTTCAATTTGTATAATCCTCCTTTTTGTCCAATTACTATTGCATCATCAATAGTCTTTCCTCTTGACCACATGCAGACTTGGCCATCTACAAATGCAATCCTCATTCCTTTTGCATCCAGTGCCGATATGGAGAGAAGATTCTTCTTTAGTCCTGGTACAAACATGACATCCTTCATTTTTATAGACTTTCCAGAGTCTAGCTTGTAGGAGGATTCACCACTACCTTTTATGGGATATTGGTAGTCATCCCCAAGTTTCACCTTATGGGTTGAATTATGTTCGGATAGTTTCTCAAAAGATTCCTTGAAACCTGTCATGTGTTTGGAAGCCCCACTGTCAATAAGCCAATCTTTGCTTCCATGAGTGATAGTTCCCGTGATAGCGGAGATCAGAACATATTCGTCTTCACTTGAAGAGTCTTCACTTTCTTGTTTTACTTTCTTCCTGGGAGGATCATCATCCTCAGTAGTGTGAGCATGATGTCTTCTTTTGGATTTCTTCTTATTCTTGGAGTGTCCTATTTCATCACATGTATAACATCTGAGTTTGGATGGATTTTTCTGATGAGCATACTTACCTTGGTGATGATGATTTTCCCTTCTTCCTTTCTTGGAGTGTACTGTGAGAGCTTGAACTTCACTTCCCATCTTTTCTTCTCGAGCTGTTATTCAAGATTCTTCTTAAGAACATTCTTCCCACAGTCTACTGAACATGACTAATTTCTTCCTAGCACAGATTCCTTGGATGAAAGAATCCCATGACCTAGGGAGACCATTCAAGGTTGTCATTTGAATTTCTCCATTCTCCACTTCTTCATCTACTGCTTCCAACTGTTCTTTGATCTAGGAGACCCTTCTGAAGAATGACTGGATGGTCTCCTCATTTTGAATCTTTACATTCTTCAACTAGTTCCTTATGGTCATCTTCCGGTTGATGTTCTTCCCTTCAAATAGTTTGGTTAGGGAATCAAACATAGCTTTAAGTGTCTTGAGGGAGGACACATGTGGGATGAGGTTATCCTTTATTGAATCAGCAATAATCCTCTTTTCCATAACCAACTTCTTCTTATGTAAGGCCTTAGCCTCATCTCCATCTGGAACTGGAACCTCCTCATGGATGTAGGAGTCCAACTCGTTTTCTTCCAGAACCAGGGAGATCCTATACTTCCAGGCTCGGAAGTTATCAGCTCCCTCAAGCTTTTCATTAAGCTTGGTATGATGAGACATCTTAACTAAGAACCTCAAATGGAAATACAAAAGATTTAGATCTTACCTAGTCAAGATGTCGTATCTCGATTTGGAACTGAAATTCTGTAGTGCTGGTTCAGGAGCAGATTAGGGTTTTGCTTTTTTGGAGTTCTATCCAACCAAATTCTTCGATCTTGATCTCTAAACTTCAGTTTTGGGGAGGATATCAATCCAGGACTGGGCTCACTGAAAAACTCCACTTCTGTGAAAAGCCCTAATTTCCAGCAATAGTGTCGGGTTCAAAACTGAAAAAACTCATAATTGGATTCTGCTTCGATAGAAAGATGGGCCCTAGGGAGGAGAGTTATTCCAACCTTATTTTGCTGAAAATATGTGGAGAGAGATCCACAAATTAGGAAGCCCTAGTTCCCACAGCTGTACAGTGTCTTCTTCTTAGGTTAGCTCTGATACCATGTTAGAATTTTAACATTAAGCTAGCATTATATTAGGATCTTTAACTGAGAGACACAGTGGTTTTCCTCGAGGAAACCATAGATGGAGAAAACCCTGCAACTTCCTTAGAGATACAATCAGCACCAAAAGTAAAACCCAAAATAGTAAGATGATCTCCCGATAGCAGTAACCTTCTTTCTTCCAAGCCCCAGTGTCTTCTTCTTCCTCAGCTATGCACTACAACTGAGTGTGAGTGAGTGTGTGATAAATAGAGAGGCTAGCTCTCTATTTAAACTAATTCCTGACTTGACTAAACCCTACTAGGGCCGACTTCACTACATGAGTCTAACAACACTATTGCCCCGAAACTGCGAGCACTTTAACCCTTGAACAATAGAAGGGCTACCCACATTGACTTGACATTACTTGATTACATTATAGAAACTCCTGATCGGAACATCGGGGCATGACATGACTCAATTACATTACAGACACATCCCGGAATAAACATCGGGGTACAATACATAAGAAATACAAGTGAATACATTCCGAAGTTACAATTACATCAACATCCATCAAGGTAGGATTAGGGAAATCATCCCAGTTTGTCGCTTCCCTGAGTCCAAGTATTTCAGTGTGTTCAAAAGGCTTTCACTTGTGAGCCTTCCTCCTTTTGGAAATTATTTGATGGGGGTCATAATTCACAGCTTGTTCCAGAGAAAACCCCATCTCCTTGAGTAAGTTGGCAACCAGTGGCAAAGAAGATCTGCTCCTGACTGTGTATGGTCCCACTTCCCAAGGGAAAATTAAATTTGAGCTCTTTTTATAGTTCAAGAAGTGCTCTTCCTTAACAGTGAGTCTTTGCCTGATGAATTCACCATTAGGTTTTGAACAGGCCTTCAAAAAAGCTTCTCTACTTTTGTCGGTAGACTCTCTGAAGAAACGTATAATATTTTATGCTTGGTATTTTTGGGATATATGGACAAACTCATCTGGGATGTGAAGGGTTTTATGGATGACAAAAGCCTGGACTGAACAAAGGATTTTGGACTTTGAATTATTCATAATGACTTATTTGGTGATAAAGAAATTGTCTGCACACCATTCGACAAACTCTGGGCAATGGGGGGTTTGGTCAATAAAGAAAAATGGAAAAAATATTTAAAAACACCACAGGTATATCTACCTTGGTCCTTAAGGATTTCCAATTTACCCCTGGCGGCTTCAATGGCTTCCCCCACCAAGATGGTATTGAAAATCTCGGCATTCTCATCTACGAGAATTTCCTCTACCCTCTGACATGCGACCTCTCGTTCTGCATTATCTCTCACCTCTACCACTTCTGCTTCTCCTACCATATCCATTTTCAAATAGCACTGAGGAATTATTAGGGGCCTACCTTGAATTTTAACACAATCTCCTGGTTTTTCCATGCTGGCAGTCTATATGCGGTCGGGTATTCGGCGGTTTCGAGGCTTTGGAAAATACAAACCTTTCCAACCCCATGTAGATCCTTTTATAGCTTTCTATATAGCGTAACCTTTGTGCCCTTCCCATGGAGTTTGGACCATGGATATTTCTGCTTTCTATTTGAGTCTTTGGTATGTGAGGTCCTTTACGCTACATTCTTCCTCATCTCACGCATGTGTAACTTAATCTGGGAAGGCTTACCTCTTTCATCAATATCCAACTCACCTTCATAGAGTCCATTCATATCCAAAAGCTTTAACCTTTTACCTACTTTTCCCTTCCTGATCTGGTGAGTGACTTTACCTCGTGGTATGCTTCTTATACATCGATCAAGATCGACTTTTCTTCACAACCGTTGTTCCGAGCGGGCCCTACCACTTTTCGTGATGCGAGATCCTAACCCCATCTGTGCTATTTCATATCACAAAATAAACCACGACCGTAGATCTATCTTCGCTCTTGCAGTGAGCATCGATCTGAGCAGCCAGTACCACTTTTAGCAATTTGCAATCGCAACAATGTCCTTGCTAGTCTAGGATGCGAAATAATTTATGGTCGTGGATCTTCTTGTATTCCAATCTCGACCTTCAAATGCCTCCGTCCTTTAACCTATTTCGTGATTCGGAAAATTCGCCTTGGCTGAGCATGTTCGCTATGCAAAACGCTTTGACGACGTTGATCTATCTTCAGATCAATCTCAACCTTCTATTATGACTCCCATTTAACGCCTTCAGCACATCTGACATCCCATGCTTTACCCTGCATCTATGATTCATGAAATTCCTTGCCACCTTCAATCTTTATTACTTCAAATTGAGGCTGCCAATTTACGTTGCCCCTTACTTCATTTCCACCGCAGCCTATTCTAGTGGCTGAATGCCATCTCGTAGATACCATCAGCATCCCTACAAACTCTAAGGATGCCATCCCAACACTTTTCAATAGGATCATATTCCCACATATCTCTTATAATCAAAATTTTGATATGTCGTTAACAACCAGCTCCAAAATGGATGTTATCCTCCCAACGAGGTAGCAAAGAACCTGTAGACCAGTCACTGAATCCATTGACAACATCCTCTTATTTTACTTTCTGAAAGAAAACATAATTTGAAAGAATGGTTACCTCTTTCGATATTAGGGCCTTCTCTGCAGGCTTTAAATATTTTGATTCACCATCTATACTGGCTAAAACATAAAACATATTTACACTATGATACATGGACCTTAGTCCCTTTACTCCAAGTAACGTTTCAGAAACCTCCCATTCACTGCGCCTCCCTCGTACTGTGACCCATTTGGATACTGCAGAACAAAGGTGTTGTCTCCTCCGGGTGCCGCAATAAGGTATGGACCCACCCACAAGTGGTATAATTTTCCATGTTTACCTTTTTCTTCACGTGGGGCATCCCACTTCAACACCAGGTCATCAACCCGAAAAACATCCTCCTTTATTCTTCTATCAAAGGTATTCTTCATCTTCTCCTGGTGTATCTAGACTTTATCATAAGCTTTGTCCCTCACTTCATTCAGTTCAATAATCTAGTTGATCCTTCTTTGAATGGGATTAGGCTCATCTAACGGGTCACGTAACAATTTCATGACTGGAACCCTCAGAGATGGAGGAAAAATTACCTCGGCCCCATATACCAATTGAAATGGTGACATACCGATAGCCCTCTTTGTGCTGATTCTGTCAACCCACAAGGCATATTTCCACTTCGTGTGCCAAGATTTTTTGTTGTCCTCCAAAAGCTTCTTAATAATCCTCACAAGACTTTTGTTAGAGGATTCTTCCAGTCCGTTTCCCTATGGGTAATAAGCAGTACAGTGATTTAGGCTTATAAGATATTTATGGCAAAAATTGACCATCTTCTTGGACTTAAACGCAGGTGCGTTGTCTGTCACAATTTGCTTAGGGCAGCTGAATCTCACCAAAATATTGTCTTCTAAGAAATCCATTATTACCTCTTATGTAGCCCTTCTGGTGGGTATGGCTTCAATCCACTTTGTGAAATAATCAGTAGCTATTAGAATCCATCTATGTTGTCTTGAGGAGTTTGGGTTTATCTCTCTGATGAAATCCAACCCCCACTGCTGGAAAGGTGCTTCTACAGATATAGGGTTGAGGGGAAGTGAAACCACTTTTCTTTTCCCTTCAAAAACCTGACACTGATGGCATTTAGTCGTTTCCTTATATACATCTGAGAACAATGAAGGCCAATAAAATTATCCCCTCAAAATTTTATTTGCGGTTACCTTCCAGGAATGATGCCCTCAACAATCTCCTTCATGGAACTCCTTTGTCATATGTTGAGCTTCGTTTTCCATAAGACAATTCAGCAGTATTCCCCCAGGGTCCTTCCAATAAAGATATTGTTCTATGATGCAAAATTTCGCAGCCTTCAGCTTTACGGATCTATCTCTAGTTTTTATTAGCCCTGCAGGAGGTTGTAAATTTTACAATACAAAAATAATATCAGCATACCAGGGAGATGTAGAAAAATTAGGCTTCACCTGTACTTCCGCCTCCAATCGATCATATTGACCAGCTAAAAAATTCAGCTGCAAAGAGTCACAATGGGAATATATCATCATTTTAGCTAACCCTTTCCCTTTGATCAATTTTGTGGGCTTAATTTCTATGTTTTACTCTAGAAGCACTGCAACCCATTTAGCTCTCTTCCCCTTCAGATCCGGTTGTGTAAGTATGCTTTTCACCATGCTGTTGGGTACATATGCAATTATGTGGGAATAGAGGAGGTAAATTCTGAAATCTTTCAAGGCCTTAACCAAAGCATAAGCTTGTTTTTCCATTATATTATACTTCAATTCTCCATCTCTCAATTTTTTACTGAATAATGATATAGGTTGTTCTTCACCCCGATCATTTTTCTACAGCAAAACTACCACCACAGTATGTTCTAAAGCATACGAGAAGACTAAAAAATATTTCTCAAAATCTGGACTGACCAGTACAGGAGCTTCCGAAATGGCCTGTTTTATATCTTTGAAAGATTTCTTAGCTTTCGTTGTCCATATTATTTCATGATCTTTCCTCAGCATATAGGTAATGTCTATCAGGATTTTGGCAAAGCTAGGGATGAATCTCCTCAAAAAATTTACTTGACCGATGAAATACTGTATTTCCTTCTTACTCCTCAGTTCCTCCACTCTCAAGATGCCCTTTACCCTGTCTGGATCAATCCTGATTCCTTCCTTCGAAAAGATGTGCCCCAACAACTTTCCTTCTTCTAGAGCAAAGTTTGACTTTCTAGGATTTAATGACAAGCCATACTTTCTGCACTTAATGAAAACCCTTTCTAAATGCCTGATATGATCCTTGACCAACCAGGAGTATACAATAATGTCATCCATGTGAATCACCACAAATTTGTCCCTTTCATTGGCAAAAAAAATATCCATGGCACATTGGAAAGTTGCTCCATCATTCATTAATCCGAATGGCATCTTTGCATACATGAAGGTACCCCAAGGTGTGGTGAAAGCAATTTTTTCTTGGTCTTCAGGTAGCACCTTCACCTAATTGTAACCAGAGAACCCATCCATAGTGGATATTCTTTCTAAGCCCACCACCCTCTGTAGGATTTGGTCCATCTTCGGTAACGGGTAATTCTCCTTCAAAGAAACTTTATTTAAGTTTCTAAAATCTACACATAACCTTATCTCCCCATTCTTTTTCCGAACAAGAACCAAATTGGCTACGCATTAAAACCTCAGAGTCACAATTATTTCCGCATGAAACAACTATTTTATCTCCTTTTCAATAATAGGTACTAGCTTCGGATTGATCCTTCTGAGTTTCTGCCTGAATGGTTTCTCCCCAGGCTTAATCGAGATAGTATGTTGTATGATGGAAGTGTCGTACTCTTTGAGGTCATCATAACTCCATGCAACAAATCCGTGTATTTCTTCATCAAGTTCACATACCCTTCTTTTTCTTTAGCGAGAAGTTTCTTGGACAATTTTATAATTTTCGGGTTACTTTCTGTGCCAATGTTTTTGTATTCTATAGCGTCTACAACACGCTCGACCTTCATATCTCTGGCGACGTCATTCTAGTCAAAAAGGGACTCTAAGGGGATCAAAACTCTAGGAATATGATTGCTTTTCAACTGGACTATATCCTTGCCTCCCAAGGGGTCTTTCAGTTTCCCTGCTCCGGCGACCTCTTCCTCTTCCCCATCAGCATCTAGGAAATTCTTGGAGTCAGAATCATCCTCATCTATGCTGGTGTTTACAAACTCACCAGACAATTCTAGAAATCTCTTGATCTCCATATCATCTTCGAAAAATTGCCAATATCTGGTGTTGTCTGGTATAGAAGGTATATTCACAATATCTACTTTGTATTTTCTCTTGCCTGTTGTAGGGGTCTCAACCTTCCCGGCTGTAGTTCCCAGAGAGTCTGCCACTGTATTCTCATACCTAGGAATCACTTGGACTTTGTGTTCAGTGGAATAATTCCCGAACATGTCCCACACCTCATTCCGATAAGCTCTCATTCTTGGGTGTCTATTCTGGTAGCTGTCATTCACCTGATTCACTACAAGCTCTGAATCTCCAAAAATTTGGACCCTTCTAGCTCCCAAATATTTTAATGCATGCAGACCCAGCAACAAATCCTCATACTCTGCTACATTGTTAGTGCATTCAAAAACCAACTTATAAGAATAAGCTTTAGTATCTCTAATGGGGGGGATTATGTACATATCTACACCAGCACCTGCTTTAGCATTACGGGAATTTTCAATTTAAAATGGGCCTTCCAAAAATAATACAAATTCCATGTCATCATGTATTATCCAATCAAAATACTTTAAAATTCAAAAAGCGACCACGTCTTAACCAATTTTTTAATATATAATTTTGGGGATAGATATCATAAAAAAATTACTTTTTTTGTTTGTATTTTCAACATATCTCCTTGTGTTTTTACTCAAATTTCGATTGCAAGAGCTCATTGGATGCGGAATTATATTATGCATCCAACGAGTACCCATTTTACATACTTTTTATGGATCCCTATACCCCAAAAACAAGAAATACCTGAAAAAATGTGATGATGACATCATCATCATGTTTTTCAGGTATTTCTTATTTTTGGGGTAAGGGGCCCTTCAAAAGTATGCAGAGTGGGTACTCGTTGGATGCAGAATTAAATTTCACATATAATGAGCTCTCCCGATCAAAATTTTAGTAAAAACACAAGGAGATATGTCGACAATACGAACAAAAAAAGTATTTTTTTTCTTTTCTTCCTCCAAAATTAATAAATATTATTTTATTATTTTAACTATTATTTTATTATTTTCCTTAGGAGGCCCATTTTGAGTTGATAATTCCTCTAATGCCACCGTGCCATCGAAATACATCTTCCACAGTCCTTCGGCTTTCTGCTTTCTTTCTAAAGCTTCTCATTCACTAGTCTCTTCTTTATCCTTTTTACCTTTCCATGGCACAGCAACTTTTGATTTACAAGGAGACATATCATTGAAGAAGATATATGACCCTAGGTCCGTATCGACAGCCTAAACATGATGGATATCAGGCTGAGCCTGACTGCTCACGACATAAGGTGATCTTTTCTTGCTGTATAACCTTTTGTTTTCATTCCAAATTGGAATTCTTGCATAGGACATATCCATTTGTAGGCTACCTTTTAGCTTTGAAGTCCAAGACCTTGACAGCAAAATACCAAACTTGCGGGGGATATCGACCACAACAACATCCATGACCACAGTTTTAGATGACAATTTATTGAAAGATACCATCATGTCTTTGATCAAGCCCGAACATTTAACCATTTTAGAATCAAAGGAATACAGGTCTTTATAAGGCCTTGTAATCTCTAACCCCAGACTCTCCACCACTCCCTTTGGCATCAGATTATGTGAGGCTCCTGAATCCAACATAGCATTGTGCAACACCATGTCATGCACATTCAAGCTCATGTAAAAGGGTGGTACTTCCTCGTCTTCACTGTCCACACTATCAATCTTATATCCCAGGATAATAGTAGGGTTGTCTTCAGTCAGCTCTAAGATATCCATGTGAGCTTCTTCATGATTTGCGATCATCTTCATTATAGTGTCCATGTATTCTTGATTCCTCAATAATTCATTGAAAGGGATTGAAATCTTCAGCTTAGCCAACTCACTTTGGAGGTTAAACATGGAAGAGGTTTTTCCTGGCTCCACAGGTCCTGTTTGCTCTAGCTCCCTCACATTACCAGTTCCTTTTTCCACTTCTTTAGATACAACTGGCTCCTTTCATTTCTCATTCCCTTTTCCTAGGCCGATCCGACTACTCAAAGGTTGGTTTGGGTTAAATCCCTCTATGTTTATAGTAACGTCCCTACTTCTTAACTTGATCTTATTGACATCATCTATAGCATGCATATACCCCTTATGATATTGCTCCAATTCCTCTGCCAAGGTCTTATCATCTACTTGTGCGAACATGTTATGTTCCTCCTCAGTTAAGTATATCTCAGAGTCTAAATCACCAAAATGATCAATCTGATCTTTGATAAACTCTGCCTCATCTTCAGCAGCCACATAGTTTTTAGGGAAAGGAGGTCGAATTGGAGGATCTTCTTGGTTCCTTGGATTCCTCACATCCCTTTGCCTATTTGGTTGGAGTGGGAGAGGAACCAGTCTCCTAAAATTGGGATTCCTTATCTGAGGTTCATTCTGCTCTCGGTTTGTTGGCTTAGCTTTCACTGTTAGGCGGTCCATTAACGTTTCCATAGTTTTGAGCATCATTTCAAACTTTACATCACTAGATGAAGTCCTAGAAGTGGTGGGGTGTGTTTCTTCTCTACCTTTCCTCCTTTTGACCTCTGCCTTCGATTTTATTTTTCCACATGCGATCATATTGTCCTCTACTTCTAGGGCATCGGTGAACATGGCTGGGAGGTTGGTTGACTTTCTTTCTCTTAATAATAAAGCAAAATCATTATCAAATGCATCGGCGTAATGAATTTTAGCCGCCCTGGGTGAAGGTTTGATGTCAGCAAGTATCGCGTTATAGACTCTCATGAATCTGCTTGAAAACTCATGGACTGACTCAAAACCCCCTTTCTTGAGGATATTGTATTAAGATAGGACTTACAACAGGCTTTGTTTATCATCCCATCTTTCTAGAAATATGGTTTTAAAACTAGCAAAACTGAGAATAGACCTAGGTGGAAAATATTTGTACCATTTCTTGGCTTCCCCAAACAAACTCTAAGTGAACAGCCTCATCTTGATGTCTTCATCATCCACCTCCTCCAGTTTGATAAAGATATCAAACTTACCTGCATGGTATCTCGCTGAGACATTCCCCTCCCCATCGTAGAGTGCAATTCTTAGGGCGTAGTTTAAGAGGAGGTCGTGCAGAACTAGAGGTAGGGCTAATGGGGAAAATCTAGTAGCGGCCATCAGGGTCGGTCGATTGGGAGTAATCTGGGGGTTAGGACACTGGGTGTTCTGAAAAACAGGGGCTGTCTCCTCAGTTTTCACTGGGGTCTCAAGGTTTATCCACAAAGAATCAAGCAGATAGGATTTAAGTATACTAGGGCGCCTAACCGCAACTTTCGCTACGTCGGGTTCAGATTTTGATTTGGTTAGTAATCTTTCAACTCTAACCCCCCATTCATATTCCGCTATGTCATACAAATCTTGAGATGATGATGTACCAAACAACGGAAAATTCACTTTATCTCTATTTCTATTCCTAAGTATTTTTTCTGAATTTTCCACACTTTGCAAAGTTTCAGGATTAAGATTACCTCTCGTATGGATCCTTTTGGAAGCCAGGATACCTCGTGTAATATTGGTCGGAGTGGGTGTGGAGTCACCAAGAAAAATTTACAACCTTCTTGCGCATGCAGAAATTATTGTTTGCCCTCAGAAATCTCTTTCCTGAAATCGTACAGTTCCTGTCTTTCTTCCAGGGATGATCTTCAACTCGTCCTCGGCAACGATGCCAATTTTTTATCACTAGAATTGAACCAAAGGTTGTAGAAGGCTCACTCCTAGGTAACAGCAGAACCACTTTCAAAGAGAGAACTAGCCTTCTGCTCTTTCGAGAGGGATCTCTCACCAAATATTAACAATGCCAGATATGTACAAGTGAAAATATAAATTGTTTGTAAACTTGGTTGAAACAAGACATAGAAGCATTGGGCGATGGAGTCAAGAAGTGTAATAGGAATGGACAGAACTTATGTAGGCAATTTCAACACAGAGGCAAGATATCCATTCAATCACATTCAAATTATAAATGTCTAGTGGAAAAGAAGAACATGAATAGACCATCATCACAGAGCATTGGAAAATGAATTTTGTATTAACTTTAGAAGAAATATTTAGTGGATATCTGAAACAACAGACAGAGCATAGCATGTATGAATTCCAAACTGTTATACACTTATTTTAGACATGAAGGAAAACATAATGGGAGAGATAAACTGGAAAAACATTCACATGAGAAAGGAAGCAACAGACTGCAATACAAACAACACATGAATCCCTATGTAAAATGCCGACCTCGGCTCTATAACTTTATTAAAATACT
Organism: Pseudotsuga menziesii; assembly: GCA_001517045.1. NCBI lineage: Eukaryota > Viridiplantae > Streptophyta > Pinopsida > Pinales > Pinaceae > Pseudotsuga > Pseudotsuga menziesii. The sequence continues at coordinate 490,895 of LPNX010085308.1, forward strand.
CTTGAAATCATACACTGCAAAATTACATCGGTTCCAACCCTTTCTCCTTCTTCAGGAGATATATTTATAGTCTTTTGGAATTTCCCAATCCAAGGTTCGAGAATCAAAACTTGTTAACACTGAAAAACAACTTTCAACAAACTCTGATGTGACACATCAGCCACGATTTACATAAAAAACTGAAAAATGAAATATGGATTGCAAGAGAAAATATGTGCGAGAGTCTTCCATGTTTTCATCCGGTGAGTGACAGCTGTACAAAGTTTCGGGAGAGGTGACCATTGGAAGGACGTGCCCACAGAAAAAACTTCCCATGTACTGTCATTGCCACTTCTATGGTTGCGTTTTAAATTTGGTTGACCCATATTGCTAAATAGATCTCCATAGGTCAAGACTAGGAAAAGTCTCAACTGCCATGTCTAATGCTTACACTTTGAGCTACATAGTTTTTGGGTACGAGGTATCGGGGACTTCGGCACAGGTGGCTTTAAAATCAAACAACAGATCAAATTCACTGGCCAGCTTATCAAAAATGATCTTTGCTGACAATGATTATTACATATCTCTAAACTTGTTGTTGTCTAATCGACAATGAACCAAACGTTCCAGATACTCCTTTTGAGACAATAAAAAACCCTTCTCTTCCCAGCAGAAAGGGATCCCTTTGTCTACCAGTGGTCTGAATAGCCTGATAACCTCCTGGACCTTGTGCTCAATAATCCCTATTTTGTCTTGTACAGTTTCAAACATCCTGTGTTTAGCAACTACCTTTCTATCCCTAGAGATGACAACAACCCTGTTCTGGATACCGTATCGATTGGACAAATCGTCTGACAAGGTGATTAGGAAAGCAATCGCATTTTCTGCTGTTGCTACAGGTCTTTTCTGCACTTCCCCTAATACTGTCAAAACATTTTTCTTGGCCTTTGTCATAGCATTTTCCTAGTCTACAATGAAATCTATATAAGGTCGAAACTTGTCAGCTTCTACAATGATTTGATCCCAAATCAAATGTCTAGCGCCTTGCAAGGCCAATTTACCGACTACCTACTGGCTTAACTTGGCATTTTGTTGTGCCAATCCTTGGCATTTCTCTTCCATCTTTTCCTTTTCTTGTCTCTCTTTACCTTTTTCCTCTTCTAGTTCCTCAATCTGTTGCTTTAACTTAATAAGCTCTGTATCTTTCAGGCCTATCTGGGACATTGCCCTAGAAAGAGAACTGGTGTCTATTTCTGCAACTACACCTACGGACTGAATTGTGATCTCTGCACCTCTTCCTTGAAGCTCCCTTTCTTTTATTGCTAATGTGGCCTTTAATTTTGTTTCACTCTTACTCAAAAGCTGGATGTCTACTTCCCACTGCCTTTCCTTTTCTTCCATATTTAGTAGCTTGCCTTTGCAGTCGGTAAGCTCAGCATTCAATGTCTCTTTCTCTTTTCTGAAATCAACCAACTCGTATGTCTGAGAGAGTTGGGTAGAAGGGATTTTCAACTTCTTTTTTAGTATTTGGATCTCTTTCTCTTTATCGTTAAGCAATTTCTGAGCCATAACTCCCTTAGATGTTGGTCCCTCTATTTGTATTGCTTCATTTTGCAAATTGTTGATTTGGGCCTTGAGGGCTTTCTTCTCCACTCTTAGCTTCCTCAAAAGATCCAAAGTCTTTGTTTTACTCCCCTCTATCTTGGACATCTGTATTTTGGCCTTCAGCAGTCTAGCATTCAAGATATCCCTAGTTTCTTTGTTGAGGTGTATTATGTCAATAGTGGGAACCTTTGCAAGGTTCACATTAACCTCTAACACCTTGTTTCCCATCGTCAAAGCTAAGCTAAGGGTGTCAGTGGCATGATCCCTTATAGTATTTCATGCCACATTTGGGTAAGGGAACTATATTACCTTGCTATATAGCTCTTCTGTCTCTTTAAAAGTTTTATCAGCCCTTTCCCGGTAAGAGTCTAGCCATCCTTCTTTGGATGCATGCCTATTTAGAGTCTGCCTGTCAAATTCATATTCTTGGATTTACAATTTGGCTGTCTCGGGCTCTTCTTGTTTCTGTTTTTTCTCCATATTCTTCTTCTTCATATTCCCCTTTGTATTGCTCTTTTTAACCACCACTAACTATTGCCCCTATTCTATTTTATGTTTTTTGGGCATGCTTTCCATGTCTACCTCTTCAATCTCCATAGGCTCTGGACATCCTCTTTTTATTGAACTCACTGAATAGCCGACCAATGATTAGACATTCTCAGCTATTGCAACTACTTTGGACAATTCTCTTTGGGGAGAAGCTACCCCTGAAAGGGGTGAGCCAGTGCTTTGTTCTATGTTGGTGTCCATCAAGGTAGGATTAGAGAAACCATCTCAGTTTCTTGCTTCCCTGAGTCCGGGTATTTCAATGTGTTCGAAAGGCTTGCACTTGTGAGCCTTCCTCCTTTTGGAGATTATTTGATGGGGGTTGTAATTCACAGCTTGTTCCAAAGAAAACCCCATGTCCTTAAGTAAGTTAGCAACCAGTGGCAAAGCAGCTTTGCTCCTGACTGTGTATGGTCCCACTTCCCAGGGGAAAATCAAATTTGAGCTCTTTTTATAGTTTAAGAAGTGCTCTTCCTCAACTGTGAGTCTTTGCCTAATCAATTCCAGGGTGAAAACCCTAGCAGTTAGAAAAGCTAGAAAAATGTAGGGTTGATGCACAAAGTCATACAATCTTATGATTGTTCTGAATTATGTCAAGAACCAGTCTCCTATCCTCTTGCTATGGGACAACTTTAGTATTCGCCTCATCTCAAGCAACACTGTGGGTGGCCTTTCCTCAAAGAAAAGGTCGTACACTTCGGCCATCAACTGGTTCATGAATTTACAATAGTCTGTGGCCATATCACTAGTGATTTCTAATTCAGAGACTTGTATGTCTTCTTTGTTATAAGCTATAAACATCCTCAGCAAAAAGGACTGGAATCTGAATACTTTAGTGCTTGTGGAAATTCCCTAACTGAGAACGGATGTTCTCGTCCAGGAATTCATCAAACTTAAGACAGCAAGACTGATAAGATTGCCCAGGAAATTTAGGTTCGGCTAGACAAGTGTGGAAATTGAACCCAAGTGATAGAACAATTGCACTCACAAAATTGCTAATCAAACCTGCAAATTTACAAACAAAGGAGACTGAAATTGGAGCATAACACTAATATGTATTGAATAAGTGTACAATAGCCAACCTTATAAATTCATAGGCTGCTACAATATATAATTACATGATAGATTCAAATGCATAAGGATGCCATTCGAAATAGTAAAAAGCAGGCTTACTAAATCTAGTCAAATCCCCCATAGGCGCATAAAGCAGTTTCCAAATCTACCTAGAGGCTCACGAATTGGCAATGTCAAGTAGGAAAGCTAATAGGTGATGGAAAGACAACTCATACATGCTTTTATTAGGAGAAAATAATGGAGGATGATGAGGGCAAAAGACAATTCAACTACACCTGGTCTTACTTTTCGTTTTGCTTCAAATATCAAAAAACCAAGCAACTTAGCAGAAAAAGTAGTTATGCACTAGGGAGGATCTGGAATAAAGTAGAACTGCTAAATACTATTTCTAGGAGGTTTCCCAAGCACTCCATGACTCAGTTTTAGCAAGTTTGACTTCTAGGACATGTGGAAGACAACTTGCATAGAGTGGAATATTGGAAACTAGGCAAATAAGACAAATATGGATTAATTAATGTCTAAGGTAGCTAACTATGGGTTGATTATTCTAACAACAAGTACTCAAGATGAAAAATAGACTCAACAATGACTTTGTGACATAAGCATCGGTATATAGACATAAAAAATAACTGGACAAGGATATACACCACTGATTTTCTTCATTAAATTGGCTAAGGTCGATGGGGTATGACAAGTTGATGAATTCACCATTTGGTTTTGAACAGGCCTTCATGAAGGATTCTCTACTTTCGTCGATAGATTCTCTGAAGAAATGTATAATAGTTTCCTCTCGGTATTTTTGGGATATATGGACAAACTCGTTTGGGATGTGCAGGGTTTTACTGACGACAAAAGCCTGGACTAAACAAAGGATTTTGGAATTTGACTTATTCATAATGTCTTATTCAGAGACAAAGAAATTGTCTGCGCACCATTCAACAAACTCAGGGAAATGGGGGGTTTGGTCAATAGAAAAAAATGGAAAAAATATTTTAAAACACCACAGGTATCTCTACCTTGGTCCTTAAGGATTTCCAATTTACCCCTAGCGGCTTCAATGGCTTCCCCCACCAAGATGGTATCGAAAATCTCGACATTCTCATCTACGAGACTTTCCTCTACCCTCTGACACGTGACCTCTCGTTCTGAATTATCTCTCACCTCTACCACTTCTACTTCTCCTACCATATCCATTTTCAAGTGGCACTAAGGAAGTATCAGGGGCCTACCTTGATTTTTAGCACAGTCACCTTGTTTGTCCGTGATAGCGCTCTATATGCGGTCAGGTATTCGGCGCTTTCAAGGCTTTGGAAAAGACAAACCTTTCCAATTCCATGTAGATCCTTTTATATCTTTCTATACAACGTAATCTTCGTGCCCTTCCCACGCAATTTGTACCGTGGATATTTCTTCTTGCGATGTGAGCCTTTGGTTTGTAAGGTCCTTTACGCTACATTCTTCCTCATCTCATGCGTGTAAAGCTTAATTTGGGAAATCTTACCTCTATCATCGATCTCCAACTCCCCTTCATCGAGTTCGTTCATATCCGAAAGCTTTAACCTATTACCTACTTTTCCCTTCCTTATATGGTGAGTGACTTTACCTCGCGGTATGATTCTTATCTGTCAATCAAGATTGACTTTTCTTCATGACCGTCAATCTGAGACGACCCTAACACTTTTTGTGATGCGATATTCTGACCTCATCCCCGCTATTTCAGATCATGAAATAAACCACGACCATAGATCTATCTATGCTCTTGCAGTGACCATCGATCTGAGCGGACGGTACCAATTTTTGCAATTTGAAATCGTGACTACGTCCTTTTTAGTCTGGGATGTGAAATCATTTATGGTCGTGGATCTTCTTGTATTCCAATCTTGGTCGTCAGATGCCTCCGCTCTTTAACATAGTTCACGATTCAAAAAAATGGCCTTGTCTGAGCATGTTCGCTATGCGAAATGCTTTGACGTTGTTGATATGTCTTCATATCAATCTCAGCCTTCTATTATGACTCCCATTTAATTCCTTCAGTGCATCTGACATCCCTTGCTTTACCCTACATCTATGGTTCATGAAATTCCTTGCCACCTTCAATCTTTATTACTTCAAATTGAGGACGCCAATTTACGTTGTCCTTTACTTCATTTCTACTGTAGCCTATTCTATTGGTTGAATTCCATCAGCATCCCTGCAAACTCTAAGGATGCCATCCCAACACTTTTTGATATGATGAGATTCCCACATATCTCTTATAATCAAAATTTTGATATGGTGTTAACAACCGGCTCCACAAGGGATGTTATCCTCCTGGTGAGGTAGCAAAGAACCCATAGACTAGTCACCAAATCCATTGACAACATCCTCTTATTTTACTTTCTAAAGAAAACATAATTTGAAAGAATGGTTACCTCTTCTGACCATAGGGCCTTCTCTGCGGGCTTCAAATATTCTGATTCACCATCTATACTGACTAAAACATAAAACATATTTACACTATGATACATGGACCTTAGTCCCTTTACTCCAGGTAATGTTTCAGAAACCTCCCATTCACTGCGCCTCCCTCGTATTGTGACCCATCTGGATACTGCAGAACAAAGGTGTTGTCTCCTCTGAGTGCCACAATAAGGTATGGACCCACCCACAAGTGGTCTAATTTTCCATGTTTACCTTTTTCTTCACGCGGGGCATCCCACTTCAACACCAGGTCATCGACCCAGAAAACATCCTCCTTTATTCTTCTGTCAAAGGTATTCTTCATCTTCTCCTAGTGTATCTAGACTTTATCATAATCTTTGTCCCTCACTTCATTCAATTCAATAATCTGGTTGATCCTTCTTTGAATGGGATTAGGCTCATCTAACGGGTCTCGTAACAATTTCATGACTCGAACCCCTAGAGATGCAGGAAAAATTACCTCGGCCCCATATACCAATTGAAATGGCGGCATACCGATAGCCCTCTTTGTGCTGATTCTTTTGGCCCACGAGGCATATTTCAACTTTGTGTGCCAATATTTTTTGTTGTCCTCCAACAACTTCTTAATAATCCTCACAAGACTTTTGTTAGAGGATTCTACCAATCTGTTTCCCTGTGGGTAATAAGAAGTAGAGTGATCTAGGCTTATATGATATTTATGGAAAAAATTGATCATTTTCTTGGACTTAAATGCAGGTGCATTGTTTGTCACAATTCGCTTAGGGCAGCCGAATCTTTCCAAATTATTGTCTTCTAAGAAGTCCATTATTACCTCTTCTATAGCCCTTTTGGTGGGTATGGATTTGATCCACTTTGTGAAATAATCAGCAGCTATTAGAATCCATCTATGTTATCCTGAGGATTTTAGGTTTATCTCTCATGGTAGGGCTTTGTAATGCTGAGACCAAGCTCATCCATCACAGCTTTTGACATTAGGTTATGGGAAGCTCCTGAGTCTAGCAGATAGTTATGAAGGAATTTATCATGGATATTCAAGGATATGTAGAAAGGTGGGCATGAATCCTTTAACTCTTCGATCATAGGGCCTAGGGTTACAACAGGTTATCATCTTGCAGATTGACAAAGTTAGTATCAATATGCATCTTTGGTTGAAGAGAATTTAGTATGGAAGATTTGAATGCATCATTTTTCATTAGCTCGATTAATGGGAAAGGGATCTTCAAATTCTGAATCTCTGACTCAAGGTTGAAGGAATAATGCAGTCTATCAGGAAATGTTACCTCATGTACTAGAGCTTTGAGTTGGACATGGTCAGGGCTTGATGAAGGTGTTGGTTTTTGCAATGGTTTGGAAATGACAGCCATTTTCTTTGGTAAAACAGCAGCCTTTTTAGCTGGTGCAGCAGGTTGTTTGGCAAGAACAACATTCTTATTAAGGGGAGAGACCATCCTAGACCTCACATTATACCCTCCTTAACCATCATCCTGATATACTACTTCTTCACTGATCTACTCATCAATTAGGGCTTCCTCATATTCTGCCTGTTTCATAAAAGAATAGTCAACTTCATCTTCCATGCAGTGAATGTTTTCTTCAGCCTCTCCTTCTTCCTCAATGAATTCTGGCTCTTCTTCAAGTATAGCATTTTGAAAAGGAACTCTGATTCTCTGATCTTCCCCTTGGCTCCTTTCCCTTCTGAGGATCTGAACTGGGGGGTTGCCTCTTCTATAAGGGACAAAATTAGGGTTTCAAGGAACAAAATCACTCGGCCCTTTACCTCTCACAGGTATCTGTCCTTGTTCCTTTAGCTTATACATTTCAGTAGTCAATTTATCTAACAGTTTGGTCATTTTTTCAATCGTGTTCTCTGATGAAGAAGCCCCATGAGGGTCTGATGGCTTCTTCTTCCTGTCTATCTTTCCTTTGACCTTCTAAGATGCCACAATGTTAGATTCTACCTCTAGGGCAGCATCCTGCATGAGTGATAAGGAGGAAGACCTCCTTTCTCTGAGAAGCAGGCAGAAATCAGAGTCAAAGGAATTTGCATAAGTTATCATGGATGAGGTATCAGTGGGCTTGATTTCAGTGGGGATCTTGATGTACATATTGTTGAATCTCTTCGTGAAGTTGGAGATAGACTCCCCATTCTCTCTTTTCAAGTTATTGAACTCTGTGATATAATAGAGATGGTCTCTCCTCTCTCCCCAATGCTTTAGAAAGATGTCATATAGGGATTCAATGCCTACTACTGATCCAGTAGGCAGTTCTTTGAACCATTTCCTACCCTGACCATCTAGGCTTTGCACAAAAACCCTATTCAATACATCTTCCTATTCTATATTAATGTTCTCAGCATAACTATAAAATGCCTCTCGATGTTATTTAGTTGTGAAATCTCCCTCTCCAGTGAACTTAGGCATGTAATTGAGGTAGTCTCCAATGGGTATGGCCGAGAGAGGGTTAGGAAAATTTAGGGGGCATACCTAGCTACCAGGATCCTTTCCATTTTGGTCATTTGAGGGGCAGCAATATTGGAAATGGGTATGGAAAGGGTGGAGGAAGGTATTGCTAATGTAGGTAGTGGCTGAAAGGGTGATGGTGGTAAACTTATCCCAGTGGAGTCACTGGGGATTGGATCTTCACAAGCAGTAGTGCTTGAAGATGCCCAAACCCTAAAATTTTCTAATGGATTTATAAATTCCTGAGAATTAAGTGTTTCAGCAGAAGAAATAATAGCAAAAATATTCTTTGAAATACCTGATGTAGCTTCCTTTGTAGCACTGCTGGTCTGCCTTAGTGAAACGCTATCTTTTCTCAAAATATGTTATGGATCTGAAACAGGTGTTGATGGTGGCCCTTGAGGGTTTTCTCTGGTACTTGGTCTTCTTGAAGCCACCTTATTTCAATGGAGTCGCCAGATAGATTATTACAACCATAATAGTGTCCAAGCTTTGTCTATCATCAAAGCAAGGATCTATGTCGTCTCCCAGGGAAGCTGATTTTCAGTCTCCTCTCCCCGCCAACAGCGCCAATTTGTTATCACTCCAAGAAACTCCTCTAGGTTGCAGCTCGAGGATGCCTGGTAACTTAAATGTTTTTGGGGTTTTCTAAAATGGATCAAGTCAGGTGACCTATAAGACCTCCCACTCTCAATACATGCAAGAAACTCAATCAGGTACAAGGCTTCTAATTACCACTATTCAGAGGTTGACAATATGGTGCAGGGATGGAGAACTTATCATGCTGGCAGATTCATACACAAAGCAGATAAATATAAATGGCTAAATCATGACAAGGAAAGCACTTATAATTCAAATAATCAATATGTCAATAGGATGATAGCTATAGGACATTAATTAAACAGAATATAACCTGAATAACACATTCAATCATAAGCACGGAATAGATAGAAAATGGAACCTAAACATATGATAACATATGAGCTTATATTAGGTCATGAGAAAAATGAGAAGCTTGACAATATCAATGGTCTACAAGTCCCTGAAGTCGAACCTTTTCTATAACATAAGTATTAGGCTTTATAGCCTTTACAAAGATATTCAGATCTTGAAAAATTGGATCTGATTTACTAAAAATAGACAAAATAATTGTTTTTGCATAATTAGGTCAAAAACCCTAATTAACTACTAGTCTAACTAACTGTAGAATTCATTCATTGTTTGAACCTTCTGATAGCTAACACAAGTACTAGAAATCACTGCCACTGGTCCTTTGCTAGTTAAGTCACTGTTCCACTCTGACAGCTAAGTGTTGGTGACCTTTTCTACTATTATGTCACAGCAAAACTGAAGCATACCTTCCCTGATGTTTTCTTCATCATCCCTCATCTTTATACTTTGTCCCTGAGATATCCATGTTCTCCCAAAACTGGTCCTGCATGTCAAAACTTTGATAATATACCTATGTCTTCTTTCAATGGTTAAGAGGTCAAAATATTGGAACCATTAGCTGCCAAAAGTGGGGCTTTCGGTGGCTAATGAACTACCTCAGGGTCCGCCTAAGCCACCGAAAGCCCTATTCTTCAAAAATTCTTAGGTTTCCTCCAAAATTGTTCTTTTAAGTTTGTCTGCTCGTCTTTCTCATTCAGAAGGCTCTGTGTTAGGAAGGTTAACACTAGCCTGGCTTGATTCTGGAGGCTGAAGGCTTACTGTAGCTTCAGCTAGGGTTTTCAATGTGAGGTAGGTGCTAGGTTTTTGCTTGGTCTCCTTCAGCTGCAATCTCTAAAGCCTAATCATTTTGTACAGCCTAGTATTGTCCTTCATGAACCTTAGGTTTCTTCTTTTGAGCAAGTTGTATCTTCCTCTCATCTCCAGGAAAGAATTATGCAATTGCTTATTCCTCTTGGTCAATATAGCATTGTTCTTCTTTATCTCTCTTTCCAAAATCTCCATCTCATACACTTATCTCAGCAACTGATTTATCCTTTGAGTCTTGGGCGTGCTATTGGAAGCCTTATCTGCTAGTTCATCTTGATCTTTTGGTGTAGGTGATGGTAGTTCTTCAGTCTCTGCTACAACCTGCAAAGCTAGGTTTGCACCTTCCTCTTGTTCCTCTTATTAGTCTGAGTAGGGCAGGTTCAAAATGTTCTCGTTGTGTGTTGTAACTTCTTGGGATTTCTCACTGAAATCCAAGTTTCTTTTGACCTTCTTAACTTTGGAAGAGGAAGGAGGCTGTTCTGCTACTGCTAGGGATATATCCCTTCTCTTCCTTTTCCCATTTCTTGGTGTGCTGGACTTTTTAGTAGGAGACTTCCCCTTTTCTTTGGGTTGAAGGCCTGTTTCAAATCCATTCCAAAACAAGAAATAAGGCCATGCCATATTCCTTCTCTTTAGCAAATCTTGGATCGGAAGTTGGATAAGGCCATGATGAGACAGTCTGCCAACAATCTTGGTTGGCTGAGCCTTCACCTAGTGTGCCATTTTTCCCAAGCTCCTGTGCAAGTAGAAAGGTAAATTTAGTGGGTTTCTTCCTGTGAAGTGGTTCATTAATTTAAAATGGTAGATCATGGCTCTATTATATCTTCCTTCACATGTTATGTAGACCACAATGGCCTTCAGCAGTTGCTGCCACCTCTCTTCTAACCAGGAGGATGTTCAGGCTTTAGATAAGATCTGAACTCCACATCTTTTGGTATGGTAGTCTTAAACCACTTCTCTCTCATGCTAGGGAGTTCAGTCACTTCAATAATTAGGGTTTCATCTATGTGGAATTCTTCTTTGCCTATGACTGCCTTGGAGCCATCGAATGAGAGAGCAAATGCCTCAGCCACCTGCTGATGTGAACCTTGAATCTTCTCACAAAACCTATAGCAGCCAGCATCCTGGAAAAATTGACAGACCTCTGGATGTGCCTGTAGGTAGCTGATATATCCCAACTCCTACTTGAGAGCAGTGTTGATGAAATTGTCATTGATGCCAACCTGGTCTTGCAATGGCCCCACGGGATGTCTTTGGACCCTCAAGTTGATGATGATGGCCTTGATGCCCTTGGTGGAATTATGTACATGCCTACGGTATGATGAAGAAGCTTATGAAACATGCATTCATCAACCTTGTTATGATCAGCTTCCACCTAGATCAGTCAAGAAAATCTGTGTGTATGTCCTCTTTTTCTTGGAACAAGACTGCAGATCTGCTATATTTGTATAGTGCAGCTCATTGCAACCCCCCTGGTGTAGATGCCATTGTTTGGCTTATCTTGATTCTAGAGAGGATTATAATAAGATATCATCCCAGCATGATCTTCTCATAAGCATAAGAGAATCTAGGCCATAAGCAGCAATGGGTAAAATATTGAGATCAATGACTGAGGTTTTAAATCCCTTGCTGGTTCCTAGTTGTCAGTTTCTGTCTAGCTAATTTCTCTATGCAGATTAAGTGCGGTACCTCTAACACCAGATCTGATTTGTATTACACTTATTTTGGAAATTTATCTCATGGATAGTTGTTTAGTGTCTACATAGTATATCATTTGACAATGACATGTGCTCAAGTAACATATGTATATGTCATATGATATATAAAAGATCAGAGCATTCACACATAAATATCAGTTTACACAGCAGCAGTAAATAAAGGATAACAACTCAGATTTATTAGCTCACCTTAAACAAGGTCAAGATCTCAGCCTCCCGATAGTCTAGCAGTGGTACATTTGAGTGCTGTAGTGGCTCATTGGAAGTGATTTTCGCTGTAGTGAACTGATATAAAATGCAGACTTCTCCCTACTGCCTGTAGCGACTTTTCTCATGCCAAGAATGACGATGGACAACCAATAGCGTGTCGGCTCATATCAATAGCATGTCGGCTCAATTTTTTTATATGTCGGCCAAAAATTGGTTCTAGAAGTCGGCTCAGAATTTAAATAAAAATAAGAATTAAAAAAATTGATTTCATTTACAAGTCGGCCCCATTATAAGAAGTCGGCTCAATTTTTTATTAAAATATTTATGTCGGCCAAGAGTGTTAAATCAATATAAATACCCTACGATTTCATTCTTTGGAGGTGTGATTTTGGATGAAGAGCTCTGCGATTTGATAAGACAGTAGAGGAAATTTTTATGGAGTATTCTCTGAGGCAGCAGCGTGGAAATTCTTTGACAGCAGAGTGGAAATTTTTTTTCAGCAGCGTGGAGTGGAAATCTTTTTGATCAGCAGCGTGGAAATCATCTTGTTACCAGCAGCGTGGAAATCATCTTTTTACCAGTCAGGAAGGGCAGCGATCCATTGTATTGGGCCTTGATCCACTTGTGAGAAGGTAATGACTCCAAACTAAAGAAGGCCACACATGGAGGACTCGTGCATTCAGTCAAGGAGAAAGCTTGAAGCAACAAGAGGTCGTGATCATCTTCTAGAGGGCTGCTCACATAACAAAAGGGCATGATCAGTTTATTGAGGCATCTATCCTCCAGGTTGGGCGCTTTCCTTATGCTGCACACTTCCCTCATACTCTATATGCAGATCTTATTACACAAACCAACTGTTACAGCCATCTTCCAATCAGTAACTTCGCTGCTACAGATCTGATTATACAAACCAGCTATTACAGCCATCTTTCTATCAGTCACGTCACTGCTACAAGTCACAGCGATGATCTTGATCTTTGTTTGAAGAAGACACTGGAATGGTCTGAATTCATGAAGAAATCAGATGGTTGATTTAATGTCATCACTGTGGCAGCCAAGTCTTATTGTGGTATTTTATGAACAGTCTGAACATGATATCTGTTATATATTACGTCCTGTCCTTGATCTTGTAGACTGGTGACATATGATTAAGAAATATACTAGTGATTTGGGATTATTGTAGTAAATCTGGAACAGAGAGAAGCAATTAGTAACAGCCTTCAAGCTGAGAACAACCTCTCTAAACCAGATACCTCTGATGTGGAATATGATAGCATGAAGGATTATTTTCATTAAAGGATTAATATGCTCAATGATGTATGCACTGATTGTAAACAGTTGATTAGAAGATTGCTGGATGATTACTCTGTGTATTTTTCTGAAAGTAAAGTTCATGGTGATTGGGTACAACTGCCAAGACAAGGAGGGTGCACTAATCCCAGGCAGATACATATTTTGAAAGTTGCAGAAATGGGAGGATAACTCTATTGGTTTTTATTTTTATATATTTCCCAGCTTCTAGAAAAGTCAAAATTTGTGACAGCTATTGTAGGCTTTATACACAGTCCTGAACTGAACAAATTGTTGCAATTTTGACTGGGTTTTGAGTTTCAGGGTTACTTTCTCCTTCACCGATATGAACCTTTGAAGACAGATTAAGGTAGAAGCGTGTGCTAAGAAGGCTTCCAATGAAGATGAGGAAGATGAGCTTGCTGACTGTGGAGTACTGAGGCAAAAGCAACAGTGGTGATGCCCTAGCTGGACAATGACAGAGATGAACAAAATGATGTTCCATAATTTGCAGACTTGCAGATCAAACCTCTGAACTGGTTCATGCCTAAGGCAACCTTACATCCAATGATCTCAACATATAGAGGTCACATTATTGGTGAGTTAATTCTGTTGTTCCATTGTTGCTAAGTGAAAGTCCTGAATCATCTATGGTGTTTGGACAGTCCAAGATTCTCAGTATTTGTGCATGGTTCTGTAATTGATGGCAAAGTGAAGACTGTGATGTTAATGCCCAGTCTGAGTTTGATATTTACAAACAATCTGAAGTCCTTCTTCCCTATTGAAGATTAGAAATTGACAGTGTATGATGACAGTCCTGAAGTTTTGTTTGTGAAATACCATTCACAGTCTGATTTTCAGAAGCACATTCTCAGTTAGTATACACAGTACTAGGTTGTCATATGTTTTGATGTTCGGCAGCAAGGGAAGAAGAGTGGTGAGCAGAGTTTGTCTGCTTATATGGAGATCAAGTCTAGAAGAATACACTGTCCAAGTGTGGACTTTTGATTAAGTTCCTTCGAAGCATACACACAGTCTGAATTGATGTGTTCTCTGGTATAATAACCAGTCAAGGTCAAGGTTGAATTTGACTATTAGCAGCAATAAAGGAAGATAAAGCACAAGCGCAGATTTATATGATGCTGACAGCAGCATAATATATGCAGGATCAGAATGATGTGCCTAACAGAATGATGATGATATGGCAGTAATGCATCTACAACAGTACACTCAGCAGGGATAATGAGTCTTGATGATGACCAGCAACATAGATTAACCAACAGATGATGATCAGAGTTTAATGAGAAGCAATCAGGCAGTAAAGAGGATGAGCAGCAGAGGTTTAAATGAGCAACAGTGAGCAGAGTTGAAGTGATGAGCAAAGAAGATGACCAGCCTTGATGCGACAGAGATGTCACGTGCTTGATGACAGTGAACATTAATGTAAATGCAAGCTTGACTTGCTTTCTGAGGTTAGGATACCTCAAACATTTCTTAGCAGGGTCTAAGAAAACCAGGCAGGGACCTGGATAAAGAGTAGGAGCTCTTCATATCAGTAGGTGCTGATTTCACCTAACGGTTGTAGCCGGACATAATAATACAAAAGATTACAAAATTACATTGTGTTGTCTCTGTTGTGTTATAGTCTCTGATGATCTAAATGCTTATGTTATATGAATGATGATATGAAAGATGCTGGATTATTGTATTGTTAATTATCTGCATCAAGCTAACCATGTTAAGGTAAGAAAGGCTTAAAAATTGCCTTACACTGATTCATCCCCCCCCTCTCAGTGTCTACAAGCAGTTCCTCCCTTCTTCAACTTACTGAATGCCACTCCTAGGTACCTGCAACAATAAATTCAAATTTTGTATGATAGTGTTTTAGCAGGCTGCTTCTCAGAGATGGCTTTCTGGTGGAAAGAAATCCCAAAGTCGAGGGTGGGGTGTACTGAAGATGTGGCACTGATTATGAGGGCTTTATCCTACATGATTAATGATGAGGTCAGAGGGTGATGGCTTCAGTTGCTCTTTTCAAGGCCCCTTGCCCAACAATCATGTTAAAATCAACCTTGGATACTCATTTGGCTTTTCTGCAGTTTGTTGGACAGGTGGAGGGAGAAGGAGGGTTTCATCACATCCGTCCTTATTAGTTTCAAATAATGACCTCCTTACTCATTTCCTCATGCAATTATGCAGCCCCCTGTCATTTTGGTGGTTTACAACGCCCTTTGATGATCGTTGTTTTTGCTAACGGGGTCTGATTTGACCGATTTTGACCGTTTCTCTCTTTTTCATTTTCGGTGGTTAACAGTCTTCAGGAATTTTTCTGCTAGCCACCAAAAAGATGGCTTTCGATGGATAATGAAAATGCTAACCCTCTCTCCCAAGCCACCAAAACCATTTTCCCCATGTCGCGGTGAAACTCATCTTTCGACGGATAGTGGTCTCCCTGAAAATATCTTTTAACTGCTGAAAACCCGTCCTTTCGGTGGATAATGAAATGTCAGATCTTTCTCCTAAGCCACCGAAAGCACTTTTTCCCCAACGCCTTTTTGTTTTCTTTTGGCGATGAACGCTCTTCTTGAACTATTCACTAAGCTGCTGAAAGCAACACTTTTCGGTGGCTAATGAGATGTCTGAAGTCTCACCTAAGCCATCGAAAGCGCCTTTACCAATGTCACTTTTTGTTCGCTTTCAGCGTTTAACACCATTCATGGACTATTCACTAAGCTGCCAAAAGAAACACTTTTCAGTGGCTAATGAGTCGTTCGAAGTCTCACCTAAGCCACCGAAAGTGTTTTTACCATTTACTCGACTGAGCCCGCTTTTGGTGGTTAACCTTTATCCTGTGTTAAACTGTTAGCTGCCGAAACAAATCCTTTCAGTGGCTAATGAGCTATTAAGAACCCCGCCTAAGCCATTGAAAGCTAAAACTTCCAATTTCTTCAACCATAGCACAAACAGAGACTTCCAATTTGTTAGTCATCTTTAAATCTTTCATGGTATGACTCGGATTCTTCATACTATCAAAATAAATTTATTTTGGGAGATAACATCTGGCTCCTACTTGGGGATGGGAACCTCCCTGTGAGGTCCCAAGAACCCCAAACCAAAATGCCTTTCCTTGAAAATAATTAAAAACTTAACACTATCATTTACTGTTCCATTGGGCATGGAGTTTATTCTGTAAGAAAAAACAACCTATTAACTACTAATTTACAATAACAAGGCCTCAAAGCCTCAAATAAAGTAAAGTTTCAGAAAACACCCATTCACTGGGCTATCAAACACCTCTTCCCCTTCCAGATTCTACAATTTGAAGGTGTTATGCTTTTGTACCTGAGTTATCACAAAAGGGCCAATCCACAAAGAGTCAAATTTTCCATGTTTTCCCTTGTCCTTCCTGACAGCATCACACTTGAGGACCCAATCTCCAACGTGAAAGTTGTCTACCTTTGTCCCTTTGTCAAACATGACCTTTATCCTCTGTTGATGGGATTCTGATTTTCCTATCACTTGTTCCCTGGCTTGCTGCAACTCCACCAAATCCATCATACTCCTCACCATATCATTTGGTTCATCTTCCTCTTCCTGAAAGAATTTTTCCACTGGCATAATGAGCTGAATGGGAAAAATGGCCTCAATACCATAAACTAATTTAAATGGAGAATTCCCTATAGATCTTTTGCCTGTTACCCTATCAGCCCATAAAGAAAACTTTAGCTTAGAATCCCAGCTTTTATGATTTGTCTCCAATAGTTTTCTGATGATCTTGACTAGGGTTTTGTTGGATAACTCAGCCAGGCCATTGCCTTGACGATAATAGGATGTGGAATGCACCAGCTGAATGCCCATTGACTCGCACATTTTTACCAATGCCACAGCTTTGAAAGTTGGTGCATTATCATTTACTAACCTTACTAGGCAGCCAAACCTGCTAAAGATATTCTCATATAAAAACTTCATGATGACCTGATGAGTGGCATTCCTGGTGGGTACTGCCTCTATCCACTTGGTAAAGTAGTCTGTGACTACTAGGATCCATTTATGCTACCCAATGGAATATGGATTTATTTCACCTATGAAATCCAGACCCCATTGCTAGAAAGGCCCACTCACTACAATAGGCCTAAGGGGCAAGGATTTGAGCTGTTGCTTCCCGATAAATCTTTGGCACTGACCACAGGCCCTTACAAAGGTACATACATTAGCAAAAAGGACTGGCCAATAGTACCCTGACCTCAGGATCCTGTGGGATATGGTATTACAATAATGATGGCCCCCACATGTGCTGGAATGAAAGTGATGCATGACCTAATATGATTCTTCTTTATCTAGACATCTCCACAAAACCCCAGACAGGTCTTTCCAGTATAGCAGTTTACTAACTATGCAAAATTTAACAGACTTTAGTTTAAGAGCTCGTGCTTGATTAACAGTGAGACTAGGAGGAACTTCTAATTTCTGCAGAAAATAAATAATACCTAAGTACCACTCACATGAAGACAAGTTTTCAGCTACTGATTGAATGTCATTCTGATCCTGAATTACTTTTGCTTCTACTACAGTTTGCAATTTTGCTAAATTGACACAAGTGAAGTTTATCCCTATTAATTCATAGTTTTCTTTAGCCATGAATTTGGCCAGACCTAGTCCTTTTACTAGCTTAGTGGGCTTCACCTCTATATCAAACTCAATGAGCTTGGCAATCCACTTAGCTCTATTTCCATCAATGTCAGGCTGATTCAAAACATCCTTCACGGCAACTGAAGGGACATAGGAAAGAACTTTTGCATGGAGAATGTAAATCCTGAAGGTCTTCAATGACTTTATGAGAGCATAAGCCTGTTTCTCAATTGGATCATACCTCAGCTTAGGATCTCTCAAGGTTTTGCTGAAGAATGCAATTGGATGATCGAGACCCTCATCATCTTTTTGTAACAGCACAACTGCCACTGTGTCATAGGATTCAAAGGAGAAGATATAAAAACTCTTGGTATAGTCTGGACTAATCAGGGTTGGGGCTACCATGATAGCCTTCTTGATGTCTTCGAAAGAGCTTCTTGCCTAGTCAGTCCATTTTTTTTCTGCGTCCTTTTTTAGCATGGTTGTTATGTTCTTTACCAGCTCAAAGAAATTAGGGATGAACCTCTCGACAAATTTTATCTTACCCAAAAAGGACTGGATATCCCTTTTTGACCTAGGTATGGACAGCTTCTGGATTGCTTCCACCCTCACCAGATCAATCTTTACACCTTCAACAGAGACTATGTGACCTAAGAGTTTCCCCTCACTGAGTGCAAATTGGGACTTCTCAGGGTTGAGTGATATTCCAAACCTCCTACACTTCAAAAATGCCCTCCTCAAGTGGTGCAAATAGTCATGATGGCTGTGAGAGTAAACAGTTAGGTCATCCAAGTATATAAGCACAAATTTATCTTTCAATCCTACAAAAGCTAAGTCCATGGCTCTCTGAAAAGTAGCCCCAGCATTCATCAGCCTAAATGGCATTTTAGCATACATGAAAGTGCCCTAGGGGGTGGTAAAAGCAGTCTTCTCTTGGTCATCAGGGTGGATAGCAACTTGGTTGTACCCAGAGAAGCCATCCAGAAATGACATGACACTAGCCCCTGAGACTCTTTGTAACAGGTGTTCCATCTTGGGTAGTGGATAGTTGTCCTTTTTGGAGCATTTGTTCAATTTTCTACAATCTACACACAACCTAATTTCCCTGTTCTTCTTCCTTACCACCACTAATTTTTCAATCCACTTGGAATACCTGAGGGGGATTATGATTTTGGCTTTGAGGAGCTTATGGCTTTCTTTTTCAATTACTAGTAATAGGAGAGGACTGATGGATCTCAGCTTCTGCTTGAAAGGGATGGTGTCCATATCCAAAGGAATCCTACGCTGGATTATATTGGTGTCATAGGTTTTCAGGTCACTGTACTCCCAGGCAAAGATATCAGCAAATTCTTTTATCAGGCTGCAAAATTTGGACCTCTGATCAGCAGTCAACTCAGCAGATAGATTTATTAGTTTTGGATGGCTTTGGCTACCTATGTTTTGCTCTTGGACAGCATGGTCTTGCTCCTTTTTGGCAAGCTTGAAAGGGATTTCATTATGATCAAAAATCTCTTCCATAGGTACTAGACCCCGAGGTATGTAATTGCTGGGTAATCGGACAATATTCTGATCAGCTACTTTATCTTTCAACTTGAGCTGTTGGGATTCATACATGTTTAGGTTTTCTTGATCTATATGCATATCAGAGAATTCATCTACTAGCTGAAGGAATTTACTAAGCTCATCATCATTCTCAAACACTTTCCAAAATTTTACATTATCTGGCAAGGAAGGTCTGTATTTGACCTAAACATTATAGCTGAGATGAGGAGCTAAAGGAGGAACAAACAGACCTGTAGAGATAGTCAGGGAATCAGCCAGGTGATTCAAAGCCCTAGGTATATATGACAGTTAAAAAAACATAAAGGAGTCTCTGAGTTTCCATACCTCGTCCCTGTAGGCCTTTAGTCTGACATTTTTTGATTGAAAAGTGTTGTCGACTTGCTATATAATAAGGTCTGCATCTCAAATGACTCTCATGCACATGATCCCCATTTCCTTGGTAGCTTTAACTCCTAGCAGCAAGGTTTCATATTCTGTTATATTGTTAGTGGTTTTAAAATCAAGCTTATAAGACAGATGAATATTTTCCTTGGATGGAGAGATCAATACTACACCTGCACCTGCTGAGCTTTGAGTGCTATCCCCATCAAAATACATGTTCTAGACTGTTTTGGTCACTTCTTCAGGTTGCTGACAGGTGGTCTTGGTAAGCTGGACTGATGTTTGCTGAGAATCATCTATTTGCATAATGCATGACCCAAAATCAGTGTCTACTGCATAGATAGGGTGGTTAACTGAATTCCTTTCATTGCTTATGATGTAGGCAATCCGATTCTCTTTGTAAATTCTCTTGGTCTCCCCTCCAAACATGGGGATGGTGGCATATCTAAGGTCCATCTGAAGGGTTCCACCTAGCCTTTTACTCCATGATCGAGACAGCATAAGACCAAATTTGGGAGGGATATCAACCACTACAATGTCCATCATGATGCTTTTTGAAGGTACCTGAGTTAGGTTCACAACAAGGTCTTTGATGAGGCCCAAGCACTTGACCTTTCTGGAGTAAAAGGAGAATAAATCATGGGAGGGATTTGTAATATTAGACCAAGCTCATCCATCACAGCTTTTGGCATTAGGTTATGGGAAGCTCCTGAGTCTGGCAGATAGTTATGCAGGAATTTATCATGGATATTCAAGGATATGTAGAAAGGTAGGCATGAATTCTTTAAGTCTTCGAACATAGGGCCTAGGGTTACAACAGGTTTATCATCTTGCAGATTGACAAAGTCAGTATCAATATGCATCTTTGGCTGAAGATAATTCAGTATGGAAGATTTGAATGCATCATTTTTCATTAGCTCGATTAACGTGAAAGGGATATTCAATTTATGAATCTCTGACTCAAGGTTGAAGGAATAATGTAGTCTATCAGGAAACTTTACCTCATGTACTGGAGCTTTGAGTTGGACATGGTCAGGGCTTGATCAAGGTGCTAGTTTTTGCAATGGTTTGGAAATGACATCCATTTTCTTTGGTAAAACAGCAGCCTTTTTAGCTGGTGCAGCAGGTTGTTTGGCAGGAATAGCATTCTTCTTAAGGGGAGAAACCATCCTAGACCTCAAATTATACCCTCCTTAACCATCATCCTAATATACTACTTCTTCACTGATCTACTCACCAATTAGGGCTTCCTCATATTCTGCCTGTGTCAAAAAAGAATAGTCAACTTCATCTTCCATGCAGTGAATATTGTCTTCAGCCTCTCCTTCTTCCTCAATGAATTATGGCTCTTCTTCAAGTACAGCATTCTAAAAAGGAGCTCTGATTCTCTGATCTTCCCGTTGATTCCTTTCCCTTCTGAGGATCTAAACTAGGGGGTTGCCTCTTCTGTAAGGGACAAAATTAGGTTTTCAAGGAACAAAATCAGTTGGCCCTTTACCTCTCACGGGTATCTATCCTTGGTCCTTTAGCTTAGACATTTCAGCAGTCAAGTTATCTAACAGTTTGGTCATTTTGTCAATCTTGTTCTCTGATGAAGAAGCCCCAAGAGGGTCTACTGGCTGCTTCTTCCTGTCTATCTTTACTTTGATCTTATTAGATGCCACAATGTTAGATTCTACCTCTAGGGCAGCATCCTGCATGAGTGATAAGGAGGCAAACCTCCTTTCTCTGAGAAGCAAGCAGAAATCAGAGTCAAAGGCATTTGCATAAGTTATCCTGGCTGAGGTATCAGTGGGCTTGATTTTAGTGGGGATCTTGCTGTACATATTGTTGAATCTCTTGGTGAAGTTCAAGACAGACTCCCCATTCTCTCTTTTCAAGCTACTGAAATTGGTGATATAATAGAGATGGTCTCTCCTCTCTCGCCAATGCTTTAGAAAGATGTCATCTAGGGATTCAATGCCTACTACTGATCCACCAGGCATCTCTTTGAACCATTTCCTATTCTGACCATCTAGGCTTTGCACAAAAACCATAGTCCATACATCTTCATGTTCTATATTAATGTTTTTAGCATAACTGTAAAATGCCTCTAGATGTTCTTCAAATGTGAAATCTCCCTCTCCAGTGAACTTAGGCATGTACTTGAGGTAATCTCCAGTGGACACGACCGAGAGAGGGTTAGGCAAATTTAGGGGGGCATACCTAGCTACCAGGATCCTTTCCATTTTGGTCATTTGAGGGGCAACCGTATTGGAAATGGGTATGGAAAGTGTGGAGGAAATTAGTACTGATGTAGGTAGTATCTGAAAGGGTGATGGTGGTAAACTTATCCCAATGGAGTCACTAGGGATTGGATCTTCACAAGTAGCAGTGCTTGAAGATGCCCAAACCCTAAAAAAATTTGATGTATTTATAAATTCCTGAGAATTAAGTGTTTCAACAGAAGAAATAATAGCAGAAATATTCTTTGAAATACCTAATGTAGCTTCCTTTGCAGCACTGCTGGTCTGCCTTAGTGAAACCCTAGCTCTTCTCAAAATCTCTTCTAGATCTAAAACAGGTGCTGCTAGTGGCCCTCGAGGGTTTTCTCTAGTACTTGGTCTTCTTGAAGCCACCTTATTTCAATGGAGTCACCAAATAGATGATTACAACCAGAATAGTGTCCAAGATTTGTATATCATCAAAGCAAGGATCTATGTCGTCTCCCAGGGAAGCTGAACTTCAGTCTCCTCTCCCCAGAAACGGTGCCAATTTGTTATCACTCCAAGAAAATCCTCTAGGTTGCAGCTCAAGGATGCCTGGTAACTTAAATGTTTTTTGGGGTTTTCTAAAATGGATCAAGTCAAGTGACCTATAATACCTCCCACTCTCAAGACATGCATGAAACTCAATCAGGTACTAGGCTTCTAATTACCATTGTTCAGAGGTTGACAATATGGTGCAGGGATGGAGAACTTATCAATTTGGCATTAATTCCATGAATAACCTTGTTTTGAAAATGCCCGACCAACCTATTCTGAATATCCAGTGCCAATCCCATGAAGACATTAAAACTGCAATCCAAATGCTAGGGAAATGGACGCTGTATAAAAGAACCCAAAATGATACCCTCACTGGATAGCAATTGGTTGGCCAGATCATAGTAGGCCTTTCAAGACTTGCTAATGAATGGTGGAGATGGCTTCCACAAGAAGCTAGGAATGAAATGCTTTCTGCTGAAGATGCAAATCAACAGATTTTGAAGGATTTGGGTAAAGAATTCTATGGTTTTGAAGAAAGAGAAGATTATGAACATCTTGCTTCTCTGTCCATGTCAGCTAGACTCTGTGACCTTTCACAGAGTGAACAATATTTTTGTTACATGCAACAATTTCTAATTTCTTCTGGCAAATCAAGAGATCCCACTTAATTGAAGCACTACCTCAGAAGTTCCCTAGGACATGTTCTAGATGCAGTCGAACAGTATATGAAGGATAAAAAGATAAACTATAGAGCCCTTTCTCTAGCCCAGCTCCACAGCTATATACTATAGACATGACAAGAACACTGCCTGGAAAAATGAGGCAGTAAGGATTTCAAGAGGCACTAAAGTATGTATTCCCCCTCATTCTGTAAAAACGTTGCTAAGATGCCTGATTGGGGATGTGGTGCTCATAATCGAGGACATTTAGCAGACAACTGCAAATGTCACAGGTCCAAATAGAAAAAAGGCTTTTACTCTAGTCTTCCTAGATATCATCTAGAGAAGCCTTATAGACAGAAACGAAGGCATAAATATCATGTTTCCAAACAATATAACAAACCCCATCACAAAAGGTTTGTTAAGTGCGGGACTGATAAAAATGATAACGAAACATGTTTTATCTACAGCCAAAAGGGCCACTAGGTAAACAAATGTCCTAAGAAGAAGTCTAAACCTAGACTAGCTACCTTCTGCAAAAAATTAGATCCCAGATGGTGGGATCTACCTTCTGATGATGAGTCGCCCTCTGGCGAAGTCATCTTCTTACCATCTGATGCATCCAGTGCATCTGAAGATTCTGAGTCCAACACTTAAAAATTTGCTCTCCAAAAATTTGCTCCTTCATCTTCATCTTCAGATTCAGCACCAAATTTGGGAGGGTTTGAGCCTCCAGACTATGATTTTTCATTATAAATGTTCTCGCTGAATAAGCCACGGAACATTGAAAAACAGATTGCTACCATTGACATGCAGTTATCAGAAACCCCAGCCTTTGAATACATGCTAAGAGCATCATTAAAGGAAGAAAAGAAGCAATTGCTCAAGCAACTTGAGCAAGACAAAGGCAAAGGTAAAGTAAGCCATGTCACTCCTACTATGTATAACCCTGTTGAACTTTATAAAGGCTATCCTGATGATCATGAAAGCAGACAAAGTTACGGGATAGACAAAGAGAAAATGTTAAGATTCCAAGTCAGAGAAAAATAGCAGCAACTGAAAAGATTAGTGGTAGAAATAGAAGAACTGAAGAGTATGATCAAAGTCATACAAATTGAAAGAGACCAGTCTTCAGATGAAGAGCTAAGCAAACATTATGATCAAGCAATGGAAACAGAAATCCCTAGGGTAAGAGAACCATCTCCTGACCCTAGTTTAGGAATGCTCACTGGTCCGAAGATATTTGTAAGAATCCAGTTCCACCCAAGTGAGTTCAAGCCATATTCCCTAGATTGCATGATTGATTCAGGATGCCAGGTAAATCTAGTAAAAGGATCAGCTCTTCCCCATTTCTACTGGGAAAATACTTCAGATAAAGGATCAGCCATTAAAGGTACTCCTGTTCCTTTAAATACAAAATCTGAAAACTTTTCAATAAAGCTCAAAGGGATAAATGACTCCCTAACCTTGTATAGATTAGATGAAATAAATGAAGATTGCATCTTAGGTTCAAAGTTTCTTTCCATAGTTAGTCCATTCTCTGTAGATACGAAGAAAATTACATTATCTTGTGTCATTAACAATTGTGCAGTAGAACTTCCTATTTTCTTTAATTATATTCCAAAATGCCAATCCATTGTACAAAAACCAGAGCATAAATCCAATCCTGCCCAGCTACTAAAAATGGATAGATGTATTGCATTTGCTGACACCCATAGTGAAATGGCCCTGGCAAGTATCACTGCCAAACTGGTCAAAGAATGTTGTTCAAAAAGCCCCAATGCTTGCTGGAAAAGAGAAAAGTATTTTGTCTCTCTTCCCTTTGATCCACTTCAAAATATTAGACCTATGAAGGCCTCAACTCGACTAGTGTCTTCATCAGAAAGAGAATTTTGCGCTGCAGAGATTAAAGACCTCCTAGCCAAGGGATTGATTGAACCATCCAAAAGCCCGTGGGATTGCAGAGCATTTGTAGTGAACAAACATTCTGAAGTCAAAAGAGGAAAGCCGAGGTTAGTTGTAAACTATAAACCTCTTAATGCTGTGCTTCAAAAGGTTCGCTATCCTCTGCCAAATAAATCAAGTCTCCTGCAAAGAATCACTGGCTGTACAATCTTCAGCAAGTTTGATCTTAAATCAGGATTTTATCTAATTGGTATCAAGGCAGAAAACAGATTCAAAACAGCGTTGGTGGTTCCACATGGTCAGTACCAATGGAAAGCGTTGCCATTTGGGATTAATAATGCCCCTTTTGAGTTTCAAAAACGTATGGAATATATCTTTAGAGAGAAGCAGTGGGCACTTGTTTTCATTGATGACATTTTAATTTGTTCTAAGAACTTGCAAGAACATATCAAGCACTTGCATATGTTTTATGAACTTGTATTCAAGCATGGGTTAGTTTTATCAGAAAACAAAATGGAGATCGGGAAAACTGAGATGGAATTTCTTGGATTCAAAATACAGAAAAGACAAGTTGTTCTACGAAAACATGTCCTAAGTGTCTTTAGCCATTTTCTAGATTAGATCCTAGACAAAACCCAATTGCAGAGATTTCTAGGAAGTCTCAACTATATCAGACCTTTTTACAGATGGCAAGCTACTGATATACACCTGCTTCAACAAATATTGAAGAAGAATCCTATGAAATGGTCCTCTGAGATGACTTCGGCGGTTTAGTAGATTAAAGCCAAAGTCTTGGACTTACCTCCTCTCTCCTTACCGCAAGGATCAGGGAAACTGATCAGAGAGACAGATGCTTCTTCCCATACTTGGGGTGGAGTGCTTCTTGAAGCTCTCAGAGGTAAAGAGCACGTCTGTGGTCATGGTTTGGGTTCCTTCAAAGTAGCAGAACTAAACTACCCATCCAGCCACAAGGAGATTATGGCTGTCAAGAAGACAGTACAACATTTCATTTTGTTTTTAAAACCAGTTAGATTTATTATTAGGACATATTTAAAAATAATGCCTAGTATATTCAAAAATGAAAATCTGATGGCAGAGAATAGTAGTAGGATTTATAAATGGTTTATCTGGCTAAGTAATTTTGA
The DNA here is from genome assembly GCA_001517045.1 of Pseudotsuga menziesii. Classification (NCBI taxonomy): domain Eukaryota; kingdom Viridiplantae; phylum Streptophyta; class Pinopsida; order Pinales; family Pinaceae; genus Pseudotsuga; species Pseudotsuga menziesii. The sequence continues at coordinate 517,002 of LPNX010085308.1, forward strand.
TTTTGATATTGTTTATAAGCCAGGATATCTTAATTGTCTTGCTGACATGCTCACCAGGGAGTAATCTGAACAAATTATACCATCCCTTAGCATGTTTTCAGCTGGTGCCCCAAGTTTGAGTTCAGGTCGTGGCACAGCACCACTCTGCTGGCCAAGGAATGGCTTATTTCTGAAGCCATGGGACGATTCAATATCAGAAGCAAAATGAATACAGCTTTTAGATTATGCATCCAGAAATCAAGCTAAAAGGTTTCTTGATCTCACTCTCATTAAGCAGATCCAGTCATCTCCATTAAAAATTGAGATCATGGAAATATGGGAATGAGATGCATACAGAAGTTTTGAGGGTGCTCAAGAAAAACTAAAGGATTGCGGAGAAGTCTGGTTAGACCGCAATGAAGAAGAAGATGGTCTGTTGTGGTATGTAGACCTCGCAAATGGGAATCTGACATGGACATCTTACAATCTAATCCTTAGATTCTTCAAAGAACAAAGAAAAATAGTTATCTGCATATATCCAAATAGTCTGCGGCATGGTGCTTGATCCGAATGGACAGAAATTTTATTGGACAAATTCTGCCCATGGACAGATTGGGAAAATCGGCGTGCAAACTTTATCCTGCACATGAAAGCTGATATCGAGGTTGTTGTCAGAGAACACCAGTGGTTCAAATTTCTACTCCATCATGAAGGAGGACGGTATACCAGATTAGAGCATACTGTATTCACCTCTCAGAAATATATTAAAAGCGATGCTCAAGGACAAAGGACTGAGCAAAAATACCCTTAAATTTTCGGGTACAGTCATATTTTTGAGGTGAGTTTGTGTGTGAATCAAATGATCTCTTTCACGGGTCTGACATCGAAAGATGCTTTAGCCCATTATTGTACCCTTCGATAAAGCTTGAAGATGACCCACCTAATTTTGAAGATTCCCAAGCCCATGACTCAGATGATGTAGATTGGGATTGTCCTTGTGGAGGCCAGGACATTGATGGACATGGAATCTACCTTTGTCTGCAAGGTAGAGACCCGTATGACTAGAAAGAAGCTGTGGTGGACCCTTGAAGATCGTCATGGGCCGGAACTGCTCCACTTTGTACTATGTTTTCTTTTTGTCTTTGTCTGTCATGATAAATATTTCGGGTCCCCATATGTCTACGGACCTCAAGGGACGAGATAATGACAGTGGTTGTCCCCACCTGTCACTCCGGATGAATGATCTTGACTTGTTAGTGTCGGTTTTGGGTCACCGGATTACCGGAAGCTTTTGTATAAATAAAGGGCTTCGGGGTCATTGTAAACATCGAAGTTTTAGAATTGAGAGCTCTGCAAGTAAGTTAGAGTCAAAGTGTGGGAAAAGAGCAGAAGGTAGCTTTAGTACCTTTGATTTCCCAAGTTTGTGTCTGTAAATCTGTGCTTGTCTGAGTAAGGGAAATGAGCAGAAGGTAGCTTCGGAACCTTTGGGTTCCCAAACCTCTGTCTATAAATGTTTTGTTGAGTGTTTGGTAGTGATGAGCTTCACCCTATGAAGCCGATCTACCTCTGTGTAAAGTTTGCAACTGTTGATTTAATGAAATAAGAGTTGTTTTGAAGTTTAAAATTTTCAAGTTGATCGATCTTTTGGTAGTTGGTATCAAAGCCAGCAGCATTTGATTTTATTCTGTAAGTCTTACAATCTTCATATTCTGTTAAAATATCCTTTACATTGTCACTCTTTGGCTAGCAATATAGTAAAAATTGTATTCTGTAAACTGTGGAAATGGTAGTTGAGTTGGATTGATTAGGTTTAGGGATTTATATGAGGTTTTAGGAAAGGCATCAGCAGAGAGAGTGCGAAGTAAGTCCTTGTGTTATTAAAACCCTTGTGAGATTAAGTCCCAGAAAAATGGACCCGTCAATGGATACAATTCCTCACATATCACTAGATTGCCAACAAGAAGATAATGCAGAAGTATCCTTAGCAGACTGAAGATCATCCTTTTAGAATGAATCATCTAGCTCTAACTCTTCAATAATTCATATTCAAGACCTCAATCCTTCTCAGGATTGGTAGTTTCCTAGGATTTTACCTTCAAATGTGTACAAACTAAAATGGTGGCAATAAATTTCAACCACTCAGATAAAAATCTCCTCTGTAGATATTTCATTTACTGATTCCGAGGAACCAATACATATAAATTTGATTGACAGACAACAGATTGATTGGGATATTAAATTTGGTTTCAAATATGCGCATCTTGGCGCTATTAAACTAGGATTAGGACCTCTTATTCATCCCTATATTCCTATTTCTTCCCTATGTGTTGCAGTCGACACCAGACATCGTAAATTTGCAAACGCCATTATTGGTGGATTCACTGCCCCCCTGCACGATGGTCCTGCATTTGGGACTGTCTTCCATAAATATTCTGTCAATCTAAATGACCCCCACATTTACGACCTATTGAAAGCTTACATCCTACCCCAAGGATTTCATATGGTGCAAGGGTCCAAAATTATACAATTAAAAGGAGTTGTTTGCATACGTTTTGGTAATGACACCCTTCCTCCTCTCAGATCTAAAGTCCATCAGAGCTCGTGCCTCCAAAGCGTGGTGGAATCAGATAAATCCTAACAAGCCATTTCAGTTACGTTTGAATGGACGGGAATTAACTATCCCTAGAAATGGGAATTTAAATATCAGGAGTTGCGTAATGCTGACTGTCTGCAACGCTCCATCATGAGCAAACCTTTAACCTTCGACCAGCATACCAGTTCTTTTAAGTTACCTGAACAAACTCCTGCTCCAAAGTTTTCTTCACCTCTTATCAGATCAACATCTATGTCTTCTTATAACCAAGCCCGAAGATAGGAAGAATCAAGCTCTACCCCTACATCTCAATCTCCCTCTACTTCTTACATTGGCCTATATGAAACAGAACATCGTGGCCAACACAGAGATTGCCCAGCCTGCAGAAAAATAGAAAAAATACATATAAATGGCTAAATCATGACAAGGAAAGCACTTATAATTCAAATAATCAATATGTCAATACGATGACAGCTATAGGACATTAATTAAACTGAATATAACCTGAATAACACATTCAAGCATAAGCATAGAATAGATAGAAAATCGAAGATGAACATATGATAACAGAAGAGCTTATATTAGGTCATGAGAAAAATGAGAAGCTTGACAATAGCAATGGTCTACAAGTCCCCGAAGTCAAGCCTTTTCTATAACATAAGTCTTAGGCTTTATAGCCTTTACAAAAATATTCAGATCCTGAAAAATTGGATCTGATTTACTAAAAAATAGACAAAATAACTTTTTTTGCATAATCAGGTCAAAAACCCTAATTAACTACTAGTCTAACTAACTGTAGAATGTGTTCACTGTTTGAACCTTCTGATAACTAAAGCAAGTACTGGAAATCACTGCTACTGGTCCTTTGTTGGTTAAGTCACTGTTCCACTTTGACAGCTAAGTGTTGGTGACCTTTTCTACTATCATGTCACATCAAAACTGAAGCATACCTTCCCTGATGTTTTCTTCAGTATCCTTCATTTTTATACTTTGTCCCTGAGCTATCCATGTTCGCCCAAAACTAGTCCTGCATGCCAAAACTTTGATACTAACCTCTGTCTGCTTTCGGTGGTTAAGAGGCCAAAATATCGGAACCGTTAGTTGCTGAAACCGGGGCTTTCAGTGGCTAATGAACTGCCTCAGCGTCCAACTAAGCCGCTCAAAGCCTTGTTCTTCAAAAATTCTTAGGCTGCCTTCAAAATTGTTCTTTCAAGTTTGTCTACTCGTCTTTTTCATTCAGCAGGCTCTATGTTAGGAAGGTTAACAGCATCCTGGATTGATTCTAGAGGCTGAAGGATTACTGGAGCTTCAGCTAGGGTTTCCAACGTGAGGTGGGTGCTACGGTTTTGATTGGCCTCCTTCAGTTGCAGTCTCTGATGCCTAATCATTCTGTACAGCCTAGTATTGTCCTTCATGAACCTTAGGTTTCTTCTTTTGAGAAAGATGTATCTTCCTCTTATCCCCAGGAAAGAATTATGCAATTGCTTATTCCTATTGGTCAATATAACATTGTTCTTCTTTATCTCTCTTTCCAAAATCTCCCTATCATACACTTGTCTCAATAATTGTTTTATCCTTTGAGTCTTGGGCTTGCTAGTGGAAGCCTTCTCTGCTGGTTTGTCTTGCTCTTTTGGTGTAGGTGATGGTAGTTCTTTAGTGCCTGCTACAACTTGCAAAGCTAGGTATGCACCTTCCCCTTGTTCCTCTTCTGAATCTGAGTAGGGCAGGTTCAAAATGTTCTCACTGTGTGTTGTAACTTCCTGGGATTTCTCACTGAAATCCAAGTTTCTTTTGACCTTCTTAACTTTGGAAGAGGAAGGAGGTTGTTCTGTTGCTGCAGGGGATATAGCCCTTCTCTTCCTTTTCCCACTCCTTGGTGTGCTGGACTTTTTAGCAGGAGACTTCCCCTTTTCTTCTAGCTGAAGGCTTGTTTCAAATCCATTCCAACACAAGAAATAAGTCCATGCCATATTCATTCTCTTCAACAATTATTGGATCAGAAGTTGGATAAGGCCATGATGAGACAGTCTGCTAGAAATCTTGGTTGGCTGAGCCTTTACTTGGTGTTCCATTTTTCCCAAGCTCTTGTGCAAGTAGAAAGGTAAATTCAGTGGGTTTCTCCCTGTGAAGTGGTTCATTAATTTAAAATGGTATATTATGGCTCTGTTATATCTTCCTTCACATGTTATGTAGACCACAATGGCCTTCAGCAGTTGTTGCCACCTCTCTTCTAACCAAGAGGATGGTACACTTTTATTCCACACCACTCCTCTATGTTCAGGATTTAGATAAGATCTGAACTCCACATCTTTTGGTATGGTAGTCTTAAACCACTTCTCTCCTGTGCTAGGGAGTTCAGTCACTTCAGTAATTAGGGTTTCATCTATATGGAATTCTTCTTTTCCTATGACTTCCTTGGAGCCATCGAATGAGAGAGAAAATGCCTCAGCCACCTGCTAATGTGAACCTTGAATCTTCTCACAAAACCTATAGCAGCCAACATCCTAGAAAAATTGACAAAACTCTGGATGTGCCTGCAGGTAGCTGATATCTCCCAACTCCTGCGTGAGAGCAGGTCCTCCCTTCTTCGTCTTACTGAATTCCACTCCTGGTTACCTACAACAATAAATTCAAATTTTGTATGATAGTGTTTTAGCTGGCTGCTTCTCAAAGATGGATTTCTGGTGGAGAGAAATTCCAAAGTTGAGGGTGGGGTGTACTGAAGATTTGGCACTAATTATGAGGGCTTTATCCTGCATGATTGATGATGAGTTCAGAGGGTGATGGCTTCAGTTGCTCTTTTCGAGGCCCCTTTCCCAACAATCATGTTAAAATCAACCCTGGATACTCAGTTGGCTTTTCTACAGTTCGATGGATAGGTGGAGGGACAAGGAGGGTTTCATCACATCAGTCCTTACCAATTTCAAATAACGACCTCCTTACTCATTTCCTCACGCAGTTATGCATCCCCCTGTCATTTCGGTGGTTTACAACGCCCTTTAATGATCATTGCTTTTGCTGACGGGGTCTAATTTGACCGATTTCTAACTATTTCTCTTTTTTTCCTTTTCAGTGGTTAACAATCTTCAGGAATTTGTATACTAGCCACCGAAAAGATGGCTTTCGGTGGCTAATGAAAATGCTAACATGTTCGCCCAAGCCACCGAAACCATTTTCCCCATGTCGCGGTGAAACTCAGCTTTCGGTGGATAGTGGTCTCCCCGAAAATCCCTTTTAACCACCGAAAACCTGTCCTTTCGGTGGCTAATGAAATGTCAGAGATTTCTCCTAAGACATCGAAAGTGTTTTTCCCCAACGCCTTTTTTCCTGCTTTCGGCGGTTAACGCCCTTCTTGAACTGTTCACTAAACCACCGAAAGCAACACTTTTCGGTGGCTAATGAGATGTTTGAAGTCTCACCTAAGCCACCAAAAGCATCGTTACCAATGTCACTTTTTGTCCGCTTTTGACAGTTAACACCCTTCATGGACTGTTCACTAAGCTGCCAAAAGCAACACTTTTCAGTGGCTAATGAGTCATTTGAAGTCTCGCCTAAACCACCGAAAGTGTTTTTACCATTTATTCAATCGGGCCCGCTTTTGGTGTTTAACATTTATCCTGCGTTAAACTGTTAGCTACCGAAACAAAGTCTTTCGGTGGCTAATGAACTATTAAGAGCCCCTCCTAACCCACCGAAAGCTAAAACTTCCAATTTCTTCAACCATAGCATAAACAGAGACTTTCAATTTGTTATTTATCTTTAAATCTTTCATGGTATGACTCAAATTCTTCATACTATCAAACATAATTTATTTTGGGAGATAACATGCGAGATGCCTGATCACCCAATGTTGCACTCCGCAACTTCTGTTCTACAACGGCCTTACTGCAATCGGGTTGTGGGATGCAGGATGACAACTTCCCAAAGTTTATCCCCACAATTTCTGTTTCACAACTTCTCCTCCGCAAAATTTCCCATCCGTCAGATCTTTGCGACCTTTACTCCGACCGTCGATCTTCTTTTTTCTACGGACCTCACAGATCTTTCCGGATCTATTAACTCCCTCGCAACTTCTATTGCGGGCTTCTTCTAGACTGTCAGATATTTATATGCGGAATCAATCTCAACCATTCATTCTCTGCAACACTTGTTAATGGCAGAGAATCTGCGGGTTGCGTCGATTGATCATGAGATTGATCAATCCATCCTGCAATATTCCAGTTTCTTTAACCTAACACTCTTATGCATGTATCTACACTCTAATTCAACTATTCAAGCATGAAATTGAGGCATGAATTCAACAACTTCACAGAAATACACAATGTTCAGGAAAACGCCAAAGTCGGCTCTGCAAAGATACACAGTTCAACACAACACATGCATAAACGGCTAACAACCCTACAAACACATGGTTAATCATTCTATTAAGCAATAAAGGAAAATGGACACAGCTTGGATCTCTCTTCTTCCGACTCTTCAAAATATTTACAAGTAAGAATCAAACACAGGTCTGTCCTCTTCTCTACAAACTCAGAATTCTAATGATGAAGAGCAAAACCCCCTCTACATCTCTAAACTGTCTATTTAAATTAAACTTCTACTGCTATCCTAAGTGGTCCTGCAACTGAAAATAAACACTACTACACATGATAAAAAACGTCCTTCTCTGAAACAAACTACCTGCGGCTTGAACTCCACGCAGCGAGTTGTGATCCGCAATAATTCGCTACGCTGCTAACAGACTATGACTCAGCACAAATGGTTACAAAATATGCCACAGCATGTGACCGACTCATCACATTGCTGGCATGCCACGATCCTCCTGCAAAACAAATTTTGTTGTTCTTATGAAGATAATTGTTTTTCCAAGAAGTGCTTAAGACTGTCACTTTAGAGTGTTTCCCTGAAATACCTCTCAGTTCAATTTCCTTTCTTTCCAAAGAAAATCTCATGAAAAGTTACTAAAAATTTAGAGCCTTTGTTCCTAATGATTGTAGACATGGGACCCCTAGTACAACATCAACACCACCCATTTGGATTGCAATCATTGGAGTATCTAATAAAGACTCCCCCATAGTAAGATTAATATTATGGCACTTCCCTGAACAATTTATGGTACCACCATTTGCAATCATTACTTGAAATTTCTAATTAATGAAGTTATGGATACTACCATAATCAATCAACATTGCTACCTTTTTTTCTTTTTGGATATATCCTTCTATCTTAAGGGTTTGAGGAGTGCTAATTTTTACCAATTCATGCCAAGATATGGTTATATTAATATCTTCTAGGTCTATCTCTTGAGACTGTTCTAGTTCAGGATCATTTTCCTCTTTAGAATCTATGTAGAATAATTTATTCTCACTACACTTATGCCCCTTGCTATACTTGCACAACTGAAGCATAGGCCCCTTTCTCTTCTTTCCGGGCCACTTGCTAAGATGTTAACCTTATAGAATGAATGAGGTTGGGGTAGGAAATATTTCCCTCTCTATAAGTGTTAGAAGCAATGGAGTCTAGTAGCCAGTTTTTTACTTCCAACTTTCCTTGCTAAACTAAAATCATTCGCCAATGGTTTAGGTTCAAAGGGACATATGTCATGTTGAAAGCTCTCATTTAAAGTGCCCATAAAGAGTCCAACAAATTATCCTCTGGAATGTTCTTTTCAACTTCTAAAAACGCTTAATGATATTTTTAACTAGACATTTTTGCTCGAGATTTATCAATTTGTTAAATAAAGCATCGTTGTTAATATCCTCATAGTATGTTATCAATTCATCAATATATACCAAGAGACAATAGTCAATTTTATGGTCACAAACCCATTGGTACCATACAAAATGATCAATTTCTAAATATAAAGTTCCAATAGTTACCTTTTGTAAAGCTGGCACTTAGTGTTGATTAGAGAATTGTTCCATCTGGAATATCAAAGTTATTGAATCATTAGCATCAAAGTTTATCATATTAATTTTGGGAATGAATAGTTCATTGGTCCTAAGTTTAACCCACGATGATGTGATGAATGATCAAATATCAAAGACTCAAACCTCTTAATCTCGAAATGTTTTTCAACTTTCTCGATTTATGGCTGAGACAAGTCCCTCTTGCTCGCTTTATCCTCTTCTTGAAGATCTAAATTATAAGGAATGAGATGTCACGTCTCAGTCAAAATTACCCCTTCATAACTTTGAGATCCTTTGTATTGGCCATTATTTGATCCATCTTTTTAAACTCACTTTATATATCAATTTTTTATTTAGCAATTGAACATGTATCATTGACCTGTCATTTAATTCCTTAACTTTGGCCTCCAAATTGGATAGCTAATTACACATTTGTTCATTTTGTCCATGGGTCATAGTTAAGATCTCTAGAGGTTTAATTGGTAAATTATTTTTTACAAAACCACTTGCCATTAGAGCCCAAAACAATATTTACCTATGATTCTCCTCTATTTCTTCTTTATCGCACATTTTGAATCACCCGAAAAAAATATTCCAATCAAAAGTTATGCAAGTTTCAAGTTAGTATACCTTTAGAAGCCCTGGTTTGTACAGTGTCTTGGTAGCCAACCTTGCTCCTAAATTATCTCTGAAATTTTGACCCCTTTAAGTTTGAAAATTCATAAAATTTAATAGTCTAGTATGTCTTCTCTACAATGGCATAGGTTTTACCCAATTCTTATGTTCCAAGAGAGAGTTACTTAACTTTCCCAAACCTTGTTGTTTTTGTCCCTTTTATGAGAGTGAACTTACCCGGACCGACATGCCTAATTTTTATGTTATGATTCTGAAATTTTAGCACAAACACTACAACCCTTCTTCCTTTAAATGCAAGAGGTAGCACTCAATTTGGATCTCTTTGTTATATTTTTATCATTTAAGCAATATGATCTTAGGATATTATCTAAGAGAATAACATGCACAGCAATCAATCACAAGAGACAAGAGACACAAATATTTTTCTCGGGGAAACCATAAAGGAGAAAACCCCACAACTTCCTCAGAGATAGAATGAGCACCAAATGGAAACAATAAAACCTAAAGAAAGAAAATATGATCTCCAACAGTTGTTCTCTCTCTTACTTGTGTGAGCACTTCCTCTCTCACTCATGTGCCCCAGTTGAGTGAGTGTGTGTGTCAAATAGAGAATCTCACTCCCTATTTATACTAGTTTCCGACTTGACAATTATTTACCAGGGTCGACATCACTAGAAGAGTCTAATAACCCTAGTGCCCCTCAACTGTGGGGACTTTTCCCTCCGATCAACAAGGAGGGTTAACCTTAACTCAATTGTGGGGACTATTGCCCCAACTTGCAATTGAGGGTTAACCTCAATGAATTTACATGACTTTATTATATTAATGACTCTCTTGATAGGAACATCAAGGTACAATGAAATACAACCGATTCTCCCGATAGGAACATCGGGGATACAATATAAGATATACAAGTGAATACATTCTGAAGTTACAAATACATCAACACTCCCTCTTAACTAGGAAGGTATTCTCTTGACACAATTCATCAGCANGGGTCATCGTCAACGTTGGACCATCACTGGATCATCATCGAAACTGGATCATCACTGGATCATCATCATCACTGCTTCCACTATCTCGATCAATTGGTGTTATCCCTCAATTCTACTCATCATAGGAAGTTCTACAGAGACAACCATTTTTCATGTTGGTTGTAGGCCTAGCCTCCATGTAGGTCTCCATCTTTTTCAGCACTTATATCTGACCATGGGAGGAACATATCCATCAACCATGTTAGAAAGGAATGCCCAGTACTCACATCTGACCATGGGAGGAACGCATCCACCACCATGTTATAAAGGCCCGACACTCACATCTGACCATGGAAGGCTCAGCCTACCACCATGTCAAAAAGGCTCATCCAACACTTATATCTGACCATGGGAGGCCCATCCTGCCACCATGTGAGAAAGGCCCAGCACTCACAACCGACCATGGGAGGCTCGGCCTGCCACCATGTCGGAAAGGCTCAGCACTCACATCCAACCATGGGAGGCCTAGCCTGCCGCCATGTCGAAAAGGCTCAACACTTATATCTGACCATGGGAGGCCCATCCTACCACCATGTCAGAAAGGATCTGCACTTACATCTGACCATGGGAGGCCCAGCCTGCCACCATGTCAGAAAGGCTCTGCACTTACATGTGACCATGGGAGGCCCAGCCTTCCACCATGTCAAAATGGCTCTGCAATTATATCTGACCATGGGAGGCCTAGCCTACCACCATGTCATAATGGTTCTGCACTTACATCAGACCCATTCGGAAAGGCTCCACACTTACATCTGACCATGGGAGAACCCGCCTAACACCATGTCAGAAGGGCTCCACACTTACATATTACCATGAGAGGACCCGTCTACCACCATGTCAGAAGGGCTCAGGGACTCATCACTTCCCTTTGGAAGGAACCTCGATCTGGAGAACTCCAAGCTTCTTCCTGAAGTACTCAAACTTCACTCTGGCCATTTCTAGCATAGAATCACATCAGGGTTGATTACCTCCAAAGATAACCTGCGAGCTTCACCAGGACTAATTACATCTGAGGACAACCTACAAGACTGTTTACGTCTAAGAAACCTACAAACTTCGCCAGGATTTTATGCTCAAACAACCTGTCTCATCAGCTATGCTAGAACTCCCTCTTTCGAGAGATATCAATCTGGATCACACCTGATCTCATACTGAAGCAGCACCCCGAAGTGCTCTTCCTATCAATTGCAGTGCTTGCCCAATATGAATCCACATAACCCTCTAGGTTAATGTTCTGATTCACCTCATACTAGAGCCCATAATCAACTGTACCCTTTAGGTAGCTTACTACATGCTTTGCAACCATTAGGTGAACATGTCTCGGATTCGCCAGGAAATGGCTCAATGTGTTCACAGCAAAGGAAATATTTGGTCTTGTATTTGTCAGGTACATCAAGGACCCAATCATCTGACGATACATCGTGGCATCAACCGACTCTAATGAAGCATCACTCAATAGCTTCAGGTTCGATGTCATAGGTGTGGTCATGGCCTTACAGTCTATCATCATGAACCTCTTCAGGATCTCTACTGCATACTTCCCTTGTCCCGGGGAGATTCCATCTGCATTCTACCACACCTCCATGCCTAGAAATTAGTGCATCATATCCAATTCCTTCATCTTGAACTTGGAAGTAAGTCTCCTTCTTGCAACTTTAATGAGTTCCTCTTTTCTGCCAGGAACAATTCATCGACATATAACATGAGCATCACTAGTCTTCCGCCTTCAACATTGAAGCAAAGGTTGGAATATGCTTTACTCTCAGTAAATCCTGGATCCATTAGTAAGTTGTCCATCCTTTCGTACCATGTCAAACCTTCGGATCTTCTGCAGTCACTCCCTCTGAAGTGGAGCATCATTCTCCCTCTACCGTGACAAGTAGCTTCCTCTGCTACTAATATTCTGTGTATCCATCTAGCATCACTAGATACCAAGATCCTCTATCTTGAACCTTTCCAAAAGTGCTTCTCGCACCCATCTATGAGCTTATCATCCTCTATAGGATTTCATCTTCAACCTTGTAGCAAAAGTTAAGATCTTCATCAATCTAGGTGATCTTCAATCTCCTCATGTATGTGTTATCCCATGGGTGTCTTCTGAGCTCGTACAAGGCCTTCTTTAATTTGCACACATGAGTCTTCATGTCATGTATCTTAACTTCTAGTTGTTGCAAATGTCTCTTCGTAGTCTACGCCTTCTTTTCGTGAGAAGCCTCATGCTACGAATCTTGCCTTGTATCCCATGATGTTTCCATCTATTGCATGCTAGATCATGTAGATCCATATGGAAGACATTACGGACTTCCCTTCAGGTCTCGATACTACTTCCTAGACATCATTCTTCTTGAACTGGTATTCTCCTTCTCTTTCTTCTTGGCTATTTCTTCATAGATGCAAGGTTCTGCATCAATGATGTCGATCAACAGTGTCACATAACTACACTGTGTCTGAGACCTCTTCTTTCTTTGAAAGTATCGTCAAATTATTCTTCATCTTGGATTATTTCTCGAGTTGTCATCACTTGTTCTTCAGAACAAGTCTCATCCTTGTTTTCTTGTAGGCGATTGTACGTGATCTTTCCTACAATTCAAATGCATTAGTTGTATGGTTAGAAACATTTCATAAGGTATATTCAGAATGAAAAATTCTTTTGCATCAAGATATAATCATGCAACTATTTTAGCCAATACAACATTCATCCATATCTTACGGAAACTTTCTAGATTCCTTCCATCTCTACCAGGAGAACATTGATATTTTGCAGTAATCCAGTATGTCAGCAAAGAGGTTTCATTCTAGATAAGTAGCAATGGAGAGTTGTATAGCACCATGAGCTACTTACCCATCACATGCATATTAGTAGTATACTATCATTAATGCAAACATTCTATCATGCATGACACATCAATTGAATATAAACAAATGTATAACAAAATAATATCATGAAATGACAATTGAATACTTATCTTTATTTGTTTCGTGGGTAGACTCCTTCTTTCAGCTTCATCATCTTCTTCATTCATAACAGTGTCATTTCTTATCCAAATGCTCAAGACGGATAAGAGGTTCTTCAAGAATTGAGTTCTTCATATTCCTCTTCGCTTGAGGGATCTTTGAATCATGAGCGCTTAATCTCCAATTGCTCCCGTCTTCTCTTCTCTTATTATGGGTCGAGCTTCATCTTGTGTGTGCTCTTCCCAAATTCTGCTGAAAGTAATCACTTCCTTCTGGCACACATTCCTCGAATGAATGAATCCCATGATCCTAGGAGGCCATTCAAGGTGGTTATCACAATTTCTGTATTCTCTACTTCTTCATCTACTGCTTCAAGTTGTTCTTTGATTTGAGAGACTCTTGTAAAGTTTGACTGTATGGTCTCTGCATTATGGATCTTTACATTCTTCAACTGGTTTCTTAAAGTCATCTTCCGATTTATGTTCTTCCTTTCAAATAGCTTGGTCAAACATCGTTTTAGGTGTATTTTAGGGAAGACACTTGTGGTATAAGGTGATCCTTGATAGAATCGACAATGATCTTCTTGGCCTTAACCAAGTTCTTCTTGTGTAAGGATTTAGCCTCATCTCCCACTAAAACTAGAACCTCTCCACTTGTGTAGGTGTCCAATTCATTTTCTTCAACAACCTGTGAAAACTTATACCTCCATGCTCGAAATTTTTCAAGTTCACCAAGCTTGTCATCAAGATGGTGTGGTAGGTCATTTTGAAATGAGAACCTCAAATGTAAATAGCAAAATATTAGATCTTACCAATTTGAGTTGTCTGTCCTGGTTCCGGATCTGGCTAATCTAGGGATTTTTAGAGAAACCCTAATTTTCAAAACTTAGAATCTTTCATATCTGGTTGGATAGAAAGAAGGGCCTATTCAAGACGAGATGTCCAATGTACTATGTTTCTGAAAACAGTGGAGGGAAGCTCCCAGAACAGGAAGCCCTAGTTTTCCAATTTCTTCTACATAAATTATTGATATTGTTTCTGTAGTATATCTGAACGTGATACTCCTCTATGTCTGACATTTCGGACTAAGGTAGCCTCGTCTGTCTTCTTTCCAACACCATGGGTTTGAGAAGAATTGGTTTCACCAATTAGGACTTATGAAATTTTTCCCAAGGTGACTTCTTTCAGAAATTTTCAGCATAGAGAGGTTGTACAAACTACCACATGTCACTGGTTCACCTTCAAGGTATAAAACTATTACCATAGAAAGCACAGTCTGTTCCCTATCTAGAACATCTTGCGAAATTTCATTTGGTATTTCGTAGCCCAAGATATAGCAATTCTCCCTAGGTGTCCTGTTTAGGGATGAATCTTGGAAGAGGATGGAACCCTGAGTTGGAGGAATCATATCTCCCAGAATATAGCGAATCTGAGGCTCAAATTTTTACACATGATACATCAGGAGTTTCTCTTCGGCTTGTGAAAATTTCATCCCCTGATCCTTCTTCAATCTATAGATATAGTGAATATACCAAAACTACCAGTTTTAGTATTTTAAGGTTTTTCAAGCCCAGGGTCAAACTAGGGTTTGACTTTCCCAAAGTTTTACCCAACCAAACATCTCGACCTTGGTCTCTAAATTTCTATTTTGATGAGGAGAACAATCTTATGCTGGGTTCACTCAAAAATTCCACTTCTGTGAAAAGCCCTATTTTCCCCCAATAAAAACAGAAAAATGCGCGGAATCAAATTCTTCTTCGACACAAAGATGTACCCTTCAACAGAGAGTTATCCTAGCCTACTTTTGTTGATGGATTGTGGAGAGAGGCCCAAAAATTAAGAATCCCCAGCTTCTACAGCTACACAATGTCTTCTTCTTAGGTTAGTTCTGATACCATGTTATATTTTTATCATTTAAGCAATATGATCTTAGGATCTTATCTGAAAGAATAACATGCACAACAATCAATCACAAGAGACAAGAGACATAAAGATTTTCCTCAAGGAAACCATAAAGGAGAAAACCCCACAACTTCCTCAGAGATAGAATGAGCACCAAATGGCAACAGTAAAACCCAAACATGGAAAAGATGATCTCCAGCAGTTGTTCTCTCTCTAACTTGTGTGATCACTTCCTCTCTCACTCATGCGCCCCATTTGAGTGAGTGTGTGTGTCAAATAGAGAGTCTCACTCTCTATTTATACTAGTTTATGACTTGAAAATTACTTACCAGAGCCGACATCTCTAGGAGAGTCTAATAACCCTAGTGCCCCTCAACAGTGGGGACTTTTCCCTCCGATCAACAAGGAGGGTTAACCTTAACTCAATTGTGGGGACTATTGCCCCGACTTACAATAGAGGGTTAACCTCAATGAATTTACATGACTTTATTATATTAATGACTCTCCCGATAGGAACATCGAGGTACAATGAAATACAATTGATTCTCTCGATAGGAACATCAGGGTACAATATAAGATATACAACTGAATACATTCCAAAGTTACAAATATATCAACACTCTTAAGCTTCAGATATTACATTTTTACCCATAACTCATGTTTGAGACTAGTTTTTGGGCTAGTCAAAAACCCTAACTTTCACAGACTATACTTCGAAACTTATAATGAACTAGAACATGAAATTTTTGCTACAAATACTTCGCTGTGTCTTCTAAGGATCCTAAAAATTTTGTTGTCTAATATGTCCCAAAAACAAAATTATAGTGAAACTGGCTATGATATATATAGAAGAAAAAGTGTTCTATTACAATTAAGGCCCTAGTGTTGGAGCAGGGTCCCGCAGCTACAGAAGAAGCTGCTAGTTTAGCGGATAGATAAGTTTTGGCGGAGAGAATATAAGATAGAGCTACGACACCGTAGCACGTTTCCAGCTAAAAAGCAGAGCCGGAAACCATGACGAAGAAGACGGAGAAGTCAAGGAAGACAACTGTACCTGAGCGGTCGAGAAGAGAGAGCTCACCCACTGTATTGAAGGCAACGGCGAAGACAAGAGGGCTCAGCAACCCTCATAAAGGAAAAGGAGCAACGAGGTTGAAGCATTGAAGACAAAGGAAAGGAGAACGAAGCGGTGCACAGTACCCATGATCAGCGCCGGGAAGCATGGAAGACTGCAGAGAGCTGTGGTATGACGGAAAGTGGCTAACTCAAGTATAGATATGGCCGACTGTCACTAATTAGGGTTTGGGTTACTGTTGGGACAGGCCCACAGTATTGTAATGGCAAGACCTTCGGGCTGCCTATAAAGGTATATATTTTGTATTGTAAAAGGGTTGGTTCGTTCAGTTGTTAGTTGTTTCTAGATTATTAGACTATTGTAAAAGCCTAGCTCTGGTTCTGTTATTAGCGGTAGCAATCTTACTGCAACTAGTAGCTGGCTTATAGAGCATGCATGTAACGATCCGCAGGGATCGACAGAGAGGGAAGAGTATATTGTAAGAGAGACAATATAGAGATAGAATGAGAGAAGAGATCTAAGAGAGAAGGGCTCCAAGCTATGTGCGGAGTTACCCAGAAGATCTCTAGCTGCATATGCGGTGCAGCAGAACTGTGTTTACCTTCCCCTGAGCTATAATAAAGAAACCCAGTTCTGTGGACGTAACTCCCATCCTGGGGGCGAACCACGTAAAACCTACATGTTATGCGTTGAATGCATGTGATTGTATTTGATTACTGTTATTTACTATTTTGTGCAAGGACTTTGTGTACAGTTTAATGAATGAATGTGTTAATCAGTTTACAGCAATATAGAAGGATAACCATAGGTTGAAGTCTTTGGTATGTTGTATGTGGGTTCATTTATGCTTTGCGTGAAACATTCACTAGTCGCAGTATTGAACAGCCCTGTATGTTGAGTCTTGCACGTCGACACGAGCAACGCTAAGTGCGCTAAGCCGCGGCGGTAGGATATCGCAGAGAGGTGATACCGCACCGGCAGAGAAGCTGCGGTGCACGATACCGCAAGTTGAGGACTTAGCATTGGGCAGTGTTAGGATACACAGGGTACTCCCAAAGGACCGAACACCAAGAATAACCGCTTCACACAAACAGATCATAGATCAATACACCAATGTTTGTCACGTGGTTAAAACCCTCGAGAGGGAAACAGTCCACGGCCCCGGCCAAATAGCTACTCGGAGCAATTTATTATGCAAAAGAAAGAAAGTTACATGAGCTTCTCATAATCGATCAACTAGCCAAGAACCCTCTATGCTCTTTAAATAGAGATCATAGACCAATCAGGTGTTAAGCCACGGATCAATGGTAGGTATGATCTAAGAGAAGTTGAACCGTTGGATCACTCTATGTCTAGAACATATCGTGACCGTCGGATTAGAATATTTACAAATGCATACTAATGCATACTAAAGAAACACACTTTTACCTAACGGATATATTACACAAGTTGATCTTAACTCACTCCTAAGTGTCTAAATATCCTAACATCCCCCCTTAAGAACAACTTGAGATAGGATTGAAGGATTTACAAAAGTGATACTATTAGGAGAAGGAAGGAGGCATTAGAGCCTATCCCCCCTTAAGGACACATTCCTGAACTCCTAACATAGACCGAAGTTTACAAAACTTCGCTTCTGTAAGAGACTTGGTGAAGATGTCTGCAACTTGATCATCTGTAGGGCAATAGAGCACTTCAACAACACGATCATGAACAAGATTTCTGATGAAGTGCATGTGTAGCTCAATGTGTTTGCTGCGCTGATGTAGAACTGGATCTTTGGCAAGCTTGATGGCACTTTGATTGTCGCACCAAAGTGGAGTAGGCTGCTGCTGCTCGAATCCAAACTCTGAAAGGATCTATCGAAGCCATAAAGCTTCCCGACTGGCATTAACTGCGGCTCGATATTCTGCTTCTGCTGAAGAAAGAGCAAGAGCTTGTTGTTTCTTACAAGCCCAAGTGACAGGTCCAGATCCCAGACTGAAAACATAACCTACAGTAGACTTTCGATCATCAGGATCACCGGCCCAATCGGAATCAGTGAAACCAACCAACAAAGGTTTCCCCCCTGTACTGTAATGAATCCCGAACTGAATTGTACCTCGAATATATCGAAGTATTCTTTTTGCTGCTTTCCAGTGACTTTCATGAGGAGTTTGCATGTAACGGGCAACACGACCAACGGCAAAGGAAAGGTCAGGACGGGAATGAGTCAAGTATAAAAGACTACCAACAAGCTGACGATACAAGGTGGCATCTACTTCAGGGGAAGTGCAAGTGGTAGAAAGTTTGACTCTAGACTGGAAGGGAGAAGGGGCCGGTTTACAATCTTCCATGTGGAAGCGATGAAGAAGGTCACAAGCATACTTAGACTGGGAAAGAAAGATTATTTCTTTGGTTTGCAAGACTTGGAGACCAAGAAAATAATGCAAATGTCCTAAGTCTGACATTTCAAAATTTTGCTTAAGACTGGATTTCACATGGGTTATAAGGTTAGGGTCACTACTAGTAAGGATAAGATCATCAACATAAAGAACGAGTATGATGAGATGGTTTCCTACTTTCTTGGTATAGACATTGGGGTCAGAATGGAATCTAGAAAAACCAGTGTCAAGGAGAAAGCTATCCATTTTGGCATACCAAGCTCTAGGAGCTTGCTTAAGGCCATATATGGATTTCTTAAGGAGACAAACAAGGCTAGAGTTATTCTGAACATATCCAGGAGGTTGTTCCATGTAAATTTCCTCATGTAAATCACCATGTAAGAAGGCAAACTTAACATCCATTTGATGGACTTCCCCGTGATGTAAGGCTGCAAGGGAAAGAACAAGGCGGATGGAGTTCATTTTTGCTACAGGGGCAAAGGTTTCATTGTAGTCAATCCCTTCAACTTGGGAAAAACCTTTGGAAACTAACCTTGCCTTAAGTCTTTCAACACTACCATCTGATGCATACTTAGTTCTGTAGACCCATTTACATCTGACAAGTTTTCTTCCTTTTGGAAGAGGAAGAAGATCCCAAGTATCGTTCGCCATTAAGGAACGATATTCTTCATCCATAGCTGCATCGAAATCTGGATTTCCTGAATCTTCTGCAAAATTTTATGGATCATGATTCTCGGAAACTTGAGCCAAAATAGAAGAGGCTCGCTGAAACTAAGAACGTGTTCGACGTTGATCTCTAGGATCACCGGCAAGATCACCAGCTGCTTCACATGTTGAACAGACCCATAGAGGAAGTATTGGTGCTGGTGCAATTGGAGGAACATGAGCAGGTGGAGGTGGATTTTCATCCTTACTGTCATCATCAGAAACCGGAGTTGGAAACCTGTCAAGGAAGATGGAAGAAGAAGAAGAAGGCACATTTTCCGAATCAGGCTCGCAGACCAAAGATGGCACACCCACCAAGTTAGGCTCACAGGCCAAGAGATTTTCATCAAATTTAACATCTCTTCTAATGATTATATCATGAGAATGTGGCTGAAGAAGTCTATAACCTTTTACATCTTCAGAATATCCAACAAATATGCACTTTTCACTTTTAGGCTGCAATGCTTTCCGTTTTTCATCCGGAATGTGAGCCCATGCTTCACAACCAAACACACGAAAGTGACTTACATCTGGTTTAATTTTACTCCATGCTTCTTCCGGTGTTATACCCTGTAAAACTTTAGTGGGTGTGCGATTTACTATGTAATTTGCACAATTTATGGCCTCAACCCAATATTGAAGACTTAGTCCCTTAGATGGGATCATACAATTAGCCATTTCTTTTAAAGTGCAGTTCTTCCTTTCAGCTACACCATTTTGCTGTGGTGTATATGGAACAGTGTGTTGTTGTTGGATTCCTTGTTCAGTGCAAAAAATAGTGAACTTGTTGTTAACATATTCTCCTCCATTGTCAGATATTAACTTCATAATTTGATGACCAGATTGTTTTTCAACAAGGGCCTTGTAGGCCAAGAACATGTTAAATACTTCGCTCTTAAGTTTTAAGAAGTAAACTCAAGTGCGTCTGCAGTAGTCATCAATAAAAGTTAAGAAATATTTGAAACCAGAAAATGAAGCAGATGGAAGAGGGCCACACAAGTCACTATGCACAAGCTCCAAAGGAACCGAGGCGTGCCAAGAGGCACGTTTGTCAAAACTGTCTCGATGATGTTTTCCGAGTACACAACCGGAACAAACACCATCCTTGCAAGATACCAGCGGAAGACCAGTCACCATATTTTCTTTACATAGTTGTTGCAATGAGCAATAATTTAAGTGACCAAATCGCTCATGATAAAGTTTGCTCAAGTTATCACTATGAGCAACAAAAACTGAAGGAAAAGGTGATGACCCAAAGTTGTTAAATTTGTACAACCTGGTAATATCATCAACAGTTCCAGTAGCAAGGACATTTTGAGTATTTTTAAAATCCTTGATTACAACTTGGTGAGGTGTAAACATTACAGTTTTACCTTCACCTGAATGAGTAATTTGATAGACTGATAACAAATTGCAGGAAATTTTTGGAACACATAGTACATCACTGAAATGACCATTTTCTACTGGAACTGTTCCAGATCCTACAACACTTAAAGATCTATCATCACCAACAAATATTTGTTTGGTGTTACATTCATGCATAGTAGAAAAGATGGCTTTATCATTAGCCATATGATAAGATGCTCCAGAATCAATGAGCCATTCAATTGAAGTAGAAGAAGAAGATGTAGTATAAGAGTAACCAGAAGCACAAAGTGCATGTCGATGAGAGGTAGATTCTGAAGACGAATCTAAGCTGATGTGGTGCTTCTTCATTGCTGCTTCCAAGGCTGCCATCTTCTTAAAACACTTAGATTCATCATGATTATCTTTCCCACAAAAATTGCAATGACGCTCAGTCTTATTTCCTTTTTGCTTGGATCCTTTATCATTTTTTAAGGGAGGAGCTAACTGAGAGGGTTTGGGACCCTTGTTGTTTTGCTTTTTATTGTGAAAATTATGTTTCTTGGGAGGCTTGGACTTTTCTTTCTGTTTGGACAATAAAGCTTTCCCAGATGTATCTGCATTGTTGATTATTCCAAGATGAATGAGCTTGTCTTGCTCTCTAATTAAGGAATCACAAAAGGATTCAAGACTAGGCTCTACATAGCTGGCTGCAGTCAATGATTCTTTCATGGAGTAGAATGTAGATACAAAAACAGAATATGCAGGTCCAAGTTTGGAAAGAATATGATAAATACATTGTTTGTCTTCTTTCTTAATCTTGCATTCTGCACATAATAGTCTAAGAGTTTTATACTTAGATAAATAGTCTTGAATGCAAGAAAAATAATTGGGATTCAAGGAAAGCAACTCATTCTCAAGTTGATGACTCCGAATTTCATTGTGTTTACCAAACACAGATTCCAACTTGTCCCAAGCAACATCAGGTTCATCAATTCCAGATATGTGGAATCGCAAATCAGTAGAGATTGACATCCCAATCAATCCACGAGCTTCATCACATCTATTTGCCCATTTAATTTTCTTATCATCATCAGTGGGTTATGTTTCTTTCCCTGAGGTTATCCTGAAAAGTCCCCTACTTCGCAGAACATCCTCCATACGAGATTTCCATGAGAAATAGTTTGAACTTGTAAATATAATATCACAAGGGGCGGCCATACTGTAAAATAATGGCTGAAAGAACAGAAACTAAATGTCTGCATGCAAGGAGCTCGAAAAAATATGCGGTTTTTAAAAAAAATGGCATTTAAAAAGGATTCCAGATGATGAAGTTATGCTTGATCAAGGAAAAAGTTGAAGATGTCCCCAATAATGACGTGGCAGATATTAACTTGACCAACTAAAAAAAAGAATCTCCCTCTTCCCAAGATCAACCTTTGACAATCACTTTTACAATAAAGTTGCTTTTGAAGTGAATCACTCTTATAGAATAAGTGATGTTCACTTTTACAATAATGACTTTTAAATACTGCGGCAATAAATTAAAAGACTTAAGTGACTCACTTTTATTTTATTTTATTAATGTGAGATGCACTTTTACAATAAAGTAACTTGAAAATAGAAATTGCATGCACTAAAAAGTAGCTTGATAAGATTTGAACTCAAGACTTATCAAGGTGTAAAGAAACTTTGGACCAAGTAAGCTAAGTTTAAAAGGTACGTAAAACTATGGAAAGAGGAAGGGGGCTCTTCTTTTTTTTTTTTGTAACTCTTCTCTCTCGTTTTCCGTGCTTGCTCTCTTTTCCTGCAAATCACAAAAAAAACGAAAAACAAAAACAAAAAAAAACTTTTTCCACACAATGGGGTTAGATCTTGGTTAGCTTACCCGGAAAATCTACGTTTTCAAGTTTTCTCGTTGTTTCTAATTTGCCGTGATCGCACAAAGTGCACGGCAAAGAGCATACGTAGCCGAGAAGACAAAAAAAAAACTTTCCCTCACTGTTTCTGATTCGCCGCGATCGCGCAAGGTGCACGGCAAAGAGCATACGCAGCTAGGGAAGGGAACAATCCGATACTAAAACAAAAATATCTAATAATAATACTGATAAAATATGAGAGATTTAAAAAAACAAAACCATCATTGTAACATTATACCTTCAGATTTGCCGAAATCAGTGTTTCTGGAGCAAACGGAAACGGTTTTCGGTGAAACGAAAACTTTTTCCAAATGGAAACGGCGCTCCGGACGCAATGGAACAACTCCCACATGCCACAAATGCACAGAAAATCCAAAACTAAAAACCCTTAAAAAAGTTTCGGCAACACCGGTTCCAGATCTTGATCAAAACCGAAAGCGGCTCTTCATAAAAGCTCCGATACCATGTTAGGGTACACAGGGTACTCCCAAAGGACCGAACACCAAGAATAACCGCTTCACACAAATAGATCACAGATTAATACACCAATGTTTGTCACATGGTTAAAACCCTCGAGAGGGAAACAGTCCACGGCCCCAGCCAAATAGCTACTCGGAGCAATTTATTATGCAAAAGAAAGAAAGTTACATGAGCTTCTCATAATCGATCAACTAGCCAAGGACCCTCCATGCTCTTTAAATAGATATCATAGACCAATCGGGTGTTAAGCCACGGATCAATGGTAGGTATGATCTAAGAGAAGTTGAACCGTCGGATCACTCTATGTCTAGAACATATCGTGACCGTCAGATAAGAATATTTACAAATGCATACTAATGCATACTAAAGAAACACACTTTTACCTAACGGATATATTACACAAGTTGATCTTAACTAACTCATAAGTGTCTAAATATCCTAACAGGCAGGAGCTGCGTGTTGCACGGTGCACGGTGATGTGGTAAGGTTGGAGACATTGCGGGTAAGTAGAAGTTGCGCGGCGTGGGAAGGGACCGCGCGACTTGTGCAAGGATAGAGGTCTCGAGACTAGCAGAGCATAAAGTAGCAAGTAGGATGCCCAGAACCTGGTCCAAGACACTTGAGTCTTTGGCCAACCCATTAGAATCACTTCGAGTGAGACTTTAGGCCTCTTGCGGTCTGTCGCCGAAAGGGCCAATGAGCTAAGGGTGTTGTTGGTTGATTATAATAAACCCGAGTCTGCCCAGATAGCCAACAAATGGTTCCGTTGCCGGTTTTGAACAACTGAGCGCTAATGTTATGTTGGCATCCTACTAGAGAAGAGTTTCACTAGTGGCTGAAGTCAAACTTAAAGGAGTTTGCCAAGAAAGAAAATCGGAGCCCTAGATTGAGCACAGAGGACTGATTACAAAAGCATATCTCTTTAGATATACATGCGATATTTTTTGCAACCTATGGAGACGAGCTTTACGACTGGTTATCAAAGTTGACAGATAAGAACATATTCAAGAAGGAAAGAAACATTATCTGGACACCAGAGCTGATTCAGACCATGCAGAGCCTCGATAATCCCATTACGAGAGTAGTGGACTTCTGGCTTGCGAGTGTGCTAGAAGGCTTTGTTACAGAATTTGCAGTTGACCAGAGAAAAAGCTTCAGCGAGGCTGAGCGGTACTTCTTCAAAGGATATCGTGGTAAGTACCTAAAATCTCTAAACTTGTCCATTAAGATGCTGCTACATGAAAAAGGAGTAATGGACATGATTTCAGATGAATAAGTAAAGATAGTAATGTCACAAGAGTTTGAAAGTGATTTTGATGACATTGGACTAACACGTAGTGGAAAGAAATATAAAGTAGCTTTCAGCTCTCCTGTATTTGGAGACAGTTCAAACAATATTAGGCAACCGGGTCCTAGTACCATAGAAGAACCAGAGGGGGGTATCCCTTACCATCCCTATACCCCACAGAAACAGACCGGGACTCAGAGTAATCCCGTAGGAACTCCATCCAGTAGCTCACAGACAATACCTACTACCGCTACATCGCCTTCACCTACACCGCCGAGTGGTAGTAATCCAGTCAATCAGAACCCACCGCAGAGAAATAGAATGGGAGATGATATGAAGCTACCTACCTTTAAGGGTACAGGAGTAGAGGACCTGGAATAGCATTGGTTTCTATGCGAAGCCATGTGGACCATTAAACAAATCCACGATGATAACATTAAACTTGTACAGCTGGTCACCACATTGAGAGAACGAGCTTTAACATGGTATATGAAGTACCCTGCCACACCCAGAACACTCATCTAGGTCAGGACTGCCATGATTAAAGAGTTAAAGAAACCTAAGTCTGAGTCTCAGTGTATAACAAAGCTCAAGGATATTAAGCAGCTACCATCAGAGTCAGTATGGTACTTTGACCAGAAATTCAAAACTCTTATAGACCAAGTAAGCTTTGAGTTTGCGCCGGAGCAGCATATGGAATGGTTTATTGCAGCGCTGCTCCCTCACATCAGACTGCCACTAATGCAGCAGAAACTCCAGACGCAGGATGACGCGTTGGAGATGGCGATGAAACTAGAAGCTTCACCTTTAGCTGAAACCAGCGCAGGCATGACAACTCTACAGAACCAGTTGGCCAACCTCACATTACAGATACATGAACTTAAGAAAGGGAAAGAGGTTATGCAAGACATATGGTGCTTACGATGTAAAGCACAAGGTCATACCAAAGACAATTGTCCAGTCTTTGCAGAATATTTAGCGTCATGGGCTCCTAACCCCTTACAACAAACGCAAGGGCCATGGTGTGAAATATGCAAGACGCGGGGACATCAGCCTCAACAATGCCCTCTGCTTCAGAAGTATGTACAGACACCTAAGAACCTATACTGTGTCTTCTGCAAGTCCGTCGGACATGATGAATAGAATTGTCGAGCCTATGATCTCATGTTAGATAGAAAACATGACGTGTACAGAGTCCAATCAGAAACACAGGGTCCAGCAGCAGGACCACATCCTGATTCGGCTTACGGTGGCCATGGAGGAGGATTCAGAGGACGAGGACGTGGAGGAGGCTTTAGCCGAGGAGAAGGTTTTGGCCGTGGTCGCGGACCAATCACTTGTTATAACTGTGGAATTATAGGACACTACGCTAGGGACTGTCAGATCCCCACCACCACTTGTAACTACTGCAAATCTTATGATCATACTATAGAGGAATGTCCTACCTTGATAGCTAAGATTAGAGAGCCTAAACCAGTAGCACACCAGAACATCCAGCTTATTGCTGCTGAGCCGGATGAACCAAAACCAAGAGTCAGCATTGCGACTCGTAGCAGTGCTTCCACCAGTGGGATGTCGCAGGATATCGAAAAGAACACAAGTCAGCAGTGGGTGCACAGAGCTCCTAGTAAAGCCACACCACTCGACCTGCAGAAGAATAAAGAGACATTTCACGAAGACAAGGATTTCTTTGATGAACCTACGCAATCAGGATCGCAGGTACCGCCGTCTAGGGGTGTACCGCAGCAAGCACCTTGTGGCGATAGCCCTGAACAGATACCGTAGGCTACCACATCGGGAAGATGCGACGAGGATGAATCGACAAGAAGCGTACAATCCTTCCTACGCAGTTGCTTGAAACTCGTGAGAAATGAAAAAGCTATCGGCGAGCTCCAGCGCATCATAGATCAGTGTCAGCAACCTTCTCTCTTGGGCAGTGCACACCGCGCTGTTCATAATATTATAGGACATACAAGGACCAGAAGAGAGATGAAGCTCACAGCATAGATTGGAGAGCTTGAAATGGATGAGGTCGTCTTAGATCTAGGATCAAAGGTGAATGTTCTGACTAAGCAGACATGGGAACAGATGGGTGGCCCTCAGTTAGTCAGATCGCCTATCCACCTGAGATTAGCTAACCAGCAACGAGTATCACCATTGGGTCGACTGCCGCAAGTGCCAGTTGACATTGACGGAGTTTGCAATTTTGCGGACTTCGAGGTTATAGAAATCATTGGTGACAGTCGACCGTATCCAGCATTATTAAGTATCGATTGGGCGATTGATAGCAACGCTGTCATCGACCTAAAGAGAAGACACATGACCTTTGAGGATGCGCAGATCCGAGTCATCGCGCCGTTGGATCCTCACCAGGGTCGTAGATATATTGAACCTATCCGAGCAGAGGAGGAGGCACATAACATGGATAGTCTCTACCAGATGACTGCGAACCAGAACGACTACATCAATCCAACCGCAGAGGGGAACATTAGTTGGCGATGCGATAGCTCATGCGCATCAGATTTCGATGTTGGTCAAGAGAACTGGCAGAACAGACTTTACGAAGTCTCAGCGCGTAGATGTGCGTTTATGAGTAAGTCACTGCGATGGATTGGCGCAAAGATCACTGAGATTCCATCATATCATGGTCTAACAGATATCCAGGACTTCCTTGAGCAGTTTGAGCAACAGATTCCTTACAAGCAAAGGATCGCAGCTATGGATCTTGCAGTACGAGCCACACCTGCAAGATGGTGGTATGCGCATAAAGAGAATATCGCATCATGGGATGATATTAAAAGATTGATGACGATCAAATTTTCTGTCGACAAAGAGTATGTCTAGCAGAACTACATAGGAGAAACTGATCACAGGACACACATTCAGACATGTGAACAGAACTGGTCGGACATTCCCGAGGATGAATGGGTTCGCCGATTCATTCACACATTGGACACAGTTCCAAGGAACTGCTACACAGAAACTGAATTGCGCAAGGGGACGACCACATGGTCACTTATGACAGACAGTTTCCTACTCACCTTCGCGTTTAAATCAGAACATCCAAGTGTTGCTCAGGCCCTAGACATAATCAAAATCAATATATTTGAGGACTGTACCATCTCAGTGTAGGCTCAACCTGAGTGGGCCATCCAGTTGCAAGCCACGCTTGAGTGCTATAATTTCGCAGGAAAGTCAGACAATGAAGATAAGGATGAGGATGAGGATTCTTGCAACACCAACATTCCGGAGTCAGAAGGGACTCGCGATGTTGAGGGACCACAGTTAGAGATTCCAGCAATCACCGAACCCGTCAAGATTAAAAAGATCAATATTGGCACAGACGCAGAACCTAAGTTTGCCTCTATTGGAGACTATTGGAACGATGAAACAGTCAGACAGATTGCAGATTTGTTACATGACTATCAGGACCTATTTCCCACCAAGTTCACAGAGATGAAGGGAATAGTTGGAGACCTAGGAGTTATGAGGATACCATTGAAGGAGGATGCTAGACCAGTCAAGCAGCGCCCATATACATTGAATCCGCGCTACAAAGAAAAAGTTAAGGATGAGATTGATAAGATGCTAGCTGCAGGCATCATTGAACCAATGGAAGAAAGCGAATGGGTTAGCCCCATGTTCGTACAAAAAAAGAAAACAAAAGGAGACATCAGGATCTGTGTCGATCTGCGCAAGCTCAACGATGCATCGCTTCACAATCCATTTCCGACACCGTTCACTGATGAGGTATTAGACAACGTGGGAGGACAGGAGGTCTACTCCTTCACTGACGGCTTTTCAGGCTATCACCAGATCAGGATCCATCTAGAGGATCGCCATAAGACCACCTTTGCAACAGAATGGGGTCGTTCCAGTATACGGTAATGCCCTTTGGTCTTAAGAATGCGCCAGCTATATTTTCTAGAGTAGTAGTTGCTATATTTAAAAAATACATCCATAAATTCCTAGAAGTATATTTTGATAATTGGACTGTATTTGGACTAATCGACAAGCACATAGGAGACTTAAGACTGATGTTAGAGAAATGTAGGCAGTACCATATTTCTCTAAACTTGAAAAAAT
>LPNX010085308.1:545383-627865 GCA_001517045.1 Pseudotsuga menziesii
TTGCACTAGGGGTTGTTTTAACACAACCAGGAGAAGGAGATATTGACCATCCTATCGCATACTCCAGCAGAAAGATATCGACAGCAGAAAAGAACTACACCACAACAGAAAGAGAAGGCCTAGCTATGGTGTACGCGCTGCAGAAGTTCAGACACTACCTATTGGGTGCCCCGTTCAAGATGTTTACTGACCATTCCGCCTTGAAGTATCTGGTAAATAAGCCAGTGTTAGGGGGGAGAATCTGCAGATGGTTACTCCTCCTTCAGGAGTATGATTTCGAAATCATTGTGAAACCAGGAAGACTGAATGCCGGACCTGATCATCTGTCGCAGATAGACTCAGGAGAAGAGCCAAGTAACCTAGATGACAATCTGCCAGATGCGTCATTGTTTTCTATCCAGATCGCAGACGATTACTATGCCGATATTATTCAATTCCTCACTACAGGAGTAGCACCTGATGAGTTTACTAAGCAGCAAAAGAAGCAATTGGTTTTTAAAGCAGCAGACTTCACCCTCATCGCAGGACACCTATACAAGTTAGGTCCAAATGAAGTTTTGCGCAGATGTGTGATGCCGCATGAAAAATATGCTATTATCAGAAAGGCACATTCAGGAACCACAGGAGGTCATTTCGCAGGAAAGCCGACTGCGCAGAAAATCCTGGAGGCAGGATTATGGTGGCCTACGTTGCATAAAGACACCAAGGACTTTTTTAGATGCTGCAATATCTGCCAAAGGGTAGGAAAACCCTCGCGACGCGATGAAATCCCGCTGCGACCGCAGGTCACGCTGCACGCATTTGACAAATGGGCTATAGACTTTGTGGGTCCTATCAACCCCCCAGGAAAGCGCACTGGTGTGAGATATATTATCATCGGAACAGAGTACCTCGCCAGATGGGCAAAGGCCAAAGCAGTAAGAAATTGTGATGTTGCTACATCCGTACAGTTCCTTTTTTACAACATCATCTGTAGATTTGGATGCCCAGTAATTTTGATGAGCGATCAAGGCACACATTTCTTGAACCACACCATTGAGGCCTTGACAGAAGAATTCCAGATTCAGCACCATAAGAGCACTCCCTACCACCCACAGGCTAATGGTACGGTGGAGGCCTTTAATAAGATTTTAGAAAATGCTCTTACTAAGATCTGCAATAGCCAAAGGAATGATTAGGACCTCAGAGTTAACAATGTATTATGGGCGTAGAGGACCACATGCAAGAAACTTACAGGACACACACCTTTCAGCTTGGTGTATGGACAGGAGGTTGTTGTGTCTATGGAGTATATTCTTCCCAGTTTAATAATCACTCAGATTACTGGGATGACTGATACATACACAGTGGAGGAAAGGCTAGCACAGCTGCTTGCCTTAGAAGAAGACAGATTCATCGCCGGATTCCATCAGAAAGTGCAGAAGGCACGAGAAAAAGCTTGGCATGAAAGACACATTAATAGTAAGACTTTCCAGATCGGAGACCTAGTGCTCTTCTATGAGAGAAAATTCATTAAGTTTCCAGGAAAGTTCAAGATGCATTGGCTGGGGCCATATCAGATACAACAAGTTACAAAGGGAGGTGCCGTTCAGCTCAGCCAGCTGAATGGGGAGCTTCTTCCCACATGGATTAATGGCAGTAGGCTTAAGCTCTATAGTGATAGCCACCCCACCACTCAGCCCTAGCTTAACCAGTTTATGGTGGTGCAGATGTCCAGTGTAGTTGAAAGGAGGCATCGCACCGGGAACTAGTCTACACCGGCAGGTATTTTCTAAGTATGAGGAATCGCATAAGGTCGGTTCAGTTTTGCACAAGTCATCAGTGGCTTGCGGAGGAAAAAAAAATAGAGTATTGTTTTACGCAAGTGATGCGGAGTCGCATCGCGGCAATGCGATGTTCCCCCGTGCCACATATTCAGTTTTGTAACCAACAGAGGGCCAGTCAAATCACCCTCTGACAGGCAGTTAATGAGGAAATTATCGGTATATCTTACCGTGGATTTGGTAGCAGTATAATCAATTTTTCCAGATTTGGCAAATCTTCGACGAGACCGGCACCTGTACACACACGACGAGGGAAATTCGATCAGATTTCCGCATTTATTAAGGATCGGATGACGGGTGTGGTCTTGTCCATGCATTTATTACGACCGAAGGGTTCAGTATAGATGACCGTTGTGTCCGAGATTATCGTCTTTGAAATAAAAGCAGAAAGTATTCATTTGGGAGGGCTACATTTATGAAGAACCGAGAACTGTAGAGTGCATTGTTAAGTTCTCCATGTGCAGAGTTCATCTCATTACAGAGTGCTGTGATTTTCAGAAGTTGCAGCCATTGCACGTCCACCGTTTTACACAAACTGGGTTATGTTTGAGGACGAACCTCTAGAAGTGCTACTGAAAAGGTTCAAGCATACTGGCCTTGCAGCTCCCATGACGACGTCATCTAAGGGTACCCCGCCAAGCTCGTCACAAACCAGAGAACCGCCAAAGACGAGGAGCCATTCCCAGCTAAGAGAGGGATCCAGTTCGGAGCCGGAAGACGAAGTCCTTAGTGCAGCGGACTACCTCATACCACGAGTTGAAGGCGCTCTAGAGGTCAAAATCCCCAAGAGTGGTAAGCTTACTGTTCCCATACCGCCAATAGATTCTCGAGTAAAGGAAAATGGAGATCTAGTAGGATATGCTGGTGTTGTTAAATTTGTAGATTACAACCTGGGAGATGGTAATACGTACCCTCACTTCAAGCCAGATCAGTATATTGTGATTGAGAAGAACCCAAGGACAGGTAGATATGAATTTGTTCCCATGGCACATGTCCAGATTCTTGAGCGCTCAGGTCTGCTCAATTTGTTGAGACTACCCCATTTTGGACGTGGTGCAGAGGTCAATGCCATGGTGCGTGTCCTAC
This sequence comes from Pseudotsuga menziesii, assembly GCA_001517045.1. NCBI lineage: Eukaryota > Viridiplantae > Streptophyta > Pinopsida > Pinales > Pinaceae > Pseudotsuga > Pseudotsuga menziesii. Next base: position 548,293 of record LPNX010085308.1, read on the forward strand.
TTTCGTGTGTACATGGAGGTTATCTCTAGCTAAGCAACAGGGTCGACCTAAACGTCGACTTGATACATCGCATCACCGGCCTGTCCAAGACTGGTAAAGACCCCGAGATACAGACAGCAGGAAAGACCAAGGATTCTAAGCTGCCACCAGCCTTAGTTAATAAGTATCAGCTACAAAAAGGAGGCAGGGCTTATGACATCACAAGTTTACAAAATGATACACTCAGATTTATAGCCAGCCTGCTTGCAGGCAGACTGCTAACCAAGGTCCGACGAAAGGAAGTCATAGGATCAGTAATCAACCTGGCCATACAAGTTACAGAGGGCGAGCAGTTCAATTGGTCCTTATTTTTATTAAATATGCTTCAGGCAGATTGTTTGGCAGCCCAGGATGAAGCAAACCACCCTTTCCATTTTTCATGGCTGCTTATACTATGTGCATTCGTCGGCTGGAAGGAGCCTCTCAATACCCAGTTTCCACAGATCGCAAGTGGAGCGCCCAAAGGCATGCGATATGCCAGCTTATGGGACAGCAACAGCCCAGCAAAGAAAAAGGTTAATACGATAGTATTCTATGAATACTATAAGGTGTTGAAGAAAATTATCCAGGAATCACCACGGATCAGCAGGGAGACCGTGGACATATATGATAACTGGCTTAATTTTTTGGCAGACAGCCATAGAATCTATCTGAGGCCAAAAAGGACTAAAAGGGACGATTGGGCTAATGGCTGTTTCAGAATGACAGTGAAGGATGTTGAAGACGTTGTCAAGGACTTTGATGACCAATGGCGACAAGAATATGAAGATACTACACCACTGTCATCAGAGACCGCGCAGACAGACCCATCAGAAAAGGGCAAAGACAAAGTAGAGACCCCGGCACAAGGAACAACAGAAGTGCCACCACTAGGCGAAAAGAGAAAAGATCCACCGGAAAAGCCAACAGAGGCACACACGACAAAGAATGGAGGACAAGAGACCACAGAGACACAGAAGAAGAAAAAACACAAAACTTTAAAACCAGTCCTGAAGACCGCATTAACAGATGATGATTATGAACTCATCGCAACAAGGACGTGTGACACACTGAAGGACTCATTTGACGCGGTGAAGACATCGCAGGAAAAGATACAGAGCGCAGTAGAAAAGCAGCTTCTAGACTTAAAAACAATTACAGAGAAGACTGCCATGATGCACATTCCACCGGTAAAGGCGACCACCGGAGAAACTTCGACACCGTCGATGTCCCATGAGGAAAGCTTAGCAAAAGATCGCCTCAATACAGTGTTGATTCTGCCAGGAAGCATCCGATTCCCTGTGACAATGAAGGACCCACCAGTTCATTTTAGGAAACCCATCGAGGTTAACCTTGCAGAGTTCCATATTGATCAGTTGCAGATGATCCAGCAGTAGCTAAGCGCAGAGCTCAGGAGTAGAGAGCTCACGACTTACAAACAGAATACGCAGCTGAAGCAACAGAATGCAGCACTCGCTACCAGCTATCAGAGAAAGGTAGATGATTTAAAAACATATCAAGACAAGGATCAAGAACTCTCTCAAGTACTACAGAGCATCACATTAGAGCTACCCAAATGTAACATCGATTTCGCGTTGCCTACCCCACAGAAGCTAAGAAGAGTTGCAGACAGAGCAAAGGCTCTGGAAGAAACCGTGGTTAGGATGGACGAAGTAGTGGCCAGGATGAAGGCAGACCACGAAGTGCAGATCACCGAGCTTGAGGCTCGTGTACGAGACACCTCCCAGGCAGACCAAAAAGCACGAGTAGACGCCTTTTGGCTCACTTCCGCGCAGATGAAATCCCGCATCGATGAAGCACTGTCGGTACTCGCGGAGGCGACGAACACATGGGCCGAGTTAGATGAGCCACCGGAGAAAGTAGAAGTTCAGCAAAGTATTCAGCAGATAGAGAATACTGCAGCAGCAATGAAAGAAGAAATTAAGGGCTTGGCAGCTCTTCAGAAGATGAGGAAGACAAAGGAGATGAACTGCTTGCAACAGGAAGCGCAGCGATTAAGAACAAAGGAGATACACATCAATGACCTGCTTCAACCCTACCAGGAGCAAATCATCGAGTTAGTCGATACGGTTGAGCAGAAAGTGAAGGATTTCACTACCACCAGAGAGGAAACTGACACCACAAAAGACGCCAGTATTAGTCAAGCTTTGCTTGACTCGACACAAGAGCGTGTCGAAGTGATGCAGAAGGAAGTCGCAGGACTTCGAGACAGGTTGCAGAGGATTTCGTAGGAAGACAAGGCAAAGCTACAGGAGGAGAAGCTCGCTGGTAGTGGCTCGAGGACGAGCCACAAGGAAGTGTTAGGGGACTTTTGGAGCAGGGGCCCGCAGCTACAGAAGNCCCGCAGCTACAGAAGAAGCTGCTAGTTTAGCGGATAGATAAGTTTTGGCGGAGAGAAGATAAGATAGAGCTACGAAGCCGTAGCACGTTTCCAGCTAAAGAGCAAAGCCGAAAACCATGACGAAGAAGACGAAGAAGTCAAGGAAGACGACTGTACCTGAGCAGCGAAGAAGAGAGAGCTCACCCACTACATTGAAGGCAGCGGTGAAGACAGGAGGGCTCAGCAACCCTCATAAAGGAAAAGGAGCAACGAGGTTGAAGCATTGAAGATGAAGGACAAGAGAACGAAGCAGTGCACAATACCCATGATCAGCGCCGGGAAGCATGGAAGACTGTAGAGAGTTGTGGTATGACGAAAAGCGGCTACCTCAAGTACAGATATGGCCGACTGTCACTAATTAGGGTTTGGGTTACTGTTGGGACAGGCCCATAGTGTTGTAATGGCAAGACCTTCGGGCTGCCTATAAAGGGATATATTTTGTATTGTAAAAGGGTTGGTTCGTTCAGTTGTTAGTTGTTTGTAGATTATTAGACTGTTGTAAAAGCCTAGCTCTGGTTCTGTTATTAGTGGTAGCAATCTTACTGTAACCAGTAGCTGGCTTATAGAGCATGCATGTAACGATCCGCAGGGATCGACAGAGAGGGAAGAGTATATTGTAAGAGAGACAATATAAAGATAGAACGAGAGAAGAGATCTAAGAGAGAAGGGCTCCAGGCTGTGTGCGGAGTTACCTAGAAGATCTCTAGCTGCATATGCGGTGCAGCAGAACTGTGTTTACCTTCCCCTGAGCTATAATAGAGAAACACAGTTCTGTGGACGTAACTCCCATCCTGGGGGCGAACCACGTAAAACCTGCGTGTTATGTGTTGAATGCATGTGATTGTATATGATTACTATTATTTACTATTTTTGCGCAAGGACTTTGTGTATAGTTTAATGAATGAATGTGTTAATCAATTTACAGCAATATAGAAGGATAACCATAGGTTGAAGTCTTTGGCATGTTGTATGTGGGTTCATTTATGCTTTGCGTGAAACAGTCACTAGTCGCAGTATTGAACAACCCTGTATGTTGATTCTTGCACGTCGACACGAGCAACGCTAAGTGCGCTAAGCCGCGGAGGTAGGATATCGCAGAGAGGTGATACCGCACCGGCAGAGGAGCTGCGGTGCGCGATACCGCAGGTTGAGGACTTAGCGTTGGGCAGGAGCTGCGTGTCGCACGGTGCGCGGCGATGCGGTAAGGTTGGAGATATTGTAGGTAAGTAGAAGTTGTGCGACATAGGAAGGGACCGCGCGACTTGCGCAAGGATAGAGGTCTCGAGACTAGCAGAGCATAAAGTAGCAAGTAGGATGCCCAGAACCTGGTCCAAGACACTTGATTCTTTGGTCAACCCATTAGAATCACTTCGGGTGAGACTTCAAGCCTCTTGCGGTTTGTCGCCGAAAAGGCCAGTGAGCTAGGGGTGTTGTTGGTTGATTATAGTAAACCCGGGTCTGCCCAAATAGCCAACACCTAGTAGACCATACAATTACAATTAAGGTCCTAGTTGACCAATAAAGAAAATACCATTAATTTTAATATTAAATGTAACGCCACAATATATAGGGTTTAAAAAATACCTAGGGTTATTCCCTTTAATTGTATGTGGAGGGCATGTGCTTCAAAAGCATCACTAGGTTTCAAATGAAAAAATGAAGAATTTGGGAGCAAAGGCTCAACTAGAACTTGTCCATAGTGACTTTAGTACCCTGAACAAAATTATCACAAGCAAGTGCAACGTATGTTTTGAATTTCATTGGTTCTTTCTCCACATATACTTGGATATATTTCTTAAAGAAAATGGATCGTGTATTTGAAAAATACAAAAAAAATAAAGCAATTGTTCCAAAGAATTGCAATCAACCTGTGAAATGCTTAAGATCAAGGAATGGAACAAAATAAATGGGCAAGGCTTTACAAAACTACTTGTCAAAACATGGTGTGTCTTCACAAAGATCAATGTCTTACACATCTCAATAAAATGGCAATATTGAAAAAAAGAATCGAACCTTGGTCAAAATGGCATGGTGTTTGCTTCATGCCAAAGGTTTGTCAACTAGGATTTGGGTAGACATTGTCTACTATTCAAACTATTTCTTGAATCGAATTTCAACCAAACTTGCATGGTATATAACTCCCTTCGATAAATGAAGTGGGAGAAAATCCTCATTCGAACACCTCTTTATGTTTGGATGCTTATTATGGGCTCATATCCAGATGCTATGAGAAAGCAATTGGATGCAAAGAATCATGCTTGTATTACGATGTCCTACTCTAAAGAGCAAAGGTGCATGTTAGAATTTCTATGTTTATGAATTTTATTGCAAATTCAAGAATTCCACCTCACATCGAAATTTTCCAAAATCTATAGGTCAACTTCAACATTAGGGATGATCTAAAATATTAATTCACAAACAACCAAAAAGAAAATCATCTCACTTCAACCCAACACACTAGGCATCCCAAGAGAAAAGATACAAAACATCTACCAACAATTTTCAACACTTAGGGCACACTTTTCCTACATAAAATAGATCTCAAATCACTTAATTACTATAAATTTATTACAGTCAATCTACCCTACTCTATTCAAAAAATTTGTTAATTCACTCAACATTTTAAACCATTAAATATGTCAAAGCAACATGATCAATAAGTGCTTGAAATTGCCTAATCAATAAGACAACGAGAGATTAAAATCAAATATGTAATTACACGAATATTGGACAACTAGAAACTTGATATATATGTAGAAAAATGAAGTACAAGTACATTCAACAGAGTTATCACAAATTTGGTACAATTTTTCAAGATCTCCAAAACCCCATCTATGGAAACCATGAAAATTCAAGCCACCGCCAAATATCTCCAATAAGTAAGCATCAACACCAACAAGTCCTAGCTTTAATAAAAAAATTGTATCACACAAGCTCTCTACACTGGCATGGTTGTCTTTCTTAGTGTTTGCAAACCTCGCCATGTTGCATTAAACAAGTACACAACAAGACAAATATAGCGCTAGCTTCCAAATCTACATGTCCATCCTAAGGTATGAATCCTCAAACCTTTCGTCTTCTTCATCACAAGCACCAAGACCAACATGGTTCATCCACGAGAAATTAGACCACAAGTCACTACAACCCTTGTTTAGTCCACTAATATAGAGTTTGGAAAAGTAACTCCCACAACAATTTGTCTTCCCAAATGGTTGACTAAGACAATTGAAGTAGTTAGTGCTAATGCAGGGAATGTAAATGACTCAAGAATGACTCGAAGTTGAAAACAATGTGGTCATCTTGCTCTGATGGTGTGTGTGCTAGAGGCATGTGATCTTGATACATATGCATATGCACATGATCAACTTGAATGGGAGAATGCCATCACTAACCAATATCATTATTTAATCAAGAAACAAACATGGGACTTAGTTCTAGACCTCGAGGAAAGATGTGGTGAGGTGTCTATGGGTCTACAACACAAGTTTATATATGAAGGTGATGTTGAAAGGTAAAAGGCTTGTTTGGTAGCAAAGGGTTTTTCTCAACAAAAAGGCATTGACTACACTGAAACCTTTTCCCCTGTTGCAAAAATGACTAATGTTCGACAAATTATTTTGCTCACTGCTCATTTTGGATGGGAAGTACATTAAATCGATGTCAAAAATGCGTTCCTATATGGTGATCTCATTGAAGAGATTTATATGGAGTAACCCCCATGGCTCTGAAAAAGAAGGAATTTTTTTATGACAAGTGAATAAATCAATGTACGATTTGAAACAAGCCCCTGGGGCATGGTATAAGATTATCGACCAATTCTTTCTCAACCTCGTTTTCAACCAGTGTGAGTATGATCACATTATCTATGTTTGCACGTAAATGGTGAAACCTTAAATGTTTGGTAGCAATTTTGATGATTTGGTCATTATTAAAAGTAATGTTGATTTAATTTTGGGTTTGAAGAAACAGTTACCAAATACATTTGAGATGGCCGACGATGTTCGATTGCATCTATTTTTGGACATCCAAGATTAACAAATGGATAATGGTACCTTTATTTCGCAATCTAAATATGCTTTTAATCTATTACAAAGGTTTAAAATGGAAGACAATCAATCGTGTGCTACGCGCTACTAATAAAGGGTGAAGCTAACCAAAGAGTTTGAATCTTTGAAATCCAATGCTACTCTCTATAAGAAGCTTGTTGGTAGTCTAATTTGTTTAAATCAATTGACCCGATATTTCCTTTGTGGTTAGTGTGGTGTCTCAATCCATGTACGTCAGAAAGAGGATTGTTCAATATATCAAGGGAACTCATCAACTTGGTATAAATTATTGCAGTACTAAGAACTGGATAGTCAACTACATTGACTCGGATTAGGTTGGAGATAGAAATGACAAGAAGTATACATCAACTTATGTGTTTCATCCTAGCTCTAGATTCATAGTATGGTCTTGCTTTCAACCATGAAAGTGGAATATCATGTTACAATTAATGCTAGCATAAAAGTAGTATGGATTTGTAATCTTTTGGGTGAGCTTTGATTTCCAGTTAAGAAATTGACTGCATTTTATTGTGATAATCAAACTGCCATTCAGGTGGTAGCTAAGACGTTAGTTTCTCAGACTAAGATGAAACATGTGGAGCTTCATGCTCATTATTTGAGGCATTTGTTATATGTTGCTTTGTCTCTTATATATTGTAGGACAGATCATGAAGTCGCTAATATATTTACGAAGCCTTTAACAAAAACTAAGTTTGTGAAACTTCAAGCTACGCTTGAGCTTCAAGAAACTGCAATTATGGGGGTGGTGTTGTAAAGGGAATTTAATTTCACCCACTAAATATTCAAAGTGTTGTGTTGACGGGGGGTGTTGGAATAGTTGGTTAAGTAGGTTCATGATCTTATATAGACAGTTAGTGAACAATCAACAACCGACTAGGAGAGTCGAATAAGAAATCGACTAAGTGGTTGATTAGGCATTAAATTGGTTTGTCAAGTCATCCATGGAAGTTGATTGGTGTGCAAGTCAAGGAAAAATTCAAAGAAGTAATTATGTGATCTTCCCAGTCAAAATGGACCATGTCATCCTTGCTTCAAAGGAATTAGTTCCAAATTGGTACCATATATAGATGGTCTTATGGATCAATCTATCATGGAAGCTTTTTGGTTCCATGTGTTTCTTATTATATGTTGATATATTCTCACTTCTGCTTAAATTTTGTAATGATTTCTTTAGACACCACTTGATCTTGGAATGTATAGTTCCATAATCTATCTAATTTTCCTAATTCCCTAGTCTCCAACAAACTTTTCACAAGCCTTTATTCTCTCTTTCACACTAACTCTTCAATCATGCACTAATGAAACCCTAACTAGTGTGCCCTCCTTCACTTAGTCAAATTTGATCAAAGATAAGAAACAATTAAAAAACAACTGGTTAATAATACCCTATTGAGATTTATAAAGGTCAAAAAGAGAAATGGTGGAACCAAATTTCACGTAAATTCTAAAATAGCTTTCTTGCAAGCATGCTAGAGAGAAATAGGTCTAGTGTGCTAGAGAGAGTGTGTGAAAAAGCAAAGTACAATTGTACTAAAAAAATAAATGGACAAGTATAACCAAGATAAAGTCCAATCACAAGAGAAAATTGTCAAAAATAAGGTTCTTTAGGCTTATCACAATGTGCATATTAAATCAAGAATATCACAAGATGAGATGATACAAATGAGAAATCTTGAGTTGTGTATTTATACATAACTCAAGTGAAGTGTCCTCCCAAGAGGCATTATGGTCCCACGTAACAAGGGCACACACCCCAAGAGGATGACTAAACCTCCATATCAAGTTTGACAAGGTTTTCCTTAACCACACTTAGTAATACAATAAAAGAATAAAGAATAGGGACTTAGCCAAAGTTACAAGTGCATAATGATACATGAGTTGTGGACATATGCACAAATTACACTAATAAAATCAAAATCCCCCCTTGAAATGAACAGGGGCCATGAAGAGATGCCATTAAGGAATTACATCCACCATAAATAGCAAGTCTCCCACACCAATGTGATGTCACAAGTTAGTGAACGTGGGACCCAACAAAATTTTGGTGAAGATATATGCACGTTAATGCTTTGAAGGAACAAACACATGGGCAATATGTCCCAACACATAGAGATGGAAATTAAACTGCATCCAAAGGTGAATATATTCAAATTTCTAATGATCAACATGAATATGAATACGTTTGGTGGTACTTTGGTTGTCACAATATAGAGGTGTGGGGCCTTTTGGGAGAAACCCAACTAATCAAGAATCATCTTCATCTAGACAAGATGCTTCCTAGCTAGGAGATCACCAGAATAATCCAATTTCATTGAAGATAAAACCAAAGTATGTGCCTTCTTAAAGCACCAGAATACTCCAATTTCATAGAAGATAAAACCAAAGTATGTGCCTTCTTAAAGCACCATGAAGCTAGTCCAAAACCAAGGTTAAATCAGTAACCAAAGGTGGAATAACGCCCATGAAGATCATTGTCTTAGTCTACATCATAGAATCATTAAAGTGAATACAAGCTCCTAATGCATAGTGAATACTCATATGAGAGGTGCCCTTCAAAAAACACAAAATATGCTTGATTGCTCCCCAATGACTCTTATGAGGTGTCTGTAGATATTGGGAACAAAAAATAACAACAAAGGAAATAACTAGTTGAGCATGTTTAACGTAGATAATACTACCTACTAAAGAGAAACAAACAGTAACATCAAATAAAGGACAGGAACAATATATCTAAGCGTTCATCCTAGTGATAAGAGGGGTGCTAATCGACTCACAATCCTCCATCTTAAAGCATTAAAAAAAAAGCCTAAATATATTAAAATTGTGTGAGTGAGATCCTAATTGCAAACTCAATAATCTAAATTCCTAGAAGTAGTGACAGATCAATTATTTCAAATGACTAATGAAGCCTTAGGTTCATTCCTTAATATGGGAGGTTGAGTTTCCATTTAGAATCATATCAGCCACATAGGGCATAATAATAAGGATTAGATTACCTCAATAATAAAGGTAGAGATCATGCTCACTCTCGTAGTGAGAAAATCCACAATTGAGAAACATTTATGGATTTTCTCATACCAAATACAAGGTGCCTACTTTAGTCCACATAAACATTTCTTAAGTCAGCAAACCAATGATGTTCCACCTTCTTAAACAAAGTGTAGTGGTTGTTGCATATAGATTTATTCTCGAATATCACCATGAAGGAAAGCACTTTTTACATCTATCTAACGCACCTCCCATCTCTATGAAGTACCTATAGATAGAATCATACTCATAGAGTCCACCCTCACAACCAAAGCAAAGGTATGCTTGTAGGCAATACCAACTTTTTGTGAGAAACCTTTTGCAACAAGCATGGCCCTATGCTTCTCAATTTGTCCATTAGCACAATATTTGGTCTTAGAGACCCATTTAAAAGGAACAATATTATTATCCTTCTAAAGAAACCACTTCCCACATTTGATTTTTTTATCGGGGTCCCAATCGACATTGATAGGTGTTTCCCATTCAAGCCTTGGTTGTAGCTTGAAAGGTCTCTCTTGATGTCAACCTTGGCGAGAAGAGCATGTGTAGTAGGAAAATGTTTATGAGAATGAAGTTCACCTTTAGGAAGGAATAGATAATCTTCAACATTGGCTTTAACATTATTAGGAGGAATATCTTCAACATTAATTAGATGCATAGTTGTCAAAGCATAAGGAGGTGCAATAATTATAGAAGACACTTCAGGTGAGTAAGAATTTAACAATCAATGTTCATTTGACTTGTCCCTATAGAAAGAGTGCTTGAGGAAACATGCATAGGAGGACAATCATCATCAAAGTGTGGATGAGACAAATCCACTAAAACTCTGTGCATCTCTAGAAAGCAATGGGAAAGATCATGGTGCATCATGAGAAAGGACTTCATCCAATACCACATTCCTTGATTCTATGACTTGATGAGTAGAGGAATCATACAAACATTATCGCCTTTGGAATTTCATTGTAACCTACCAAAATATAGTAGTGGCTTTTGGGGTCCAAATTGTTATTCTTCGCCTTGGGAATATGGCAATGCACTTGATCAAAAGGTATAAAATGAAAAATTAAGGGTTTGGATCCATATCATTTCTCATATGAGGTCATGCCTCAAATTGCATGTGGAAATTTGATTGATAATGTGAGTTGCACAGACAACTACTACCATAATTTATGCTCCATTTTCTTACCTTGAAGCATAAATCAAGTCAAGACCAAAATAGCCTTATTCATCCAAACAACTATCTCATCTCCCTATGAAAGAGTTTCATGTCAAGAGATCTCATGATCTTTGAGAAATGTTTGGAAAGTACTACTAGTTTAAACTTCTCCAAGACAATTCCTAAGACACTTGATCTTTGTCTCATCTTGATTGTCCACTAAAAGTTTGAAATCCTGGAATTTTCCAAAAATGTCATCCTTGGATTGAAGAGCATATATCCAAGTAAGACAGAAAAAAGCATCAAGGAAAGTAAGGAAATACTTAGCTTCCCTGAGAGATTGGGTAGTCATAGGCCTACAAATGTCACTATAAACCAAAGTTAGAGGTTCAAAAACCTGTCTTTCTTTATGAAAAGACTCTTGATCATGTTCTTCCCATATACATCTTTCACATACACCATTAGGAAGTTCACTATATGAAAGGTATTTAGCCATTTGCAAACGACTCATATGTCACAAGGACCCAAATTTTGTATGACCCAAAAGTTGATGCCATAACCTACAAGTGTCGTCAACACTAGCCACCCTAGCAACAAATATTTTATGTGTTGAAGAAGAACTAGGATTTTGTGTTGAACATGATCAAGATTCCCCAACATATACATATTGTTGAATTCATCACAATATTCGAAGACGGCCATTTTATAACTATCATCAATGCCTATTGTTACTCATCTATCTAGCCACAATTCCAGCTTTTATTAGTGTGAATGATGCAATATAGAGAAAAGATTGGCCCCTACTCCTAGAAAATGAACTTCCCCAAATTTGGAAATTAATAAGAACATCACATCCTGAAACAGGAAAAGTTGAGTTATCACCAACCATCACTTTCTCACCACTATGTATATGTCAATAATCAAATACAAGTTAGTTGTTGGTGTTTTGTTATATGCCTGGTCGCTCCAACATCAACAATCCATTCATGTGAGGTAGACGAACAATATGTAGAGTGCATAGCAAGATGTGCAATACAAGATATATGTTAGGTTCTACAAGACCTTTATAACATCATAAAATTAAATTAGGGTTTATACTTTTATAACCCTTAGAAAATGACAATCCAAGAAAACCCTAGTTATACACCAAGAATTGAGAGAAAGGTTCACACCCACTCTAACATCATATTAATATTTATAAGGATACAAGAATTGATGGAACCAAATCTCACCCAAATTATTAAAATAGCATCTTCACAAATGCACAAGTGAGAAAGTTCTAGTGCACTAGAGAGAGCACAAAATCCAAGCACAAATGCACAAAAAACATAATTGCATAAGTGCACACAAAAGAAAATAGCAATCACAAGAAAACATAGCCAAACATAAGGTCCTCGAGGTTTATCACACTTTGTATATTAAATCAAGAAGATTGCAAAATGAGATATCATGAATGATAACTTGAGTTGACTATTTGCATAACTCACTACCCACTAAAGAGCAATTACTCTAGTGTGGATGACACCTAGTAATACAACAAAAGATCAAGAATGTGGCCATAGTCGTAGTTACAAGCACATACTGATACATGAGTCATGGCCATGTGTACAAATTACACCAATTCTGACATAGCACTAAAAAAGACCACCCCATAGACAAGAGCATCGCATCCAAGCACTACACCCTACCCATCCCAAAATATCTCTTACACATCAAAGGAATAATCTAATGTGTTCATAGGAATCTCTCCTCAAGGAATGCGGTGTACTCATGCATTTGTAAGGAATATTCTATAAATGCATCATAACTATGTAAGGAATCTATCATAAACTTATGTCATCATTGTCATACCTTACACTAACCAAATATAGAACTGTAATTCCGAGAGTAATGTGCCCCCCTCCTTCATGATCAACTCACCCTCCTAGGCCCAATAAAGGGTAACACATTAGAAATAAAATTAAAAAATAATAATCTTATGGTTCCTACATAATAAAACAACACAGGTCATAATAGTGATATCCAACAAAAAATATGGCTTATAATCAAGTAAGAAGAGAAAGCAACAACATGGTTGATTGACTCGGAAATGTAGCAATCAATAGAAAGTTGAACCTAAGGAGAATGGGAGTTAGTAAGCGCCTTAGTTAACTATGGGGTGGGAAGCCATGTTAATCGGCCGCATTAATCTCTAGCATTTCCCATGTATCCTAATGTTGTTCCCCCTTTTTTCCCCTCATTTAGGATTAGGAATTGAGGGTCATGTCTAGAATTATTACAATCTTAATGGTGTATCTTACCACCCCATGCACGAGTCTTATGTCTTGTGAACTTCCCAAGCTAGCAAAGGAGGCATAGCAAGTGTCATACCTACAAGTAAACATTCTTCAAAAGCATTCTCTATCTATCCAATATGATTTCAAATATGAGGGAAATTGAGGATAGAATCCAAATCCTAAGGTAAGGTAGAAATAGAACATGCATGCTACTACGTGAATTCTGCTGAAAGATTCAAACAAAATTATGATGGCAGATATCAGGTCTAAACTAGAATCTATTGAATGGCTTATTAGAGAAAATAAAGATGTCATTGAAGAAGGACTACAGTAGTTGACAAATGTCACACCAAGTAATGTCAGTGCTCCAAAATCTAGACTTTAACCTTCACCTCCTTGGCAAGTTGATGAAGGAGAACTTAGAAGCTTCCATTAAGCAAATTTCAAAGTTAAAACAACATCAAGAATGAAACCTTGCTCATCAACAATAAACTGCAAAAAAAATTAATGGATGAAGGGATTGATAGCTCAAGTATCAAGTAAACTTATAGAGACAAGATGAATCTAAAGGCCATTATCTCCAACAAAGACGAGAACAGTCCTAGAGATACTACCCATCCTCACCTTTCTACGCTACACTCTATGAAGAGCTCAATGGACATCATTTGTCCAACTAATAGAGATCTAACCTCCAAATAAGAGCGCAATGCTATATATCATGGGCTAACCTTATTTTTCTAAACATGTTTATAAATGGTCATAGTTTTAAAGTCGAGAAGGCTAGTAGACAGTCTCTGTTGTTGAAATTTTAGCTAGGAAGTGTTTTTCCATTCATGCCTTGGGGTGGACAAGGATGTTAAAGATAGTGCAATTGCGAGACCTATTCTATGGGAGGATAGTACCCTAGTGAGTTAACTAGGGTAGAGTAAGACCCTAGAAGGTACCCTAGGGCCCCCAATAGTCTCCCGGGATTCCTGGTCTAGGACCAAGCAGGTTGATGTCATGGCAAAGTCCCTAGGATGTGGCTAGGGCCCCTATATGTCTCTAGGGTACTATGGTCTGGGACTAAACAATTTCTAGGACACGATGTCCAAGAAGATCCTGTAGGTTGAGGCAGATACATTCCTAGTCTAGGACCAGGCACATTCTTGGTCTGGGGCCAAGAAGTTCCTGTAGGTACATTCCTAGTCAGTTAACCAGGTGGATCTTGGTCAAGTTGACCAAGATGATGATGTGCAATGTCCTCTCTCTGTTATTGTTAGGTTGTTTCTCAAAGGACTTGCCACCCCTTGATGATGTCACTAGCACCTAACCCTTAGGAGCAGTATTGAGAACCAAAGGATCACATCATCCAGTTTGGATCTTCTCCTAGTATACAATGATGATAAAAATATATGTAACATGTACCTTGAGAGAGAGAAAAGATTAAAGTCCTTGGTCTTGTTGGTTCTATGGGTAAAAGGGGTTTTTTTTCCACCTTTATGATACACCTTGGTCTTGTGAGTATGAGCGTTGTATTATCTTCTTATTATGACCCCTTTGGTTGACTTATGGTCCTTTATCTTTTTACTTGGTCTTAGTGCCCCTATTGTGTGTACTTTGGTATGATGACTTTTATTTTATGGTTTTTATTTTTTGACCATTGGTACCCTATCCTAAGTCAACTTAACTTTATGGTTTTTATTTTTGTAAGACCATTGGACCTTTGGTACCCTATTCTAAGTCAACCTAATTTTATTTGTATGCATTTATTGGTAACGATCCTAAAATTTAGGGGTTGCCTAAGTGACCTTTCTAGAAGGCTTATCGAGATTATAATTCAAGTACTCAACTTCATTCTTAAGTGTATCTTGATTTGGATTTGATTCTTTGTCTGAATTTGGAGCTCGTTGTTGTTATTTATTTGACATTTAGGGTACTTGTTGCTCTTGGAGTGCATCGTAGACTTGTTGCTACACTTGACGTAGGTCGTGACTGTGTCTTCTTCTGTTAGCGTAATTGTGTGTCTTCTACTAGCGTGATTGTGTCTTATCTTCCAGTGTGACTATGTCTTCTTCTACTGGCATGACTTTGTCTTCTGGTAGCATGATTGTGTCTTCTCTACCATCATGATTGCGTCTTCTTTTGCTAATGTGACTGTGTGTCTTTTGTTAAAGTGATTGTGTCTTCTTTGTCAGCGTGACTGTATATTCTTCTATTGGCGTGACTCTGTGTCTTCTACTAGCGTGATTGTGTCTTCTCTTCCTGCGTGAATGTGTTTGCTTCTGCTGGCGTGACTGTGTGTCTTCTCTGCCGCTGTGACTATGTCTTCTCTGCCAACGTGACTGTGTCTTCTTTTGCTAGAGTGACTGAGTCTTCTGTTGCGTGACTGTGTCTTCTCTTCCTACGTAACTATGTCTTATTCTGTTGGCGTGACCATGTGTCTTCTACTAGTGTGACTGTGTCTTCTATGTTGGCGTGACTGTGTGTCTTCTGCTAGAGTGTTTTCTCTAATGCCACGATTGTTTTCTCTCTGTTGTTATGACTGTGTTCTCTCTACTGACATGATTGTGTCTCTCTGTCGGCATGATTGTGTCTCTTTGCTAGCATGATTGTGTGTCTCTTTGTTGGCGTGATTGTGTTTCTCTCTGCTGAGCATGACTGTGTTTTCTCTGTTGGCGTGACTATGTTTCTCGGTTGAGCAGTGACTTGGATAGGTTGTGCTTTTTGAAGGTGCATTTGCCTTCTTAAAAAGTATTATAGAAGTCTGGATATAGAATCAAAGTTTCTCATCATGTTGATTAAGAATCTGAGGTATGTACCCTTACTACCATAACCATGTTAAGCTCTCTCTCTCAAGGTATGTCATTTGTTCATCTAGGTGACTTGTTCCTTCGCTGACAAGATCAGAACCTAAAAGTATCCAAGTACAAGGTTGATCCAAAACAATTCTAGATTAGTTTTGTTATTGTTTAGTACTATCGTTATTCCTTGTACATTGTTATTATTTTGTTTCATCGGTTATAATATTGTTACTATACATGGCATTTGGTAAATCATCTCAAGGACCATCTTTAACGCAATGACCAGTGGAGTGTTAAAGTTGAAAGAGATGAGAATTATGTTTGAATTGATTGCAGCAATACTATTTTGAATCTAACATTATTCAATTATGTTTACGCATTAAAGTATATTCTTTTTTTGTCAAATCCTAACCTAGCCCTAAACTTTAACATGGTATCAGAGCTTAGGGTGTAGCTAACTCTGCTTTTCAAGATAACAGAACTACACAGATCCTAAGGTAAGGGTTGCACTGTGTTCAACTTGATTACGGAAGTTCACTTGACAAACTCATAAAGTTGACAGATAGGGTTTGAAGATGGTTACTCCTTCAATCAAATCAAAAGATAGGCTTGAGGGGGCCTCAAATTTCAATGCATGGAAAGCTAGGTTTCTAAATATCCTAAAAGAAAGTGATCTAGATGACTTAGTCACTAGAGTTGTTGAAGAACCCACTACAGCTTAAGGAAGAGCAACATTCAAGAAGACACAAGCCAAGTCAAAGAGAGTCATCTTTGACTCAGTTAAAGACAACTTGATGTCTGTAATAGTTCCCTTAAGGACAACCTAAGAATGCTTTGATGCTCTAGATAATCTCTATGAAAAGAAAGCCCCCACTCAAAGATGGGCTTTGAAGAAGCAACTTCGATCATTTAAGATGGAGAAGGACGATATTGTTGCTACCTTTTTCTCCAAGATCTCTTGGATAAGAGATCAACTCATGGCCATTGGAGATAAAGTAGAAGATGATGACCCATTAGGGGAAGTTTGAGGTCTAAAATGGGCTTCATAAAAAAATATATATATGAAATATTATGAGTTAGGCATTTTGCGGGGAAGGTATACTTACAACTCACCCTTTACACTACAACCAATGAAACTATGGTTAAGTTAAATTGAAAAGATGTCTAAAAATAAAAATAAAACATTCTTGGATGTGACTAAAAGTAGAGTATTTTTGTATACATAAATTGTTTTTGAATATAATATGATAAATATATTTATAATAGTCAAAATAAAATAAATTATATTAGTTTTAAATGTTTGAAGGCAACTTATTCAATATTCAAAATATGTTTATAAGACATATTTATAATTTTGATTTATAAACATAAATAAATTTATATCAATAAATTGTTAATTATTTTAAACTATAAATTCGCTATAATTTAACTTATATTCATTAATACTAAAACCAAATCATGTATTTATATAAACATTAACATTATTTAAATATACTGATTATCTTTTTACATAAATATATATATTATTTAAATATATTTATATTTTTTTAATATTATGTATCCATAATTTAAAAAACCAAGTTTTAGTTTTAAGTATTATTTAAAAATCTATATGTTTAACTTTTCATTTATTTTATTTTAAATAAAAACATATTAAACTTATCTCATAATATATATGGATTTTTGTATTTGATTTGTTTATTTATTTTACATTTCTTTTAAATAAATATATAGACCATTCAAATTTAAAATATAATTTTACTAAAAACTTATATTCAAATTTAATAAAATGCATACAATATGCATCCGAGTTACTACATTTACTATATTCATTATAGAAACACGTGTTATTTCGAAACCATATTATTATAATTTTTTTATCATGACATTTATGGTTTTGAAAAAAATATTACTTTGATTTTTATACATTTTAAAAGTATTTATACCATTAGGTTGTTTTGAATTTAAAAATATATGTGGGTATCGCATAGTGTGTACATTGTTTTGTCACGCTTGTGTGGTTTTAGATTAATTTGTGATTTTAGTTTTTGATTTAGTCTATTTTAATAATATGTATACCAATAGGTAAGGATATTGTTTAGGATTTAAAAATATATTTTATATTGAAAAGTACGTATATCATTATAATTTCTTTTGTATTTGATAATTTAGTATTTAAATGTATATAGTATATATTGAAAAGTAATTATATAATTTTGATGTTGAATGTATCATTTACTATTTTTGGTATTTGTGATTTATTCTATATTGAAATATAAATAGTATTTTTTTCTAAATACTTGAAGAATATTTTAGTACATTTATTTATACTCCAAACCCTTCTTGTTATGAGTACTTTACTTACAACATTGTTATGGTTAACTATGAGTTTTCATTCACCATTTAGAATTTAAGAAATAATCATCTTTAACTCAACCATTATAGATGATGTCATCTTTTAGAATGTGATTAGTTTTTTTAAAGTTGATTTTGATAAACATTTTTTGTTTTGAGGCCCATTTTTTACCTCAAAACTCCCCTAATGTCATGCAGACAGTATTCGATGGTCTTCCTACATCTTGGGAGACATTCCTAGACTCAATAAACGGAAGAGAGGTTCAGCCAAACTTCGAAAGGTTGTGACATGATTGTTTAGAAGAAGAAGGAAGGATCTAGAGTAGATCTAGGCCTCAACCTGAAAAGGATCATGCAAAGAAAGGAAAGAATCTCCCATAGCACAAGGACAATGGTAAGGAACCTCAAGGTAAGTATTATCATAAATCAAAGGTTAGGTGTTATAACTATAGTAAGCTTGGTCATTATGCAAGGGAGTGTAAAAAACCACCTAACAAGAATTGGCATAGAAAGAAACATCATGCCTTAGTTGCTACGGAAGAAGAAGAGCCTCAACAAAAGAAATCAAGGGTTGAGACCAAGAATCAAGATCAAGGAAAAGAATACTACTTGGCTTCAACACTTACAAGTTTGATCTCCAACCTATTTAATTCTCGGTGGATAGATAGTAGAGCCACCAAGCATATGACTAGATTCAAGAAAGCCCTTGCAATTTTCGAGGCCAAGAAGTTCCATAATAAAGTGGAACTTGGAGATGGAAGTACCTGTGATATTAAAGGGGTTGGTTCAACAGACCTACAACTTGATTAAGGTACGTTAATCAATGTTGGGGTAATTTTATATGTTCTTGGGCTAAAGAAGAATGTTATTTCAGTGACAGTTTTAGAAGACCAGGGGTTCTTTGTAGCCTTCTCTGAAGGAAAGGATTTGATATGGCCTAAAGGTGGTAGTATGCGCTCAGCCGTTGAGATTGGAGTCCGTGAAGGTGACCTCTATAAGGTCTCAGGACATGTTCTTCACTCCTGTCAAGATTCAAAGATCAAGAGGGAGACAATTGTGCTCTCCAGTCCCCAGCATAATGGGGTTACAGAAAAAGAAAGTATAGATGTGATCTTCCATCACTCCAAAGAGTCTTCCAGTAACTCAAATATGGAAGTCGATGAGATTTGTCTTTTAGAGAAGCAGAGGGAGAAGCCCAAAAAGCCTTCAATTGATCTCATTGAGAAGCCTATTGAAAAGCTTCAAGGTTGCTCCAGTGGGAGCCATGTCACTGATTTAGTTTACTCCCATTATGAGGAGTGAGCCAAACAACATGTTTAGAAACATGATATATGGAAAGTGATTCTCAGCTATCAGAGGAAGTCAATTATAAATTTCGAATGGATCTATAAGATCATGCTTTCTGTTGATATGAAGAGTTGTTTGAATCTCTCAGAAATTCCTATATTTGATGGCAGGTCGGAACACATCGAGAAGAGTTATCACCATGTCATGGTACAGTATGTTCTATCAAGGAGACAGGTTATCAATGTGTCTAGTATTGTTGAGAATGCCTCTCTTGCTGACAGGGAGTGTTAAATATAGTGTAGCTGCGAGACCCATTCTCATGGAAGATGGTACCCTAGCTAGCTAACTAAGGCAGAGTAAGACCCTAAAAGGTACCCTAGGGCCCCCAGTAGTCTCACGGGGTTCTTGATCTAGGACCAAGCAGGTTGATGTCATGGTAAAGTCCCTAGCATGTGGCTAGAGCCCCTATATGTCTCTAGAGTATTCTGGTCCGGGACCAAACAGTTTCTTAAACACGATGTCCAAGCAGATCCTACAGGTTGAGGCAAAGACATTCCTGGTCTAGGACCAAGCACATTCTTGGTCTGGGGCCAAGCAGTTCTTGCAAGTACATTCCTGGTCAGTGAACCAGGTGGATCTTGGTCAAGTTGACCAAGATGATGATGTGTGATGTCCTCTCTCCTAATCGGTTATTGCTAGGTTGTTTATCTAGGGACTAGCCGCCCCTTGATGATGTCACTAGCACCTAACCCTTAGGAGCAGTATTGAGGACCAGAGGATCACATCATCCAGTTTGGATCTTCTCCTTATACAGTGATAATAAAAATATATGTAACAATGTACCTTGAGAGAGAGAAAAGATTAAAGTCCTTGGTCTTGTTGGTCCTATTGGGTAAAAGGGGTTGTTTGTCCACCTTTGTGATACGCCTTGGTCTTGTGAGTATGAGGGTTGTATTATCTTCTTGTTATGACCCCTTTGGTTGACTTATGGTCCTTTATCTTTTTACTTGGTCCTAGCGCCCCTATTGTGTGTACTTTGGTATGATGACTTTTATTTTATGGTTTTTATTTTTGTACCATTGGCACCCTATCCTAAGTCAACTTAACTTTATGGTTTTTATTTTTGTAAGACCACTGAACCTTTGGTACCCTATTCTAAGTCAACCTAATTTTATTTGTATGCTTTTATTGGTAACAATCCTAAAACTTAGTGGTTGCTTAATTGACCTTTCTAGAAGGCTTATCAAGATTATAAATTAAGTACTCAACTTCATTCTTGAATGTATCTTGATTTGGATATAATTCTTTGTCTGTCATTGGAGCTCGTTGTTGTTATTTGCTTGACGTCTAGGGTACTTGTTGCCACACTTGACCTAGATCGTGACTGTGTCTTCTTCTGCCGGCGTGACTATGTGTCTTCTGCTAGCATGACTGTGTCTTCTCTGGCAATGTGACTACGTCTTCTTCTGCTGGCGTGACTATGTGTCTCCTACTAGTGTGATTGTGTCTTCTCTGCCAGCGTGACTGTGTCTTCTTCTGCTGGTGTGACTGTGTGTCGTCTGCTGGCGTGGATGTCTTCTCTGCCAGTGTGACTTTGTCTTCTTCTGCTGGCGTGACTATGTCTTATCTAGCAGCATTATTGTGTCTTCTTCTGCTGGCGTGACTGTGTCTTATCTAGCAACATGATTGTGTCTTCTTCTTTTTGTGTGACTGTTGTAAAGGAAAGTATCCTATGGCTAGGGTTTAAGAGGCCATCAACGTACTGGGGTTGAAAGAGAGATGCACAAAGTTCAGCAAGCATATATCAGCAAGTTTCAGAGATAAGAAAGGTCCACGCCTGATAAACTGAAGGCTGGTCCAAGCTTTCTCTTCAATCCTCTTCTTGCTCCTCTCGCTCCAAGAGACCTGCAAAACAAGTTATACCTTCCTCAAGCCATTATGACCACATATAAGACAATGATAATCAAATGAATCTGAAATAATAATCTGAATAACATCATCATATGATCATAAACAGAGATTCAATCACACATTGAACAATGATTTGGGAAGAAGAAGGACATCACATCTTTATTAATCTTGAAAACAAGTACAAATATACCTTCTCTTCAAGTTTGGCACCTCACGAAACCTTGATCTGATTCTACTGCTTCTCTTCTCCAAAGAACTCAGCCTCCAAGCTCTACAACACAAGGGGAAGACCTCCAGGGCAAAGGTGTGGGCAAAGAGAGTCCCGATTCCTCCAGCATAACAATGCAGAAATTCAAGTCCCCTCTCATGGACCTCCCTACCTCTATTTGTATGGGTGAAATAAGGTAGTTTTGAAGGTTGGAGAAGTTACAGCAGTTAATGAAATTAAGTTAAATGACATAACTAATCTCCAATTAACTCATGTTTTAATGTTTAAATGCTAAGAGGCACATTCGTGGGTTTACCTTAAGGAAAATCGCGAATGGACAAAAAAACGCATTTTTAGGATATTTCTGGGCATTTTCAGACTTTGGTGTCTTCTGGAAAGTTTTAGCTAACTGAAATACCTTTCCAACGGTGTAGAAATCAGGTCAAACGGAGTTACAGAACTCAAGATATGGGTCCTCCAAGATAGGTGTTTTTTCAGTGACTTTCATGAAGTGCCGACATGCGACGAAATCATGGGAAAGTGGTCACAGGCAGAGAAGTGTCATTTTGAGTTATAACAGATGCCCCCTAATGTGTGAGGTTAGAGGGGAAGATGATAGCCGAAATACATTATAAAGGAAACAGCTGAGTATGGAGAGAGCAGAGAATCCAAGATCAAAAGGCTCAAATGAAGGAAGAGAGATAAATCTCAGAAAAACTGATCTCTGGGACATACACGTCCATATACAAAACATCGCCATAAAGATAAAGGCGGATCCAACATATGTATAACTGATGAAACTATCATGGTCGCTCAATATGCAAAAAGGCGCCATATCAAATCTAAAGGAGTCATGGCCACAAATGAACAAGGTGGATTCATACTCAGCAATCGATCATAGCCACAAAAATACAAGGTGGATCTATGTCTCAGCAAAATGTCATATAAAGTATAACAAGGTCTTGCGCAGCTCGGGCAATAGCAAAAAATGACAATGCTACTGTCAGCCCAAGGTCTTCAATCCAAACCGCCCAAAAAAGGTACGAATCCTAACCATGCGAATAAAGGAGTTGAAGTCGAACATGGAGGAAACCGTTTGATTACCAGTCAATAATGAGAACCGTTAACAAACGCGAGGGAAACCACCATTAATGAAAATGGTCCCCAAGGTACCTAGTACATTCTAACAAGTGTGATTACAAGGACTTGAAATCGAACACTTAAAGAATCTATCGAGTAGGAGACATTAAGGTATTCCCACTACCCAATAGCGAGGGAAATTGCCATTAAGGAGAACAATTCCCAAGGTACTGTCATAAAACTCTAAATCTCGTTCCCAGAGCAAGATGTGTTGCAGTCGATAGGAAGAGATCCATTTGAAGGAAGGCATTAAGGCATCCTTCATCATCCAGTATGAGGTAAGTCAAAGACTAATTGGATCTGGAATTGGAACTGAATTTCACAAAAAGGACCGCTGAAGACATGATGTAATGAACGGATACCAAGGAATGGCCGACACAAAAGGTCAAGGCAACTGCAGAATGGCCGACAAAGGTTTAATCCTTGAACAGTGAGCACGACACAAAAGTGACTTAGGCAGCTTTTGACACAAAAGGACCAACGAAACAAATCTGCAATGTAGAAGACATTGACAGATTCCCCATATAATTGGAAAAAAGACCAACTGGAGGAGTAAGAAACTCTGAATCGGGATAAGGTCAAAATACTAGGACCCAACTGTTGATAGACTCAAAACTGGTGCTTTGTTCAAGGAAACAAGACTTGCTGCCAAGATGTAAAAAGACATGGAAATAAACCTTCCCCTTCCCTTCTTTCTTGTAAAGGTTTAACGAGTCCAAGAAAGCAAACTCGGGACCATCTTCATTTTTTTACAAGCTCGAAGAAAAGAAAGAAGAATGCTTGATAAGGCACTGATTCGTGGATTTTACGAGCCCGAACTAGTACATGCTCGACAGCGTTTTCATAATTTAGAGAGTCTGAAAACTCCAAAGAAGACTCCAGGGGGGTCCTTTTTCGTGCAAGTTAGTCTCCTGAGGCCGAAGAAGTATAAAACAAACCAAAGAAGAACTCTCTTAGCTTCCAAAGAAGAAAAGGCGCACATTTTTCGTACTTAGTCAGGAAGGTCCGAAAAAGGTTAAATTACCACCTACCCAACGCTCCTTCAAAAGCAACATATAGCCTGAGTTTTACGAGTGTGAAGGAAGGCAAGATCACTCGGAAAGATCCATTTGATTACGAGAAATGGAGCTTACAACAATAAACTCGATGCTTTGTTCTTTAGGGTTTAACGAGCATGACAAAGACACAAAGTACACTCGAAATATTTTTCATGTTTTGGTCCAGAGCACGAAAAAGAGAAAACTAAGCTCATACCGAGGGTTCCTTTTCCGTAAGTTTAGTCCCTCAGGTCCGGAAAAAAGATAAACCTATGCCTGAGAATACTCTTCTCAATTCAGTAGAAAAGAGAGGGATCCTTTCTCGTATTATTCCACATGGTCCGAGAAAGAGATAACCTACCACCAATGTGGATGCCCATTCACATATTCTTAACGAGCTTGAACGGACAAGTTTACTCGGCAGTCAAGTCTATTTTGAGAAGTCAGACTTGGGCCTAAAGAAACTCATAATCTTTCCCGTGAAGTTTTAACGAGTCCGGAAAAGTCAACTCGCGACCTCCTTACTGTTTTTAACGAGCTCGAAGGAGAGCAGAAAGAATGCTCTATGGGAGAGTCATAACTGAAAAAGAAGGTCAGACTGTATCAAAGACTCCAGGAGGACTTCATCCGAAGGGAGGAAATCATCCAAGATAGGACACATATCTGGACTTTCAAATGGATCAACAGAGTAGAGAGAAGACTCTACAGTCTGTATAGGATGACTCAACAGTTCAACTGCTGGGACCAAGTCCCGAAAAGGTAAGCATGAAAACAGAGGCTGCCTCTCAGTAGCAATTGAACATAAAGGATAAGAAGCCACATAGTTCACCTGTGGCGGAGTAGTGTCTACAGAAACACTGGGAACCAATAAAGGAAAGACTTGGTCTCTAGTTGGGTTAGGAGACGGATCAAGAAAATCCAACTGATCGATAGTGACAATTTCTTCGCCATGATTAAAGTACATCACACGAAAGAATGTTGACACTACAGCTTGCATGGCATAGACATAATCACGTCCAAAGAGCATATTAAAGTCCAAGGGGTCTTCTATTACCATGAAGTCAACTAAGACGGTCTTCCCACCCAAAGTAACAGGAGTTTGAGCAAGAATTCCCAAGGCTACACAAGTTCTTCTATCAAACGCCAGTAACTGACTAGCAGTCGACACAAGGCTGGGAGATCCCATACCTCGCCAAGCACGAGCAGACAAAATACTAACTGAGGCTCCTTCATCAACAATGCAACGAGCAATTGTATAGGGTTCAACTTTGACCTTTATCTGGAAAGGTGCATGGGAAGGAAGGCACGGCTCAACTAGGCTATCCCAATCAAAGGAAGCAATCCGAGAGCTTGGTGGGGGTTGATCCGAAACAAGTTCATTGCCCCCTTGTTCAGTAAGATCTGAACTGGCAGTGAAGAAAATATGACTAGTAGACACTTCACTCTCCAAAGGAAGAGTGGGATTGATCGATACTGGAAGCGATTCAACCGCTTGGTGAAAATCACTCTCCGAAGAGAGAGTGGGATTGACCAAAGATGACATTGGTGCAATCACATTAGGATCACTCTCCGAAATGAGAGTGAGATTGACCAAAGATGACATTGGTTCAATCACGTGAGGAGCACTCTCCGAAAGAAGAGTGAGATCGACCAAATCTGAGATTTGTTCGACCACTGGATCAACCAAAGGTTGAGTAGGGTGTTCAGAAGAACGAAATCCATGAGTCTTGGACCACACTCTTCGCACCTCTGGGATAGCAGGGCACAGATGAGTAAGGTGATCTCCTTTGCATAGCACGCAAGGGAACTTAAGATGATGCTTCCAACGACCAGTTTTCTCAACTGAGTCAACATGACTAGCAGTGGATGACTGTTTGCTCTCAACATGACTAGCAGAGGATGAGAGTTTGCCCCCAGCGTGAACAACAGAGGCTGGGTGACTGGGTCCAACCTCACTAAGAGAGGCTGGTTGTTGAGAGACTCCATAATGTTCAAAAACGGGATGACCATGAATCCAAACTCTTCGCACCTCCGCAATAGAAGGGCATTTATAAGTAAGGTGGTCTCCCTCACAAAGCTTACAAGGAAACTTGAGCTTGTGTTTTGAACGGGTAAACTTGTCAACCGTGTCAACATGACTCGCAGTGGTTGACGAATTGTCTCCAGCGTGAAGTACAGAGGCTGAGAGACTGCCCTTAGCGTGCCTGGCAGAGGCTGAGAGACTGGGTCCAACATGACTTGTAGAGGTTGGACAGGACCATTAACGTGAACAACAGAGGTTGAATGGTTAGGATCAACATGCTTTGCAGCAGTTGAGTGTGTGCCCCCAGCGTGAACAACAGAGGCTGGGTGGATGGATCCAACTTGAACAACAGAGGTTGGATGGGGAGGTTCAACTTGAACACCAGAGGTTGAACGAGTGCACTCAGCGTGAACACCAGAGGCTGAGTGACTGGATCCAACGTGAACAACAGAGGTTGGATGGGGAGGTTCAACTTGAACACCAGAGGTTGAACGAGTGCACTCAACGTGAACACCAGAGGCTGAGTGACAGGTCCAACATGACCTAGAAAGGTTGGAAGGATCCCACCAGCTTGATCACCAGAGGCTGGATGGATAGCTCCAACATGAACAACAGAGGTTGGATAGGAAGGTTCAACTTGAAAACTAGAGGTTGAACGAGTGCACTCAACGTGAACACCAGAGGTTGAGTGAGAGGATCCGACTTGGCTTGGAAAGGTTGGAAGGACCCCACCAGCATGATCACCAGAGGCTGGATGATGAGGTTCAACTTGACTTGCAGAGGTTGAACGAGTGCCTCCTTTCTTATGTGCTTTCTTCCTATTCCTCCTTCTTTTACTCCTTTTAGACTGTCGATTACTAGTTTCAGTACTTTCACCACATGAGGTAGAAGGAGGAGGAGAACTAACTACATGTGAAGGGGAGACAGTGCTTTGATGCCCTTGATATAAGGAGCTTACTTGAGAAGCATCTTGAGCATTCAGGACAGTTGGAGTGGAAAACAACCACACCGGTAGTCCTAGGGTGAATCCCGAAAGATTCAAGGTGGCCATCAAGGGAACACCAACATTCCCTGTGAGAGGAATAGGACAAGGAGCTCCCATCAAAGGGATCTCTTGGTTGGTGTTCAAAGGGGTGCTAGTCATAATTTCAAAACAAGAGACAAAGTCTGAGGTCGATGGTTAACCAAAATTACAAAGCAGACACCTAAAGGCCCACTAAGTACAGACAAACCACACAGCACTCACTAAAAAATTCCTAAAGCCCAAACAAACAAACAGGTATAATATGTACTTTCCAGAAGAAAGCTGATGAACGATTACTTGGCGTCCTTGAGGTGGTTCTCAGGCACAAGCGGAGGAATCACCCACCACCCTCCTGCACTTTCCACAAGGGTTACCTTCCAAGCCCGTCCAAGGTCAACCAGAAATAACCTTCCAGTGTACCTATGTATGAACCCTAGATGTCAAAGAGACTAGAGGCTACCTTAACTAAATTGACAGTCTGGGGAGACAGTCGTCAGCCGAACTCGTACGCATGGGCAGGGTAGCTGAGCCCGAAACTCTGTCTAGGACAGAATCCCCAGATGCGTAAAAGTCCGGAGTTACGTTTTGACAAGGATTCGGAGGGTTATCTCCTCTGTCCAAGCCTCCACACGGCCTAGTGCTCAACTCCCGTTTGAGAGGAGCTTCCCAGAAACAATCAATGTAGAAAAGGATTTACCTAGTGATAGGCCAACTACGTCTGAATTTAACACTCGTGAAGAGTTAAAACTCCCTAGCCCACAAGTCTAGCCTAAGCTAGTAGGTGTATGACCCTATAAAATAAAATTTACTAGTAATTTTTAAAATTATATCGTTTATTTTATGGGTTGTTTCTTACTCAGAGGGTAAATGGCATGAAACTGATGTGGTGTTTTGGCTAAAAAAATGAAACAAAATGACTAAGCAAAGAGAAATGAAATGCAAAAAGCAAAAACTATTCTCTTTATATTTCTTTTTCAAATAGAAACTTGAAAGCCAAAAAGAACAAAATTCTTTTTATATTTTTTAAATTTTTCAAAAACAATGCTATGCTATGCAATCTAGACTAACAGCCTAATCTATATGCATATAAAGCAAACATGTTTTTGTATTTTTCTTTTATAAATGCCAAAAGAAAAATACAACAGTGACTATGTGTCTTCTGCTAGCGTGCCTACGTCTTCTCTCCCTACATGATTGTGTCTTCTCTACCTACGTGATTGTGTCTTCTCTGCCTACGTGACTATGTGTCTTCTGCTAGCGTGATTGTGTCTTCTCTGCTGGTGTGAATATTCTTCTCTTCTGGCATGACTGTGTGTCTTTTGTTGGCATTATTGTGTCTTCTCAGTTAGTGTGGCTGTCTTCTCTTCAGCATGACTGTGTCTTCTTTGTCGACATGACTGTGCCTTTTATGCCTGCATGACTGTCTTTTTTTGCTAGTGTGACTATGTTTTATCTGCTATTGTGACTATACCCTTGCTACCATAACCCTCTTAAGCTCTCTATCTCTCTCTCAAGATACGTCATTTGTTCATCTAAGTGACTTGTTCCTTCGCTGACATGAACATAACCTCAAAGTATCTGAGTATAGGGTTGATCCAAAACAATTCTAGATTAGTATTGTTATTGTTCTTTGTTACTCTTTAGTATTGTTGTTATTCCCTATACATTGTTATTATTTTGTTTCATCAATTATAATATTGTTACTGTACATGGCATTTGGTAAATTATCTCGAAGACCAACTTTAACGCAGTGACCAATGGAGTGTTAAGTTGAACGAGATGAAAATTATGTTTGAATTTATTGCAGCAGTACTATTCTAAATTTAACCTTAATTTAATTATGTTTATGCATTGAAATACATTCTTTTTATGTCAAATCCTAACCCAACCCTAAACTTTAACAAATGGCACTTTAAATGTGGTCCCTAGCTTATTTAAAAGTGTAAGAGACTTTATTTATTAAAGTGACTTTTAAAGTGAGTTTGAGTCATTAATTATTTTTAAAAATGACTTTTAAAGTGAGTTTGAGTCATTAATTATTTTAAAAAGTGACTTTATGATAATTAAAAGGTGGGTGTGTATTAAATTCTCCTTTAATATTTAAAAGTAATTTTTACTCAGAAAGTGAGATTTAACATGTGCCCTATATCTCGTTTAGTTGGCTTTTAATTTAAGCCATAGATTGTGAGATGGTGGTTACTCAAACAAAAAGGGAAAGGCTCAACCTAATCCATTGTTCACATTCCAAAGAGAGCATTTTTAGAGAGGAGGGAGCAAGGGAAGAGAAGAACATAAGGGTTTGAAGAAAATTGATTTTCAGAAATTGAGAGAGAAAAGTTTCCACAAATTCCAAGAAAGAAGAAGAGCAGATTTTTGGCATGCTTCCCAGGACAATCTTTTCAGCATACATCATTTTGAAGTCTGTATCGTACAGTACCGTACAACATCACGAATTTCGAGGAGGATAGGTCATACAACAACACGAATTTCGAGGAGGATAGGTCATACAGCAGTGACCATACAGTTCTGTACAGACACGAATTTCAAGACAGTCACGCACGAATTGAGGCAGATTTTCTTGTAGCTGTCAACACGAATTTTGAGGTCCATACAGCAAGAAAAACTGACCCTACAGTTGCACGTGTAGGTCGTACACACTGGAAATTTTTGGGATTTTGTACAACAATTTTCAGAGTGAAACTGGCACGTTTTTTTAGGAAGAAAAGGGAAATAAATTTGCCTGAAAATAAAATCTCTCTCTGTAGAACAAGTTTTTCCTTCGAGGTTTTCCCTAGACCATTTTGGTCAAAATTCTAAGTATTAAATTTTCATGTGTGTTGACTAAAATATCTTTCTGAGTAAGAAAAGTAGGGTTGTCATAAAAAATTTCGAGTTGAAAAAGTTGAAAAAATATCTCATTTGTTTCAAGTTTATAGTTAAATTTTAATTTTTTTATGAACATGCATGATGGGGTTTGGGCATTAAACCATATGCAGTAAACTGAAACTAAAACTAGGTTCAGGTTATAAAATTTTCATGGTATGATAGTTGTGTTGAAGGCTGAAAATTAAACTCATAAATAAATTTCAGACTTAGAGAAACAAGGGAAAACAGGGTTTTGAGAAGAAACGGGCTCTTGGACTTATTTGCAGTGATGGCTACCGAACTTGGGCTAGAGGACAGGTTGGATGGGGCAGTTAATCTTAGCCCGTGGAAGTCTAGAATTGTCTTGATATTACAAGAGAATGAACTACGGGACATAGTAAATAGTACTACTGCTCATCATGTCACAATTCCTATAGTTGCAGTTGATATGATCGCATTTGATAAATAGGACATAAAAGCAAAAGGAATCATACTTGATGTCATTACAAACCATATCATACCACCTATTTCTGGGAAAGACTATGATCATCAGATGTCCACATCTTTGACAAACCTTTACCAAAGTTCCAATGAAAACCAAAAATGGTGTTAAGGGAGAAACTAAAGAGCACTAGGATGAACAAGGGGAGAACATGGTCTCCCATCTTACCACGATTACACAGATTCGAGATAAGCATGGAGCAGTGGGAGAGAAGGTGTTGAGTCCAGAGTTGGTTCTCACGGCACTAAATGGCATGACAAAAACGTGGTTTGTTTTTGTGAGTCTGTTGTTGCTTGTGAGAACATGCCTACATGGGATCGTTTTTGGGATGATTTCATACAGGAGGAGGCCCGCAGGGAGTATGATGTACAGGGGAGTACATCTCACAGCAAGGAGGATGAGGAGAATGTGGCATTAGCAGCGAAGGGGAAGAAGAAGAAGTCCAAGAAGGGTTCCAAGGGTGGAACGAAGCAGTAAGATTGCAAGAAGGACATGAGCAAAGTGAAATGTTTTGCTTGTCAGAAGTTTGAGCATTATGTTGGACAATGCCCAAACAAAAAGAAGAAGAAACAGCAAACAGTAGCTTCAACAAAGATTGATGAGTATGTTGCTAGATTTGAGAGAGAGTTTTCTCTCTTTGTTGGTGGTTGTAAAGAGAGAGCATCATCCATCGCCAGTAGGGATATTGAGGACCAGACGAAGCATTCTATGATCGTTGGGCATACATTGAGTGCTTCCACTACTTCCTCCACATGGTATATTGATAGTGGAGCTTCGAGTCATATGACAAGTGTTCGAGACATGTTCACGGAGATGTCAGACATAGACTTGTAGTTGGAGGTTGTATTGGATGATGAGGACAGAGGCCTTGGGGTATATGTCCTAGATGGGAAAGTGTACGTCTTTCCCAAAGTAGAGGGTCCATTTGCTTCATATGTGATTGGAGTTAGATGAGGGAAAATGTACAAGCTTCTCTGCCAGCCACACCATGTGTTGGCACACACACAGAGTAGTAGTGAGTTGTGTGAGTTATGGCACAAGAAGATGGCCCACCCTCATCATTCAGCTTTGAAGATGCTGAGAGACATGACCACAATTTTGCCAGATTTCAGCACAGGGCAGAGTGGTGTATGCAGAGGTTGTGCTTTGGCAAAGTATACCAATACTGCTTTTCTGAGCAGTGATAGCAGGTCAGACGAAGTGCTAGATTTGATTCATCCAGACTTGTGTGGTCCCATGCCTTCTGCCTCATTGACACGTTTTGAGTACTACATCACAACCATCAATGACTTTCCCAAGAATACTTGGATCTAATTTCTGAGAAGCAAGAAGCCAGAGGAGGTCTTGCTTCAGTTCCAAGAGTTCAAAGCTCTTGTGGAGAACCAGACAGGAAAGAAGAGCATGGTACTTAGATCAGATAATGGGGGTGAGTATACCTCCCATGCATTCGATGAGTTTTGTAAACATGAGGGCTTTAGGAGGAAGTTGACAATTCCCTACACTCCACAGCAGAATGGAATGGTTGAAAAGAAGAACCGTGCGATAATGGGTGCAGCGAGAGCCATGTTATATCATTAGTCTTCCTTTCTTCCTATGGGCCGAGGC
Organism: Pseudotsuga menziesii; assembly: GCA_001517045.1. Classification (NCBI taxonomy): domain Eukaryota; kingdom Viridiplantae; phylum Streptophyta; class Pinopsida; order Pinales; family Pinaceae; genus Pseudotsuga; species Pseudotsuga menziesii. The sequence continues at coordinate 579,978 of LPNX010085308.1, forward strand.
ATGTAGTACAATTGTTTTTGTATAGAACATGAGTCTACACCGTGTCTTGGGGTGCAAAACTCCTAAGGAGATTTTCACCAAGAAGCCTGAGATAGGCCACTTCCGCATTTTTGGATGCCCTACATATTCTCATGACCCTTCTAAGAAGAGGGCAAAGTTGGAGGCTACTGGAGAGAGGGGCATTTTTGTTGGTTGTGACGAGATTTCGAAGGCTTTCTACATATACCTTCTTATACATAGGACAGTTGTGGTGAGGAGGGAGGTGAGATTTGAGGAGCAGGCCTTTCGAAAGTCTTGGGAGTCAAAGGAGGAGCATCAGCAGATTACTACTCCACAAGTGACAGCATCACAGAGTTTAGCGAGTCAAGGCATAGGTTCACAGGTTTCAAGGGTGACTAGGTCACAGGTTACAGGTTCATCAGTTTCAGGGGCACCGTCTACATGGACTTCTGGTACTAGGACCAGTTAACGGATCACCAGTTCATAGGTTTCACCCTCATGTGATTGAGGCACACATGGTTCAAGTTCATGTTCATCAGGCACAAAATCTCAGACTACAGGTACTTCTTCAGAGAGACATTCATTAAATGAGGATGTAGAGGAAGGTCTGCCACATGATGCTACTTTCGAGAAGAGAAAGCCAAGTTGGCTTAAGGAAGCAGAGGAGTCTTTGGGGCCACCCAGGAGGGAGGTCAAAGAGAGCAGGGCACCAGAGAGATTTTCTAGTTACATGGCATAGGTGACCAGCTTTCGTGAATCTAAGACTGCTACTTACGAGGAGGCATGTAGATATAGAAGCTATGATACTATGAATAAATGGAACCTTGATGCTAAGAAGAAGCACAAGATGTAGATCTAGCTACAAAATAATTCTCACAAGCATGCACAAGGAAAATAGAGAGAAAAATAATGAAACGGAATACAAGAGACGTGATCCAATATCTTCCAAGTACATTGTGGATCAAATGAATTGATGATGATTACAATAGAAATACATTCTTATAAAGGAAAATTGAATTTCTAGAAGACAACGCATGCTAGCTCATAAAGCAGACTTACTAAAGTATGATAAACCCCCATAGGTGACTAAAGCACTTTCCAAATCTATCAAGGACCTCACGAATTAGTTGAATCATGAGTGAGTTGTCATGAGTGCTGGAAAAACATGCTAATCATGGAATCTAGAGAGAAAATCATGGAGGATGGGTGGGCAACAAAAGATAGCAGTTTCCTAGTTGACTAGCTTTACTTTATCCACTGAAAGGCGGGAATAAAGCAGGATAAAGAAAGAATCTACAGGAAGGCGTAGTTACTAATTCTGGCAGTCAATAAAGTAGGCAGGATCTTAACCAGAATCAGGATAAATGCGCTCTTGGGGTATATATGGCAAGTGTTGACCAAATGGTGCAAGTGGATGCGAATTATCTAAGCTAGTGGATAGGAAATTAATCATAAATGATTAAATATTGTTATGATGATTAAATATTGTTATCCTAAATATGGGGTGGGTTTATAATATCCCAACACCCCCTTTTAAGTGTGACTTTATGATGGAGTTATTTGAAATAATCAAAAATATAGATGCACATAGGTGCATATAGGGCCCAACAACAAGGCTATGGTCACCCTTTACAATTATTTATGTCAAGAAAAGTGAGGAAAGAGGCAAAACCACATGGGGAAAATCCTCTCTCAAGAAAGGGCAAGGCACAAAATTGAACATGTCTTCAACATATCTTTTTCTTCACTTGAATGAGTTGAATGAACTGCTTTTGGTAGAAGAATTTGATGAAGAAGTTGTGAACTCCATGATTATGAGCTAGAGTGTAGTATTTACAAGAAAGAAGAGGACAGACTCATTATAGCTCATCATCTAATGGTGGAGAAGCATTATCTGAATGCTTCTTGCTGCTAACATACTCTAATTTGCAAACACAATCTGAAAATGGAAAGAGATCTGTGCATACTCCTTCCCACGAAGTATAAAAATCAACACAATCAGTTCTGTGTATAGCTACAAAATGGTGATGTGGGCCATGTATCTTCCTTTGAAACAGATGTAGCACCTTCCTAATTCTGAAATGAGATTGAAAAGACTCAGATATATCAAAACTATTATCATATGGAATAACAAAGACCAAAGTTTTTGTGTCTCCATGGCCATATAGGGCTAGAGTAGGAAAACGATGAGCAACTGGGAAAACTGATGAGTGTAAAAATCTCAATGATGGATGGACTTGAGATCTAAACCATAAGTGTTTAGAACATATCCAAACATGTGTAAGATAAGTCAAATGATGACTAAGGTCATGGATAACCAACCAATGAAAAATAGGAAAGACTTGAAACCATATAATATAAGTAACATTGCATAGGAAACCAATGAGGAATCAACTAGTGAACTTGGGGTTTGTATAGTCTTATGAGTATTCAAAGGAATAGTAGATGGTACGGATGATGGTATAACATGCATATCAGCCTGCAAATATGCTTCTAAATCAGAGTTATTATTATTTGAATGGAATGAAGAAGAGCTACTTAAAGACAAGTCAGGATCTAGTGAAAAATCACAAGCATTGGGAGATGAATCTAGGAGACTGATAGAAGGATTATATATTCAAGAAAGAAACGGAGATTAATGAATCTATATCAGAGGTATGAGGAAGGGATTTAACTCTGCCACTCAAAACATAGTTCATATTACCTTGGGACTATGCGCTATGACAATGTTATGAGGATTCAGCAGGCTTCTCTAGCTCATCTGGAACTTCAATGTTATGCTTCTCAAGTAACTGAGACATGATGTCCAACTTCTTCTTGAAACATTTCTTCTCGGGATGAAATCCCTTGCTACAATAAGAACACTTAGATGTGCTCCCTTCTTGACTTTCTTTTGAACCTTCATCAGTAGCCTTCGAACTTTCATCTTCATTATCTGACTTTGGCTTCTTCTCTTTCACTACTTGCTTCTCTTTTGATTGGCATTCTTACCCCTTGAACTATAAGAACATGATCATTTCCCTTGGAGGATCTAAGAGCACCCATCTGGATCAATTTATCTTGCTCCTTTTTCAGTGAATCAAAGAATGTACTCAAATAAAGCATTTTCCAATTCGAAATAGAAACCTTATTAGCATAAAAAGTAAACACAAAAAATGAGTATTCAGAACCCAATTTTGATAAAATGGAAAGAATCAATTGATCTTCCCGGCTTATCAATCCCACATTGCTTGAACAATAGAATAAGTGACTTGAATTTGGAGAAGAACCCCTCAATGGATTCGAAACTACTTGGACTAAATGAGAATAACTCGTTCTCCAGGATGCACTCTTATCTCATCTTGTACTCCAAATAGAGACTCAAGTTTGGTCCATACTTGGTTTGGAGTGGTCAAACCATCCAAATGAAAGAGTAGATCGAGAGAAATAGAGAAGCAAAGCAATCCATAGGCTTCATTCAAACTATTATGCCACTTAGCTTTCTAAACAACGACATTAGGCTCATTCTCCAAAGCCAAAGAAACTCTGTATAGTCTCTTGCTATGCAATAGAAAGCCAATTTTGGCTTTCCATTCATGATAGTTGAAGGGATTCGGGATCATAGTTGAAGAGGAATCCATGCTAAGAAGTTGATGCACTCAAAAAGATACCCTCTGCAACCTGCACAAATAAAAACTAGGAGAAAATTTTGTAAGCTCAATTCAAGCTCTTCTTCATAGAGGAATAGGAGACTTAGCATGAGTTGTCATCTACGCTAGGGATAGGAAATTAATAAAAATGATTAAATATTGTTATCATAGGTATGGAGTGGGTTTGTAATATCACAACAATCCACACATCAGGTTTGGAGAGATGCCATGATAGACTGAGTACAATTCCATCATGAAGAATGATGTGTGGGAGATGGTTCCGAGACCAGAGGAGAAGTCTTTCAGTTATGACTTCCAAGTGGCTCTATAAGATCAAGCATGTTGCAGATGGCAGCATCAAGAAGTACAAAGCTCGATTTGTACCGTGTGGGTTCTCACAGGTAGAGGGAGTTGATTATAATGAGCCTTTGAGTCGGTTGCTAGATTTTCTTCGATGAAAGCAGTGATCTCCATTATTGCAGAGATGGGTTGGAGGATTCATCAAATGGATGTGAAGACCACGTTCCTCAACGGTCTTCTACAGGAAGAGGTATATCTAGAGCAGCCATAAGGCTTTGAGATTCATGAGAGGGAGTCTCATGTATGCAGGCTGAAAAGGGCCTTGTATGGTCTGAAGCAAGCACCTCGGGCTTGGTACTCGAGGATTGATTCATATATGCTTTTGGTTAGGCTTCAAAAGAGTGAGATTAATCCCAACCTATACTTCATTGTGGTTGGAGGTGATTCGCTCATTCTTCTGCTATATGTTGATGATTTGTTCATTACATGAGGAGAGCACCTGAGTGAGGCATGCAAGAAAGATCTTGCTTCAAAGTTTGAGATGACAGACCTTGGGTTGATGCATTGCTATTTAGGCATGGAGGTGTCGCGGGAGGATGGACATGTTTTCCTAAGGAAAGAAATATATGCTACAGGTATTCTGAAGAAAAATATGCTATAGCTATGCTAAGGATGAACATGAATGATGGGGTTTGGGCATTAAACCATATGCAGTAAACTGAAACTGAAACTGAAAACGAGTTGGGGTTATAAAATTTTCAGCTGCAAGTTAGTTTGATTTCTGTGTATTTTGAACAATTGAGAAATTCCACCATTAGATATGACAGACGGTATGAATTGACGTTTGCGACCTCCTACTATTTTTTGGAATTGTGTCTATTATGGCATATATAGTAAATCCCTACTTTTTATCTTTAATAATAAAAATAAAAAATAAAATAAAATCAGAAAACAAAATTAGCAATTATAGACGCTAGATGGCCACACATCCAAGAGGTTAAATTGTTAAAGAAACTATGGGTTAGTGATAGTTGATAAATAGATAAAAGGTAACTATGTTGATGCAAAGTGTGTTAAAAAACCTCCACATTGAACTTGTCATTTGTGAGACACTTTGACCATTAATGATCTCATGTTAGTTTTGAGTCCCACTGTTAAGAATTGATGCAAGATCCTTTACGAAAATGTTTAAAAGGGAAACAATAAAGGGAAATACCATCACTGAAGATTTCACCTTGAGAGTGTTTGTGTTCGAACTTGTGAAGAATGATGCCACCCTAGCTCTAAATTTAGTACAACTTATTTAAAGACTAACTAAATGTGGATTTTCGATAATTGTGTTTCTTTGAAACCCAATTGTGGCTTCAATAAAAGCCACAAAAGATTGAGCATATACCTAAGTTGAATAGTAATTTTTATGTAATTAAAATGTTGATTTTCTTATATCCAAGCTCGATTACCAGTCTGAAATCATTTATAGCAATAATTAAGTGAAAACACGCTGGATCACAACAAATCACATAGTAGAAAAAAGACAGGAAATCATACACAAATTTGACCAATTGATTTACCCTAGAAAATTCCAACTAGGGAAAATCAACCAACAATTTGATTTTTATTAAGATAAAAACCATGAGCTCTCTTCCTGGGATAATGGCCCACTGAGGAATACAATGAAAGAATGCTAGCTTCCTAACCTCGAGATCAATCTTGTTGGTTACTAGCCCTTGGCTACCCCTTGCTCTGTTCCTCTAACCTCTACCCACTGCACCTGCACACTTAGCTAACAGTCATTTGTCAACCAATCAATGAGATCCACCCACTCTGTGTGACTACTGTCTCATCTTCTCACTTGGGCTGACTTTTATTACATTACAATATGCAAATATCATGGGCCAATACCATGGATCACCAAATACCATGGGCCCTCTACTTTACATAAAGTAATCACAAAAAATACATTCACTTTAATAGTTCACTTAATTAAAGTGAAACTCATAAGTTTGAGAGGTCTCCTAGACGATTCATGCATGTTGGATAATTGGCCTATGCGCTAGTACATCTTCGATGCTACAAAATCATCACTCCCTCTTAGTGAGGAAGATACTTCTCCGAGAACCACCTGTAACTTGTTCTCCCTCTAACCCTATGGCGCACTATTGCTCACATCATCCTGCATTCTAGCATTCCTCCTGTAAATCTTTGTTGTTCCCAACCCGGTTTCAAGTTTTCAATACATGTCGTTTAATGCCCAAACCCCATTAGATAAAGATTGTTGAAAATGAGATTTTTCATGCATAAAAAGTATTGAACTTCAAACACTTGGAATTTTTACACCTTTTAATGAACGAAAATTTTAATTAGCCACACAATAAAAATTTAAGACTGAATTTTTAGCCTAATTAGCCCGGGAAAATCCCCTAAAGGAAAACCTTATGAGAGATGATTTTATTTTTCTTCAGAGAAATCATTTACAGTAGTATACTTCAGCATTAAAACACAAATTTATCTCAACCCAAGAAATCTGAAATCTGCCTCGAAAACTCTGCTATTTTTTTCTTGTTTTTTGTGGAGTGGTTGTTTCGAAAATTGTTCTTTACACAGGTTGTATGGACTGCAATAAATACAGACAGATACTCCTCAAAATTCATGCCAACATCAAACTTATGCCTCGTGATTCATGCCATACTTGCAACAAATTTCCTCTTGAAATTCATGCCTATATGTACAGCATTTAATGATGTACGATTGCCTTGGAAGACATGCCTATTACAGCAACCTTCTGCCTTGGGAATCATGTCTATACAAACTGCTCATTAATTGCAGAGATGTATCTCGAACTGTGTGCCCATAAATGATCTCGATTTATGTGCCCTGCTGCCTTGAAACTCGTGACGTACTTTCTGCCTTTTCTGGGAAATTGTGCCAAGTTTCTTCTCCTTGGAATTTGTGTTGGACTCTCTTCTCAAAACCCTTGCTCAAGTGTTGCTCCTCCTTTCCCAAAAGTCTCTTTTGGTGAAAGTTAAACCACTTCTCTTGCTCTCAAAATCTCTGTGAACAATGACAATGAAAGTGCCCTTTCCCTAGTTTCCTCTTTTTTGTTCATGCTAACCACCACTTAAGATCTGATGACCAAGATTCAATCTCGAGCCATCATGATCTAGGGCCCAAACTAAATGCTCATTAAAAACTCATTAAATGAAGTTTAATGCACTTTTCATTGAATAATTAATGAAGCATTCAATTACTTTCTCACTTTGTTTCTCATAAAGCCAAATTAATTAACCCATGAACACACGTGTACATCTTGCTTTTATAAAGTGACTAGGGACCACATGACCATTTTTCCACCCCTAGGTACCTAAGGTGGAAAAAACACTTTCCTTGGTACAAATTTTTAACACCTCCAATCCTGCTAGTCACTTGCTCCTTGTTTCCTTGAAAACACAAAATCAATATTTTGCACGTGGTACACATCAATGACAAGAAGTTCAAAAACTTCTTCAAAGGCCTGCTCTCTGCCATTGTGCTCCTAGAAGCCTCCTCTGTTGATAATCCATCAATATCATTCGTACTAGCTAAGTCTCTTGTCAGAACTGGAAGGGGCTAAGTCTGTCTTCCGCTCTAAAGGTCTACTCCCCACAATGGAAATTTGTGAACTCTATTGACCCTTCAAAGTCTTCTGATCCTGAACCTATGGTACTGACATCAATCTAACTACAAGCTTGCCCTGTAACTTGTACATCTTGCCCTCTTTGACACCAAGCACTCATGTTGAGTCCATGCCAAATCCTATTGGTCGAATGAGAACTTGTCCTCTCTCAAAAGAGAGTGCATACTCGTTGTCCCCCAATGCCGATATTGAGGACAAGTTCATCCTGAGCTCTAGTACATACAACACATCTGACACCTCCAGGGATCCTCCTGCCTCTAGTTGAAACTTGATGGTTCCAACTCCCTTCACAACACACTTGGCATGAGTGCCAAGCTCTACCTATAAATATGGGTTTGTCCTTGACAACCTAGTGAACAACTCACGTCTCCCCATCATGTGACAGGAAACCCCGCTATCCACAAACCAAGAACTACTTGTGCCAAAAATACAAGAGACTAATGAGAACTCTTTCTCAAACTTCTCAGCAGGTTCCTCTTGCGCTTCTACAGTGGTTGTTACCTACTGAGACTTGCTCTTATTTTTCTTTCATTTTGGATATTGTGAAGCATAGTGGCCACACTTGTGGCACACAAAGCACTTGACTTTGTTCGTGTCCTTCTTCTTCTTCATTCCCTGTGAAGTTGACCATCCATTGTTCTTGCTCCTCTTTGCCTGACTAGCAAGAGCAACATTCTCTTCTTCCTCATCTTTAAGTTGGCTTCCAGATAGAGATCCCTTCCAAATCTTCTCTTGGGTGAAATCCCATAAACTCTACCAATCAGGAAGGTTCTCTCGTGCAACAATCCCTTCGACAAAGGTTTCCCATGGCCTGGTGAAGCCATTCAAACCAATCCTCGACAACTCTAGATCCCCAACTGCTGCCAACTTATCATGAACTTGAGTGACCTAGTGAGATAAGAAGCTATAGTGTCATTCTTGGACATCTTGTTGTTTATGAGCTCCTCCTAGAACATCATCTTCTTGTTTCAATTTTACTCTAATAAAGACTCGTCAGAGCATCCCAATTCCCACATCTCCTTGGCTGACGACTTCTCAGTTATGTGAGGGATCAAATGATCCTTCACCGCGTCTAAAATTATCCTCCTAGCCTTCACATCTTCAAATTGTGAGCTTACAGTTCTTGAGGTTATGTCGAAGCAATCACTGCTAGTGCTATGTTGGTTAACTCCCAAAGATTGTTCTCCATGTGAACCAACGTGACCCGCACCTTCCAAGGGATGTAATTGGAGGTGCCCTCCAACCTGTCTTCAAAACGAATCTTTGCAACAGCCATTTTTTAACTATTTCCCATTGCCTGAATTTGCAGCTAACTGCTACATGAAGTATTGTTGCTGCCTAGAGTCCTTCATGGGCCTGCTCGGACCCTTCTTGCGTGTTGCCCATGTCTTCTTGCTTGCTGCCTTAATTTTCTGGGCAATTTCCTAGGCTTCCTGCAGCTGCTCACTGCGTTCTTAGGCACTTCTAACCCTACCTGGAGCTTCCCAATGACTCTGACGATTGCTTTTCTCCTTAGCGGCAACTTTTCTTGCTGTGGCGACTGCAGTCGCTTTCCTCCCGATGGTTGGTTGTTTTCTTCAGCCAACCCTGTTCCTCCACGACCAAGTCAGCTGCTTACCCGCACGCGCCCACAACAATCAGTAGTTGTTGTCACTGCTGCAATAGACACCTTTACTTCCAACCTGCAACGACTCTTCTTTCCCACACCACCACATCCTGTGCTCCAAGCCCCATGCTAATCCCGCACTGACTTCTCAACACCACCCAGCGTTGAGTTTGCAGACACGCTCGCATGTTGTCTGCGGAATCCTGATCCGAGCGGCATCTCTACCCCTGTTGGCTGGTTCTCACTGCGGTGACTATTGCAACAACCACAACACTCTGCCCTAGTGGTGGTTGCTAAACTCTACGCCAATCTCCACATCCGTCGAGATCTCTCTGTGTCAATTCTTGCTTTCACAACAGCAATTATTGTTCACTCTGCTAATCCGACTCTACGACCAGCTCGGCCCAATTTGTCACGACTTGTCGATGCTACTACCACCGTCCATACCTGTAGCCGCCAGACTTTCATTTCACACCAACGGACCACAACCTCCCTAATCTGTACGTATCAATCATATGGTTCTCGTACCGTGGTGGTACAAAAATAAATTATCTTGGTCATTCTCTGCAAATGTGATCTGCTAGGAGTTGATCCAACTCTGATACCATGTTGATTTTCCTAGATATATGCCAAATTCATAGTCTCAAACCATTTACGGCAATAATTAACTAAAACACGCTAGATCACAACAAATCACCCAATGGAAAGAAGACAAGAAATCATACACTAATTTGACACATTGATTTACCTTAGAAAACTCCAAGTGGGGAAAAACCAACAAACGGCTTGATTTTTATTAAGATAAAAACCTTGGGATCCCTTCCTCGGATAATGTCCCACTGAGGAATACAATGATATAATGCTAGCTTCCTATCCTTAAGATCAATCCTTCGATCTTGCTGGTTACTAGCCCCCAGTTGCCCTTTGCTCCATTCCTCTGACCTCTAACCACTGCACCTGCACACTTAGTTGACAGTTCTTCATCAACCAATCAATGAGATCCATTCACTATGTGTGACTTGTGCACCTCCTCTTCTCACTTGGGCTGACTTTTATTACATTACAGTATGCAAATACCATGGGCAAAAACCATGAATCACCATCTACCATGGGCCCTCTAGTTTATATAAAGTAATCAAAAAAAATACATTCACTTTAATTGTACCTAGAGAAGCGAGGTGCTCTCCAACCTAGTATGGGGGAGATCCTGTCCCGTTAGTCACGTTATGCTAGCCGACATAAATAAAAAATATTAAAAAATTAAAAATTAAAAATATAAATTACATATCGACTTAAATAAAATATAAAAAAAAAATTAAACTAATATAGATCCATTTAATGCCCAGATCTATCAAGTACGGAGAGAGATCCAAATGGTAAAAAAATGTACACCTCAAGAAAGTGGATCCCTCTCGGTGCTTGATGGATCTGGGTTTTAAATGGATCTATGCTAGTAGTTCACTTAATTAAAGTGAAACTCCTAAGTCTAAGAGGTCTCATTGACGACTCCTGCATGCTAGACACTTGGCCTATGCAGAAGTACCTATCCGATGCTACAAAATCAACATAAAATGGGTTAGGGACTTACTAAAAGGAAGTATCATCAACTTCTTAGAAGAAAATATACAAAAAATCTCCATCCCATTGCGGGATTTTATCATCCACTTCATAAGTGGAAAGAATCATATTCTTAAATGAGACCTCATTGATTGATTGAGGTTGATGCTCACCTACACATAAAGACCATTTTAAAAACCCTAAATAGCGTTGGAACTGACATGTTTCAGCTTTTTAAATCGCTCTCAAGAGTGATGAGAGAAGAAATACAGTGCAAACTTGGTATCATCATTGGCCTACATTTACTCTCGCTGTGTTATAGGAATGGAAAATTAAAGGCAGCATTAAGCTCAGCAGGGTTTGGCCATGGTTGAACAGTAGTTATAACCATCAATCATAGAAACGAGTTAGCTTTTTAAAAATGCTCATGCATGGATAATGAAATAAAGTTGTAAAGGAAACTATAAATATTTTCAGAATTCTTAGGTGTAGGGTACAGTCCTCCAGTGAACAGGAAGGATCATTTGGCTTTTCAAACTGAACTTTCAGCTTTGTGAATACTCAGACAAGCAGAATGTCAACAATATGGCTTGCTAGCTGTTACATATGATCAAAGGTTTACTGCAATAAACTAATTTTTTCTAGCTAGTGCTTTATAGGAAATTGCTTATGATAGATACATTGATCAAGATAGATTGGCCTGGTCCTTTGCATTGCAATTTCATGAAGGAGATAAAGAAACCTTTGAGCAATTATTCTTGTTTTATTCATTTACTTGTCGAGTACGGACTTTGGCTGTTGCAGATCTGTTTGGGTGGTTGATGATGCCAATCAGTTTCTCCTTGACTGGGAGAAACAATATACTTTTTGTTTTGAAGGTAAAACTTACAAGTTGGTTGTTTTGATTTGTTTTACCTAATTCTGTTTTCATGCTGTTTGTTTAGCAAGAAATAATGCAGTTTTCAAAGATGAAACTCTAAACTGTTTAAAAGGTGTGGTGCAAAGTAGAAATAAGATGTTCGCATACTTGAACAGCAGGAATTTTATTTTTCTTTAAGTTGGATATATTGAGAGTTTTATGTAAACAAACTGGAAATTATGCCAACCAAGCCTAATCTTTTTTATTCTTCTATGGATTTTATTCCTTGAGGATTTTGGAGGTTATGCTCTGGTGGTGCTTTAAAAAAGGAGCCCAAGAAATGGGGAGCTCTAGAAGCATTTTTTTTTATCAAAAATCAACTTTGGCTTATGCATACATGGAAGATCTGGGTAGAGCTTCCAATAATTGGTACGAGGTTAGACCTTTATTGAGGGACTGAAGTTGGCTCTCACAACAGGCGTAAAGGAATTCGTAGTTCAGGGGGATTAGAAGCTTATTAATGAGACATAAAAAGGGCTTCATGCCTTGCAACATTTAATGGTTCATTTGTCAGTGAATGAAGCATCACAAATTACTGCCAAGTTTGAAGAAGCTATGATTACTCATTTTCAAAGATTAAAACCTAGTGGTTGCATGCACCAAGGCAGCAATTTATTTTGCTACTTGTATAGCATTTTGTAATATTGTTTTGCTAGCAATTGGTCTAATGTAAATATGGGTAGTTTCTCCATTTGAATAATGGGTGTTACCTCCCAGACCTGGACTCAAAGATATTCAAGTCCCTAAATGAAGTTCACCCCTAAAGGCACTTAGGAAGGTTATACCCATTGTCAGTACAGTAACTCTTACTCTCTCTTTAAGCCAGCTCCAACACGAGGGAGAAACCCTACTAAAGATGTTTATGATATTATTAGAATTTAAGAGATGGGGGATTGCCAAGACCAATGCCTACTCAATGGGTGGACTCAGGATCAACAATCAAGAGGGTTCAAATTTGTATGAAAGAAGGCGTAGATAGGGTGTTATAAAGATGCTCTAACCAACCACGTAGATTTACTTTTAATATACAAAAAATTAAATGTGGACCCTTCCAAAGATGCTCCTTACAACCAGTACAAAATCAGCAAAGTAATAATGTACAGCCATGAATAATTAAAGGACAGCTACATATGAAACCATAAATGAAGTAGAAAACAGTAGGAAGCCTACTTTATAGAATGAACAGCCAACAATATATCATCCTCCAAGTATGATTTCACCCTAAGATCAAGGGGACTAAATGTGCCACAATTAACCTTCAAACCCTAGCTAGGGCATCCCTTAAGATGGAGTGAACAGCCCAAACCGACAGCTTACAGCAGCAAATATCCTTCAATAAACCCAATAATTACAGCAAGATGAAGGGAGGGTTTCAACTCAACCCTAGCGTCCAATAATAAAGCAAAACTGCCCTTCTACAATTCTAGGCTCTAGCAGATTTGTACTAGTGATTTCCACCTATCAAATCAACCTAAGAAAACAGAACAAAAAAGGAATGAAGAACCTTACATTAAATGCCCCTTGACTTCTTCCTCCTGTTGCCCCCCATTTTGCATGGGTGTCCAAGGTAATTTTCAGCACAATCTTCAGCAGGGGATGACATGATTATAGAGCTGGTTTTGGCCTGGTTCAGATAATGTCATAGCGTACATTCCTGGATTTCCAGGCTAGCAGCTATGCAGAGAATGTGACGTGATGCTCAGCTGTTATTTCTGTTGAAGCACTCTTGCATTTTATGCATCTACATAGTCCTGAGAATCAAGAAGGGTGCACTAATCTACCTCCCTGTATATATCTGGTGCTGTATGACTCAGATGTGTCTGCACAAGGCTGAGGAGCAGATGGTTTAGATGCATGATCTCACAATTATAATAAGATCTCAAGGACTACAATGCTGGAATTTATGTCCTGGTTAAAGAAAATATGCCAATGACTTTAAATCAGATGAGTGCACAGCAATCCTGTGTCACAACTCAAAGTGTCATCTACAGCAGTACTAATATATGAATGGATGGAGATGCGCCCAGCTTGAGGATTCTTTGCGTGCCATTTATGGTTTTGTATACCATATTTGGATGATGGATCTGTGCTTTGAAAATCATCGTTCACCTCTTGGAGTCCTGGTTCATGGAGCATTCACCCTTGAAAATTTTTGAGAATGTCTCTACACCATTAAGATATAGTGTTCCAGCATTGGAGAGGTATTCAGGCATACTTTGGGTATCAGCATCTCGTTTGAAGAAGCAGCATTCAAGATCCGAGTGACATCCTAGTTGGTTGGTTAAAGTTTGAAGTGCTCAGAGAACCTTTGATCCAGCAGTAAATCTAGTCATCTCAGCATACTGAGGGCAATTTGCGGACTATTTTCAAGCAGCAGAAATGGGACAATTAAAATCCACCTTTTGGTCACCATTTGTGCCCTAGTAGATGAAGCTTTCCACTTCTTGGAGTATCCAGTGTTGAGGAGCTATAGGTTCACATTCAGAGACAGCATTGGGTCATTTTTGCAGCTTGGATTCTTGAAAGAAAAGAAAAAAAGGCCCAGTTCTGGGTGATTAATATTGCTATTGAGAACCCTAAATCCGACGACAGCCTGCAGTACTGTAGCTTAAAGCAAATCTCTCCACCGTTTCATATTCTGTGGCATTTTCTTATTGCAGCACAGGAATTATGAGAAGAAACCAATTCCTGTAGCTTATTGTTCATCCCAATCCATCGATGGAATTCTGTTTTGATTGAGCAGAGGCTGGTTAGAACTTCTGCAATGGAGAAAGTCCACCTATTGTGCACTAGAGACAGTTGTTTAGTGCCTTTGCCCCAAGATCAGTGGATCTGGAAATCACTGTATGGAAGATTCCGCTGGTGTTTTCAGCATTCTGTCTGCAGAAAATTGTCAAGTTTGGTCGTGACTGCGTCATATTCAAAGGTCCCACTTGTACAATCCTAGATAAGCCACCTAGTAAGAGACTCATAGCACAAGTACAAATGACCAAAAATGGGATGTTTCCCCTGATGTTGAGAAGCCTGAATCAGTCATTGTCATATGCACAGAATGTCTCAAGCACTGATGAGACCTGGTTGTGGCACCTTAGGTATGGTCATTTACCCTTTACTAGTCTCAGCCTTTTGCAGACAAAGTCCATGGTCAAAGGTCTACCCCTGATTAATGAACAACACAATTCTTGTGAAACTTGTATCTTAGCCAAATACCCAAGAGATATTTTTCCAAATGCATCCTATAGGGCAGAAGGACACCTTGAACTGGTGCATACAGACCTTTGTTGTCCTATGCAAACCCAATCCATAGGAGGAAGTCTTTATTTCCTAACATTTATTGATGATTTTAGCAGGAAATTTTGGGTGTACTTTGTGATCAAATCAGAGACTTTTAAAAAGTTCAGAGAGTTGAAATCCATGGCAAAGAAGCAGAGTGCAAAGTGCATCAAGGTACTCAGGTCAAATGGAGGTGGAGAATATGATTCCAAAGATTTTACAGCATTCTGTAAGAAGCGAGGGATTGAAAGGCAACTCACCACAAGATACACTCCACAACAGAATGGAGTAGCTGAGAGAAAGAACAGGACAGTTATGAACATGACTAAGAGTATGCTTGAGGCAAAGGAGTTGTCAAATGGGTATTGGGCAGAAGTCGTAGCCTGTTCAGTTTACATCCTGAAATCAGTCACCCACCAACAGTGTGATAGATAAAGTTCCTCGGGAAGCATGGAGTAACATGAAGTCCATTGTTTCACATTTCAGAGATTTTGGTTGTGTGGCATCTGCCCACGTTCTTGAATAGTTGAGGAAGAAGCTTGATGACAGAAGCGAAAAGTGTATTTTCATTGGATATAGTGAACAATCCAAAGCCTATAGGCTATACAATCCAGAAACCAAGAAATTCATTGTGAGCAAAGATGTGAAGTTCCAAGAAGAAAAGTGTTGAGAGGATCAAACCGATGGAACAATTGGAAACCAGATTCTTGGTCCACGGTTGGATGAACAGGTAGAACCTACAGTCCACCAGACTCAACCTAGACCTCCATGTGGAAATTAAGCCCAAGCTTAGATCAATTGAACTAACAAAATTGCTTGTAAAACATGCATAGATTCACTCAAATTGGAGACTGCATATGGTGCGTAACACAAACTTCTATTGAATAAGTTTACATCAGCCAACCTCATGAAGTCATAGGCTGTCCAAATATATAATTACATTAGAGATTCGAATGCCTAAGGAGGCAAGTTGAATCAGCACAAAAGCAGTCTTACTAAAAAGTCAAAATCCCTCCTAGGTGCATAAAACACGTTCCTAATATGTCAAGAAGGTCACAAATGGACTGAATTAAGTGTATCAGCTGATAAGCAATGGAAAGTGGATATACTCATGCTTTCAGAAGAGAAAAAGATGGAGGATGAGTTATGCAAAAAACAAGGCAGTTGCCTTATGACTAGCTTTCACCTTTTGCCTTAAAAAATGCTGAAAAGCAGTCTAACTCTGGATAAGGCAGGAATGTGCACTTACTAAACTAGGCAGTCTGATGGGTTGTCAGAATCTTATCCAGAATCTTTCAAAGGCGCTCATGGAGGCAAAGACAAGTTTGACCAAGTGGTGCAAGTGAATGCCAACTAGCTAGTGTAGGACCTAGGAAATTAACCAAAATGATTAAAAATGTATCCCAAGTATGGGAATGGGTTTTGATTATTCTAACACCCCCTCTTAAGCCTGACTTATGTGAAATATTACAAATATATCAAAGATATAGGACCTAGCAACAAGGCTTAGTCACCCTTTACATACTGCTTGTCCATACAAAACAAGGAAAGAGGGAAAACCACAAAGGGGAAAATCCTCCCTTAAACATGGACATGAACAAAATTTTGTGAAATCTTGTCTTCAATCAGTCTTCACCATATGATCAGCTATCCCCAACAGTGATTTGAGATTGTTGAACGTCTTCTCAGAAAACTCCTTGGTGAAGATGTCTGCCTCTTGCTTAGCAGATGCGCAATAGTGCAGAGCAATGACCTCATCATGCATAAGCCCTCTGAATGTAGTGCATGTGGATCTCAATGTGTTTGGTTTCGCTACCTCTGTACAAGATCAGTTGAGATTCGAATAGTACTTCGGTTGTCACAATAGATTACTATAGAAGTTTCAGATTCAATCCCAAACTCTCCAAGTATACCCTGCAACCACAAATATTGAGTAGCCGCATTCACAGCTCCTATGTATTGTTAGTTTTTATAACTCAGTTGGTCCTTCCCCATTATTTTGATGTCACATGGGGGGACATAAGTTGTATTTTTCCTAGTGAACTTTTTAATGTAATGTGTGTTTTTTATATTATTAAAGTGACTTTGTACTTTATAAATTTAAAGTGAGTTTAAGTTGTGGGACTCAAAAAGTTCATTTAATGTATTTAATAAAGTGAATATGTGCATTAAATGAGAGCCCTCAGATAAAGCTAATCTCATCCTTTGATTAAATTGGTTGTGTAATACCCCGGTTTTAACCCCGCTTGCATTAAAGTACATAGGATACATATGTTGTAAATAATCTTGGTGCGGAGCTAAAGGCCAAGGCCCCACCATAGATTTGGTTATGTTGTGTTTCTGATTAGGAA
This sequence comes from Pseudotsuga menziesii, assembly GCA_001517045.1. NCBI lineage: Eukaryota > Viridiplantae > Streptophyta > Pinopsida > Pinales > Pinaceae > Pseudotsuga > Pseudotsuga menziesii. The sequence goes on from LPNX010085308.1 coordinate 597,286, forward strand.
TGGTCACCGATGGTATATCGGGACATGTGGCATATATTTAATTGTGGCATCATGTAAACACGCATTTTAATTAAATAACCCAACCAGCTATGTTCGCAGCAACTAAATTGAGAAGGGGCATGATTCCAAAGGATAAGGAAAGGGGGCTGTGGAACATTGAGTCACGAGGGAAAACTATGTGTCACCACCTCCCTTGGTTATTTCCTTTTTGTTAGTTGAGGAAGCGATTGGCTGGCAGGAAGACCACTACCACGCCCACGCTTGCTCTCCTCTCCACAACGTAGGGACCGTTCTGCCCACTCCCTCGGATCATGGCTGTTCGTCTTCCTCATGCAAGACGGGGGATAAAATGTTTTACCATCCATTGTGTGGGGGTTCGCCTCCTCTCTGTAGCACTAATTGCCGGTCTGTAATTCTGTTCTTTCCATCCACATAGAGAACCAACTTCTGCCTCCACGCATTGGACTGTGTATTGTTTTCATCCATCATAGCGGATCGCAGCGGAAATTATTGGGATTTTTCCCACTGATTGATGGGAGCGGTTTTCCCCACGCATTGTTGATTGAGATACCTACAATGCGGCATTGGTAGAAGATCGGGGTGATCTTTCCTGTGAATCCACGTTGAGCTGTGAATGTTGGCCGTGTCTTTTTAACCATTTTCTGGTCTGTGTAAGTCTCACAACGATGGTATTGAAGATTGGTTTGCTGTGGGTTCATATGAGTGTTGTAGCTATTGTTTGCCACGATGGCTTGACTGTGTTTTTCCCTGTAAATGCTTAAATAGCTGTTTGGCTGCTTGCATGCAGTGGATTTGTCCCCGGACTATTTTGGGTTGGTGAATGAGGGCCTGAGGTGCTTGATAAACCTGGTGGGTTGAGAACCACACGGACAGAGCTACTGAGCTGGATTTCTTCTCCACAACCCCTGAAGAGCACTGGAGGGAAGATCAGGGCATGAGGGACTGCGTTGCAGAGAAGGGACTGACTTCCTTGTGTTGGGTGTGTGTGGGTGTTCTAGAATCCAGGTTGGTTCTGGTGTTGGTCTCTGCAGCTCTTCAGTGAGCTCACCAGCTTAGCATTAGCCTTTCCCAGCTCCTGGATGGCCTGATAAACCCAGCTCTGTTGGCTTGGCTGATCTGCTGTTTGCTTGATAAACCCAACCGTGTTGGCTTGGTTGAACTGTGTAACCTTGTGGTGTTGTTACCCTTGGCTATGTGTAAGCCTGTTAGTTCCTTATTCCTTGAGGAGTCATGCCCGGCTCGAGGGTGGCAGCATTGCTGAGAGATTTAGGAGCATGCTAGCCTAAGGTTGGGTGGAACGTAACAGCGACGTAGCTGGTTGCGGAACAAGTTCTTTATAAGATAAGTAATCTTGTTTATTTTACTTCTACAATCCTATTTACTGTTAATGATCATGATGAACATGTTGAATGCTTGTATGAATGTATGTTACTTCTGCTGTGTATGATAATTAATCATGTATGCATGTTTTAGTTCAAAGCATTCTGTTTCAGCATTTCACCATTTTATGATTGTACATGTTCATGGGGCTCTTAGCCCGGATGGTTAACGCCTTGGTAGCGTCCTCTTCGTCGGTCGGAGGGTCGAGGACGTTACAGGTTGAGTTAGTTAGGGTAGTTTTGGGTGAGATAAAGTATAAAAGAATCTCTAGGGAAAACATGTCTACGAAAAACAGAAAGACATCATCAGAAGAAGACGAGAGAGAGAGAAAAAGAAATAAATTTCAAGAAGAAAATTTCTGATTTATGAGAGAAAGACTGATCATCAATCTAAAGGCACAATTCCCAAGACAGCTGAAATTCATTGGACCATACAGCCAAATCCGTACAGCCATTAATGATGACCATACATGCACAGAAATCGAGGCAGATTGGCAGGCACGAATTACGAGACAGAAAATTCTGCATTTAATGTTGGCAAAATCTGTACAGTCCGTATTTGGCAAGAATTTCGAGAAATCTAATGTACAGTTCGCACGTGTGGGTTGGTTGTGAGTATTCTGGCACGTTTTTCAATGCAATTTTTCAGATAAGGGTTTCTGAAATTATTTTGGTGCAATAGAAATTCTGAGTTGTTGAATTTCTAATTTTTCTCATAAATAAAATTCTTTCTCTGGGTTTTCCTCTGGTGAGGTTTTGCCTTGGGCTTGGCCCTAAATTTGTGTGTTATCATTTTTATTTAGTTTTAAGTTGAATGCATTGTTGTTTATTATTAAGACTTTCAGATAAATTCATCTCATGGATTTTTAAGTTCAAACAAGTTATAAATCAGATTTGTATTCAAGTGTTTGATAAAAGTCCTATATGAGATAGTGTGATTGTTTATCAAATTTCTTCATGGTATCAGAGCGTGAGTGCTGAAGAAGGTGTGTTAAGTTGTGTGATACAGAACAAAAGAGATTCAATTTTGGGTCACTTAAAGTTTATCAGTTGAAGTCATGACCTCAACATGATTGCGGTATGAAGACAGACTGGATGGGTCTGATAATTTCAGCCCTTGGAAAGAGCGCATAACCATATTGTTCAAAGAGTTGGAGCTATGGGATATTGTTGGTGCTTCAGACACCATCACAATTCCCACAGATGCTGCTTTGAAGACTGCTTTTGAAAAGAAAGATATCAAAGCAAAAGAATTTTCTTTGACTCTATCAAAGATCATGTGATACCTCATGTCACAGGTAAGTCACATGCTTTTGATATTTGGAAAGCTTTATGTACTCTTTACCAAAGTAAGAATCAAAATAGAAAGATGGTTCTCAGAGAAAAACTGAGGAATACCAAAATGACTGATGTTGATACAGTAACCACTTATCTCACAAAAATTTCTCAAGTTAGAGATGAACTTGGTGCTGCTGGTGAGAAAGTGGAAGATGAAGAGCTTGTTAGATATGCATTTACTGGGTTCACTACAAAATGGCACACATTTGTGCAAGGAGTGGTTGCCAGAGATAAACTTCCTAACTGGACAAGGTTATGGGATGACTTTGTTTAAGAAGAGACTCGGGAAGGGACTTTCCATAATGGCACTCAAAGCAGTGAAGAAAATGTAGCCCTTCTTATCAAAAGAAAAGGTAAAGGGGGGAAGAAAAGTGAGAAAGACCTCAGTAACATTCGGTGCTATAACTGCAACAAGTTTGGTCATTATGCTAGTCAATGTCCTACGAAGAAGGATGAAGACAAAGAGGGAGCAGCATCAGTAGAAGTGCTAGATTTTGCTGCCAAATTTGAAAAGGAATTTTCTTTGGCATCAGTTGAGACTAGTATAGATAGTTCAGTAAATTACCATGACACATCAATAGTTGACAACGAGTCAACTAGCCATATGACCAGAAAGTATGGAGTTTTTCAGAGGATAGAAGAAATTGCTCCTGGACACTTTGTTGAAACAGATATTGGAAATCCTCGGGCAAAAATAAGAGGAGTTGGAACTGTGAAATTCCAACTAGATCTGGGAACTGTTCTTGAAGTAAACAGGGTACTGTTTGTTCCAGGCATGAAAGTTAGCAAACTTTCTATGTCATCATTGGAGGATGATGGGTATGGATTATTTGTCAAGACAGGACAAATGTTTCTATATCAAGTAGAGAACCCAGTTGGTACCACAATTTTACTTGGGAATAGAAGAGACAGACTTTATTTTCTACAAGGAGAAGTGATGTGTCCAGGGTCAGGTGGATGGTTATCTGAGACTGAATCTGATGATGAGGCAGGTGCACAGATGATACCTTCAGACGAGGAGAGCCATACTGGCAAGAGACTCGGCTAGTAAGAAGGTTGTGAGCAGAGGCAGGACAATTCTCAGTTTAGAATTGTTTTTCGACATGGATCTCTAGGTCACATTCCAGAGCAAGAGGGAGCTTCTTCAGAGGACAGAGACTCAGGTGGTGGAGATACAAGCATTGTCGGAAGGACCTCCCTCGTTAAGAGAGATTGTTAGTTTTTATAACTCAGTTGGTCCTACCCCTTGATTATGATGTCACATGGGGGCACATAAGTTGTATTTTTCCTAGTGAACTTTTTAACGTAAAGTGTGTTTTTTATATTATTAAAGTGACTTTGTACTTTATAAACTTAAAGTGAGTTTAAGTTGTGGGACCCAAAAAGTTCATTTAATGTATTTAATAAAGTGAATATGTGCATTAAATGAGAGCCCTCAGATAAAGCTAATCTCATCCTTTGATTAAGTTGGTTGAGTTAGTTAGGGTAGTTTTGGGTGAGAGAAAGTATAAAAGAATGTCTAGGGAAAACGGAAAGACATCATCAGAAGAAGAAGAAGACAAGAGAGAGAGAGAAAGAAAGAAATTTCAAGAAGGAAATTTCTGATTTATGAGAGAGAAAGATTGATCATCAACCTGAAGGCACAATTCCCAAGACAGCTGAAATTCATTGGACCGTACAACCATTAATGATGACCGTACATGCACAGAAATTGAGGCAAATTGGTAGGCACGAATTACGAGACAAAAATTTATGCATTTAATGCTGGCAGAATCCGTACAGTCAGTACTTGGCACGAATTTCGAGAAAGCTATTGTACAATTCGCAAGTGTGGGTTGGCCGAGTATTCTGGCACGTTTTTCAATGTAGTTTTTCAGATAAGGGTTTCTGAAATTATTTTGGTGTAGTAGAAATTCAAAGTTGTTGAATTTCTAATTTTTCTCATAAATAAAATTCTTTCTCTGGGTTTTCCTCTGATGAGGTTTTGCCCCGAGCTTGGCCCTAAATTTCTGTGTTATCATTTTTATTCAGTTTGAAGTTGAATGCATTGGTGTTTATACTTAAGACTTTCAGATAAATTCATCTCATGAATTTTTAAGTTCAGACAAGTTATAAATTATAATTGTATTCAAGTGTTAGATAAAAGTCCTATACGAGATAGTGTGATTGTTTATCAAATTTCTTCATGTATTATACCTTTGTAGACGAAAGTGCAATGGCACTTTGCTTTTTACTTGACCAGCTGATTGGCCCATCTGCAAGCATAAACACATATCCAGAAGTTGATTTTCTATCAGTCTTATCACCTGCCCAATCAAAATCAGTAAAACCAACTAATTCTAGGTCATATTTTGCAACATAGTGAATCCCATGTGTCTTTGTTTCTTGTACAAAGTGTATGATTCTTTTTGTTGCCCTCCAATAGATGTCATGAGGTTGATCCATGTGTCTAGATGCCACACTCACTGCATAAGATATATCAGGTCGAGTACGAGTCAAATAAAGAATACAACCAACTAGTTGCCTATACATTGTGTTGTTTACCAATGGCGTTGAATTCGCTTCTTCAAGCTTAAATCCTGAGAGGAAAGGAGTCTTGCTTGGCTTGCAATCCTTCATGTTGAACTTGTTTAGCAGGTCTGAAGCATACTTTGACTGATGTACTTTGATTCCAAGGGCTGATTGAGGAATCTCAAGCCCCAAGAATTGTCTCAACAATCCCAAATCTGTCATGGAGAAAGCATGGTTCAATGCATCCTTCAAGGAGGTAATTTCTTTCATGGAAGTTCCTGTCATCAAAAGGCCATCCACATACAAAACAATAAAAATGATTGAACCTTGAATCAGCTTCAAATAGACATTTGGATCAGACTTGCATCTACTAAAGTTCTGTGATAGCAGAAAGCCATCAATCTTGGCATACCAAGCTCTGGGAGCCTATTTTATCCCATATAGTGATTTCTTCAAGCTACACACAAGAGATGAATTAGTAACAAAACCTTATGGTTACTGCATATATACCTCTTCTTTGAGATATCCATGTAGAAAGGAACTCTTCACATCCATGTGATATACCTCCCATTGCTTGGAAGCTGCAATGGCCAAAGCTAGTCTTATAGAGTCCATCTTTGCCACTGGTACAAAGGTTTCATTGTAGTCAATGCCTTGGACTTGGGAGAAGCCCTTGGCCACTAACCTTGCTTTATATTTCAAAGGAGAGCCATCAGCAGCAAACTTTGTCTTGAATACCCATTTGCATTTGACTAGCTTTCTTCTTGGTGGGAGATTGACTAATTCCCATATCTCATTCTTCTGGAGCGAATGGTATTCCTCTTTCATGGTTGTTTTCCATTTTGGATCTTTTGATGCTTCATCATATATTTGTGGATCTAATTCAACCATTAGATAACACTTCTCAGCAAAGAAGGGGTCCTTAACAGAAAGGGCACTCTCGAATTGATATCTAGTTCTTCTAGGATCACTAGGATTCCCAGCTAGTTCCCCGGCTGCATGATTGGTCTTTGTTGCCCACTTTGGTCTTGTAGGAGTGCTAGAATCTGCAATTAAATCATCACTATCAGATATATCAGAATCAGAAACCTCATTAGTCTCTTCACACTTACAGTCAGAGGTGGTGGTGGTGAAGAGGACTCTCCAATTTCTGTTGCTGGCATAGGCTCTTCTTCAAACTGAACACTCCTTTCAATAAAGGCTCTTTGAGTGCTCATGTTGATCAGCTTATACCTCTCGGAATCTTCAGAATACCCAGCAAATAGGCACTCTTGACTCTGTGGTTCCAAAAGCTTCTTCTTTTCTGGTGGAATCCTAGCCCAAAACCTTAGACCCAAAAATCCTGAAATGAGACACATCAGGGTTGTGTCCACTCCAAGCTTTGAAAGGAGTGATTCCATCAAGATGCTTGTGAGGCAACCTATTCTGGATATAGGATGCATAGTTTATAGCTTCAGCCCAAAACCTTGGTGGCAAAGTCTTAAACTCCATGCAAGTGGCATCTCCTTGAGAGATCTATTCTTCCTCTCAGCAACACCATTCTAGTGAGGTGTGTAGGGAATAGAGTGTTGCATCTGGATACCTACATCTTCACAATATTGAATAAACTCAGATTTGACATATTCACCACCATTATCAGATCTGAGGATCTTGAGCTTTCTTCCATATTAGTTCTAACTTCTCAACTAGGGCTTTAAAACTCTTAAAGAGGTCAAAAACTTTTGACTTGTGCTTGAGGAAGTAAACACAACAGCATATGGAAAAGTCATCTATGAAGGTTAGGACATACTTGGATTGACTCATGGACATGACTCATGGAGATATGAGGAAAAGGACCAACAATGTCACTATGAATAAGTTCAAGGGGTGCAAAGGTTCGCTCATGACTGACTCTCTCATACTTATGCACTACGTGTTTTCCTAAAATGCATCCCTAACAGACTCCTTTGGAAAACTTGATTTTGCGCAACCCTATGACCATGTCTTTGTCACACAAATTTGAAAGGTATTTGTAATTTAGATGGCCAAACCTCTCATGCCAAAGCTTGCTAGCTTCATTAGCATGAGTGAGGAGAGCAGAGGGATTTGAGAAGGGCATGAAGTGTGAGAACTTGTACACTTTCAAACCGTGATCCACAAAACTTTTAGCTATGACTCTACCATTCGAAATTTCAGTGATTTCAGACAACCTTCTTAGGAGACCCAGTGTGGGTCATCTAATAAACTAATAAGAGATTAGCAGCAAAACCTAGGACATACAAAACATTATTGAAGGAACCATGGTCAAGATCTATTCTACCCTTTCCCTTACTTTCAGTTTCAGAGTCATATCCCAATACAATCTTTGGACCATTTGAATCATCAGGAGAGGAGAAGGCCTCCCTTGTCGAAGCCATGTGCCTTGAAGCTCTAGAATCAATGATAAAGGAAGAGGATCTTACAGTGCTTGCAACCAAGGCATGAACTCTCTCCTTGTCTTCAAAATTTGATCCTCCTTCCTTCTTCTTTGCGCCTTTAGGAAGAGAGATGTTGTGCTTTTCAAGGAGTTGAGTCAACATATCGATTTGTTTCTTCATGCAAGATCTCTTAGGATGAAAGCCTTTACCACAGTATGCGCACTTGCTCATTTCACCTTTACCTTTCTTCTTCTGGAAATTCTTCTTCTTGGAGTTTGAGGACTCCTCATGAGACTTGGACTTGTCTCCCTTTTGATCAGGAGGCTTCTTAGCCTTCTTCTTGCCTTTGTCATCCATCTTTGAATCTCCAACAACCAAAGCTTGATCTTTGGAAGGTTTGATGGTGCACATCATGACTAACTTATCTTGCTCATGGGTCAAAGATTATATGAAATCTGCCAGTGAAGGCATCTTCCAAGTTCAAGCTGTCAACTTTGTGGCATGGAAGGTCGATACAAACACTGAATAGTCAGGGCCAAGCTTCGAAAGTATGGCCAAGACTAGTTGTTCATCCTTCTTTACGATACCACACTGTTTCAACTACAAAACAAGGGCTTTGTAATTGGAGAAGTAGACTCGAAAGGACTCGAAATTGCTTGGACTCAGTGAGATCAACTCATTTTCCAGTTGATGTCCCCTCATTTCATTTGTCTTGCCAAATAAAGTTTGAAGCTTCTCCCATACTTCATTTGGTGATGTCAATCCATCAAGATGGAAAAGGTCTCTAGAAATACTGAGACACAAGAGACCATAAGCCTCGTCCCTCCTGTTGTGCCACTTGATCTTCTTTGCTGCTGCATTGGAAATACTGAGACACAAGAGACCATAAGCCTCGTCCCTCCTGTTGTGCCACTTGATCTTCTCTGCTGTTGCATTGGGCTTAGCCTCAGTTTCCATGGTCACTTTGTAGAGGCCTTTACTCCTCATCAGAATCTCCATATGTGCCTTCCATTCGAAGTAGTTGAATGGATTCAAGATGATATGGTAAGATTGATCCATTTCTTTAGCAATTGTACCCTTGAACAGATAGAATGCGCTCCCTGGGAGTGATGTCGATCCTGCAAAAACAATACAAGAGGAGAACAATCGAGCTACAAAGACTCTGATACCATGTGGAAATTAAACCCAAGCTTGGATCAATTGAACTCACAAAATTGCTTGTAAAACTTGCATAGATTCACTCAAATTGGAGACTGTATATGGTGTGTAACACAAACTTATATTGAATAAGTTTACATCAGCCAACCTCATGAAGTCATAGGCTGTCCAAATATATAATTACATCAGAGATTCGAATGCCTAAGGAGGCAAGTTGAATCAGCACAAAAGCAGGCTTACTAAAAAGTCAAAATCCCCCCTAGGCTCATAAAATACTTTCCTAATATGTCAAGAAGGTTGCGAATGGGCTAAATGAAGTGTATCAGCTGATAAGTGATGGAAAGTGGATACACTCATGCTTTCAGAAGAAAAAAAGATGGAGGATGAGTTGTGCAAAAAAAAAGGCAGTTTCCTTATGACTAGCTTTCACCTTTTGCCTTAAAAGCTGTTGAAAAGCAGTCTAACTCTATCTAAGGCATGAATGCACACTTACTAAACTGGGCAGTCTGATGGGTTGTCAAAATCTTATCCAGAATCCAAAGGCGCTCCTGGAGGCAGTTTAGGCCAGTTTGACCACGTGGTGCAAGTGGATGCTATTGGAGTATCGGTACAACCTCCACATGGTGTAACCGCCGCACCTCTGGGAATATAAAACAAGTGGACTAACCACCACTCCTAGTGATAGGGCCTTGTGCTGGGTTTCAAATGTTCACCAACATCTGTAGGTTTTGGTGTAACGACAAACCTTACATGGTATCAGAGCATAGGTCTCAAGTTCAAATCCCCCGAGCTACGCCGAAGGCGGGGTTTTAGAGTATCGGTACAACCTCCACATGGTGTAACCGCCGCACCTCTGGGAATATAAAACAAGTGGACTAACTGCCACTCCTGGTGATAGGGCCTTGTGCTGGGTTTCAAATGTTCACCAACATCTGCAAGTTTTGGTGTAACAGCAAACCGTACAAAAAAAAAGACAGATGCATTCTCAATCAAAGCCTTCAATTCAGTGAATTTTTCCAAGACTTCCGACTTCTTTTTGATAAAAAAGACCCATGTGTATCCGAGTGAGAACGTACCTTAATCCATTCATGGCTGTGGTAGGCATGGGACCGCTGATATCAAAATGTATCAGTCCCAAGATGCATGATGCTCAACTTGCCTTCCCCCGATCAAACTTATGCTAAGGGTGCTTGCCAACAACACAGCCCTTGCAAATTCCGATGGTAGCTTTGATGACCAGGAGGCCTTCAACCATAGAATTCTTTTGTAATTGCTGCAAGTATTTAAAGTTCAGGTGGCCGAACCTCTCATGCCACAGTCTACTAACCTCATTTCCATGAGTCAACAATGCGGTGGGCTTTGCATCCGCCACAAAATGGGAGAACTCGTAGGCTTTTGCATGATGATTTGCAAGGCCTTTTGCTACAAGTTTTCTGGATGCAAGTTCTGTGATCTTTACATCATCTGGGCTAAAGGAGACTCTCTTGGGCACTCTCATATGTGTCATTTGATAAACACTTAGGAGGTTTGATCCAAGAGATGGTACATACAAAACATTGGAAAAATAACCATGCTCAAGATCTACAGTACCTTGTCCTTCGGATATAATTGTGGAGTCATCTCCCATGTGGATGGGAATGGATTTGCCGGTCTCCAAAGATGAGCATTATGTCACAATTATGGGCATTATGGGCATCTAATCGTGTTGAGATGGCACAATTATGGGCATTATGTCAAAAGATAGTTGCTCCAAAAACATCCCATTAAAAATGGCCTAGATGAGTGCGTAAACAACCCTTCAAAGGGGGGCGCTCATCAAGGAAGACCAACAAATGTGTAGAACAATCCATCCACTAAGCATGTGCAAATATCCCAAATAGTGGAACGACCTAATCAAACCCTACTCCATGTGCAAGGATCCTCAAAATATGTGTGATGAACTATTCCAATGCATGAGCAAGTGTGCAAGCAACCTCCAAAAGAGGACGGCTCCATGAATGATGCGTAAATAACCTAGTGGAAACCCTCCAAGAGGGGATAGCCCCTCCCAAAATATCTCAACCAATGGTTAAGATCTCCTTTAAGTGGCAAAGTGCATGAACACACGTCCAATAAAACCCCACATGTAGTAAAAGATGACCAAAGTGTGAACGTGTGTGCCAACATACCAACTCATCCAATAATATAACCATGACTCCACATGTGTGCCAAGAGAGGGCATTCAAGAAATTGTGTCAACTCAACAATACTCATTGGGATCACCATCATGCATAAAAATATGCAACAACATGGCCCCAAAAACTAGAATTGGACATCCAGAAAGAAGCTACCATAGCTCCAACGCCCTTAGGAACTAGAGGGGGTGTTTTGTACCACTGGAAACCTCATGAAATAAGATTTCTATCCATATATAATACGCCTTCAACAAAATTATGGTTTGAGAAAATGACCCTTCTAAAGATGGGCTACCAAAACAACTAAAATTGCCTATAAACTAGAATCTAATGCCCAGAAAGAAGTCCAATTTCTCCAATTCCTTGAGGAATGAGGAGGAGCATTCTTCTCCAACGCCTTGAATGAGAAGGAGCATTCTACACCACTAGAAATGTCTTGGAAAGAGCTTTCCAACCATATATCATAAGCCACCATCTGAGCTAGGGCGTTGGAGATCCATGGGTCCAGACTCTAAAGTAAAGGTCCTGTTATGCACAAATCACCCTAGAATTGGCACAAAACACAGTGCAAAAGGAAAGCCAATGCCATGAAGATCATCAAGTGAAAGGTGCTGATAACATCTATATATGTGTAGAACCAAGAATAAGTATGTAACCCAAGCAAAACAAAATGAACACATCAATCATCCATCATCAACCAAGGCATCAACATCATGAAGAAATGTATGCTACAATCTAGCATCAAGACCCTAAGCCATCCAAATCTGCATCAAGGTGTCTGTGTAACCCCCAGATAAGAATCACAAGTGGACACCTGTGCAAGATGGGGGTAACACTCTCAATACTAACTAGCTCACTCACCAACCTATGAGCCAACACAAACGATTAATGGAGTAACCCATTCTCCATCAAGCGTAGCCCAATATATAGGAAAACCTCATGCAGAAACCATAGGTTAGCTTATTGATGCCCATTAAGACACATGGCCACCTCACAACCAATGACCACTATATCTCACAGCCATTACAATGTCAACTATCATATTTGTCCACTATGTGCATAGTTCTTAATGCCAAATTTTAATTCAAGCACAGATACATGTCATACTCTTAAGTTTTACTGTTATTTCATTTACTTATGATTTCAGCAAATCGGAAAACTTTAAACCAGTAGATAGATCAAACTTGAAATGATATTCAGCAATAGAGACAGTAGACAAATAGATCTCACATGAACACAGATATTTACCCTGGAGAAACCCTTAGAAGGGAGAAAAACTCCAGCAAACAATCTTCCTTATATAAATAGTATATCAGGCCCAGATTACAAAATCACCACGAACTTTGCTCTTCAATGAGTTTTGCCAAGAAAACAAATACCTGACTGTATGACCGGCAAACTTAGAATTTAGGACAGCCTTCTTCAATCTTCACTAAAGCAGTAAATTCAGGTACAGGACAGCAGCAAGCTCGGAAGATATCAGCTCATGAATCAGCAGTATATCAGCAGTATACTTAGGTATATGACAGCAGCAAACTATGGCAGAAATATTTCTTGCCTTAGCTCTCAAAACTCAATGAAAATAAAAATGAATAAATGGGGGGTTCAGAGGGCCTGTTTAAATAGCATGGATGGCTGCCCAAAGCAGCCCCCAAGGTTGGCCTTTGGGGCAGTCAAAGGCTGCTCTTTCCACCGCCCTAGCTGATCAACTCCACCATCCTAAGCAGCTCAAGCTGCCGCCCAGCTTGCTGCCCTAAGCAGCTCAAGCTGCCTTCCAATGTTAACACTTGGCAAAAGTTTACATGGTAATTTGAAAAATGAGAAATAGCTTCCAAAGCTATAATTTAACACTTAAAGGCCACATCACGACCGCATCGACGTAGACAATCAATGCACAAGAAGACATGTGGGCATTTAGGACCAAGTCAAACATATTCACTAGAGCGAATACACATATGGTTTCACTGGGCATTTATAAGACCATGTCCAAGCGCAAAAATCTTATACAACAATTAGTAGCTAGAGGCTTAGAGCATAATGTTGGATTTAATTTTACAAATGTTAGGGCTCAAATAGAGAACACAGATGAGTCATACAGAGTATTTTTTTATCAAGAAAACACTACAGATGAGCAAGATGTTGAAATTCTCAGCACATTGTAACAATGCTAGCAATTTTACCTAACCTACCTACTTAAGATCAACGAAACACTAAAATTACTATCAAAACTACAATTTGATTCTTACTAGGAACTAAAACACATCAAAATGAAAATTATAACAATTATAATTTGAAACTCAAATCACATCATTCTTTTATTACGCTAAAAAACAAGAAATAATGGAAGCTTCAAATCCTAACCTGAATCACACATTACTCTCTACTAAACTAAATGAATAACAATAGAGATCTTGCCTCTCTTTACAGTGAAGAAAACTCGAGTTGTACACCCTAATCCTAAGCGCCTAAGTTAGAGTGCCCAGCCTACATGCATACATGCATGCAATAGCCTCATAGAGAACTACACCTATATTAGAGTAGGCTACACATGCACCTCACCTTCAACCTCTCCTTGGGATCAAAGCCTTATCTCCCTGAAACCCATCTAGTGTTATTTCATAAAACTAGAAAAGCAATCAAAAATAAAAAAGAAACTCAAAAATAGAACTAAACTAAACTAGAAATCTCTAACTCTAGAACAATGAAATAAAGGTGGTAATGTAACAACCCGGTTTTGACCCTGCTGGCGTTTAAAATGTATATGATGTAAATATTGTATTTAATCGTGGTGTGGAGCTAAAGGCAAAAGCCCCACCATCGATTTAGCGTTTTATGCTTCGGCGATTAAAAAAATCTTTGCCGATGGTATTTCGTGCTAGCCAGGCACATTATAATTTTGGACATCATGTAAATATGCAATTTAATTAAAATACCCACAACCAGCTATATCAATGCAACATTAAAGAGATGGGGGCATGATTTCCTAAGAATAAGGGGGGGGGATACTCAAACCTTTGAGCCAATGGGAAAAAGCCAAATGTCAAAGGGAGAACCCATCAAAACTGTCAACTACCCATTTCTTGTCTTTTTCCCCAATCATTTATTTCTGCCATTAATTGGTTGAGGTAGTTATTGCATGGGAATGGGAAGAGTATGGGCAAAATTTGAATTGGGCCAAGCACCCATTTTAGAAAAACGTGTTTTGACTTCATGGGCAAGTAAAAACCCAAAAACGTATGCCCATTCTACCATGCATCCACGTTTTTCTCTTCCTCACGTTTTTGGAGCTCCTAGGAATTTTCCATTCACGTTTTTGCAGTGTTCTTCATTTTTCCCATGGCTGAGAAGTGGTTTTGTTAATGTACAGTGGTTGGGATCTCTCTTGGGCGTTTTTAAGTTGTTTCCACATTCCCACAGTTGGGAATTTTGTTTTTTCAGTGTTGCACAGCCAATGGGGGACAGATCCACGAATTTAGGGACTGAGGGAGCCATTTTTTGCCCACGTGAAGCCATAGAACGTTTCTGAAACGAATTGCTCATGCTGGGTCGTTTTTCCCCAATTGCCATTTCCGTTTTTGGCTCCCATGACGTTTTTCATTAATCCCAAAACTTGTATTTTGTTGTGTATGCATCTTTTGTTTTGGTCTAAACTGGTTTAGAGTGGAATTGGGTCTGAATTAGCTTGATAAACCTAGTGTAGGAAGGAACCTCACAGACAGATCTAGAGGGGCTGGTTTTCTTCTTTGAACACCCTGAATAGCACTGGAATGGAAGCCATAGCCTGAGGGACTGTGTAGCAGAGAAGGGGATGCTTCCTTGTGTTGGGTGTGTAGATGTTTTAGGAGCCAAGTTTGATCTCGTGCAGGTGTCCATAGCTCTGTGGTTGAGCTCACTAGCTTAGCAGTTCAAGCTTCCCACCTCCTTGGCAGCCTGATAAACCCAAAGGTAGTTTTGGCTTGGCTGAATTTTGATATATCTCTGGCTATGAGCCTGCTAGTGTTCGCTTATTCCTTGTGGGAATCATGCCCAGCTCGGGGGTGGCAGTGGTGCTAAGAGATTGATGAGCACACTGGCCTATGGTTGGGTGGAACGTTGCAGCGACATAACTGGTTGCGGGGCAAGCTTCTCCCCAAGATAAGTGTTTCTTGTGTTTAAATATCTGCAACTATAACTGTTTTAATGAATTATATGAACATGTTGAATGCTTTGAATGAATGAATTTTACTTTCGTTGTAGATTGCATTATGCATCTGTATATGTTTATGTTCAATGCATTTTTATTATGTCAATGTTCATGGGGCCTAGTTTCCCCGTCTAAATGATAGCAATAGCGCTTTGGTCGCGTCCTCTCGAGCGAGAAGGGACATGACAGTGTGGTATCAAAGCTCATGTTGCAGCATTGGGCCTCAATGGGTCATGAAGAGCAGCTGACAGAGGAAGAATCAACCTGTGTTCAACAAGAAAGAGGCATACAAAAAAAAAATTTAAATTCAAGTGTTGAATGTTGGATGTGTCGATTGAGTTAGCTGCAGTTCAGCCGACACATGTCGGCTGAGTTAGCTAAATCGAGTCGACGAGGGTCGCAGCAACCGTTTCGGCTACGTTAGCCGAAGTGAGCCAACACATGTCAGCTAAGTTTGCCGGAGAGCGCGCCAATGCATGTCGGGTAGAAGTTGAGTTTGTTGCTGACGAGAAGAGAAAGAAAATTTTCCAAGTGTTGGAATCGGCAGAATTAGGTGAATTTTGCCGATACGTCGATCGAGTTTCGCCGAAGCACATCGAAAAACTTTGTAAGTTTCCACCGAAACGCGTCGGGTGGAAAGTCAAAAGTTTTTTGAAACGGTGAAAGGCTCGACGAGTTTCTACGATCGGAAGAAAATTCGAAATTTTTCGAAACGGCAGCAGTTTTGACAAGTTTGCCGATCAGAAGAAAGTTCGGAATTTTTCTAAAACGGCAGCAGTTTTGGCAAGTTTGCCGATCGGAAGAAAGTTCGGAATTTTTCCGAAACAACGGCAGTTTTGGCAAGTTTGTCAATCGGAAGAAAGTTCGGAATTTTTCCGAAACGACGGCAGTTTTGGCAAGTTTGCCGATCAGGAGAAAGTTCGGAATTTTTCTGTAACGACGGCAGTTTTGGCAAGTTTTCCGATCGAATGAAAATGGCGAAGTTTGTTGATACGTCTCGGACAAATTTGGCAATTTTTGCCGACACGTCCAAAGGAAACCTGATCGGAGGAAAACTGAAAAAAAAAAATTTGTCGAAACAAAGATTTTGACAGGTTTTCAGTGGGATCTGCAGGCGCCCAAAAAATAAAAAATGACGGTGAAGTTATGCGCAGATTGCGCGAAAATGGAAGATTTACAAAAAAAACAAGGGCGCTACCCTCGACCCACCCTCCACAAGGGGGCAAGCCCCCTTGACCCCTATCGTCACCCTCAGACAATCGTTGTTGGTGAAAAGAAAAGTCTATGTTTTGATAAAGTTGTCAATATATGAATTTTCCAAATGCAGGTAAGTGATGTATAAATCCGTGTGAATGTTATGCAACTAACAATCGGGTTTACTAACACATTTTGCATAATCATAGTCACCTTCAAAAGAAGCATTCCAGATAGTGCAGTTCAGTAAAGTTGGTTTGGCTGAGCCATGAGAACCTACGACATGTATGAGGATGCACAGAACCCCAAAGAGTACGAGGAAGATGTTATGGGGGAAAATGTCCGTGTGGGAGATGCTGAGACAGAGGTCAATGGGAGAAGATTTCAAGATACTCCCCCATATTTTGCAGCCACCATGAGAAGCCTAAGGGTGGAGATGGAAAGTTATAGGGCAGATAATGAAAGATTGGTTAAGGCTTAAGAGGAGCAGAATCAACTCAATGCAGCGATGCTGTAAAGTTTGACAGACATCCAAAGGCGGATGAACTCTAGGGACCGGACAATAAGACCAGAAGGAAGTAAAAGCATTGCTAGAAGAAGAAAGAGATCTCCTAGTGGGTCATCTGACTCTAAAGGATCCACTGGTAGTTCAAGTTCTTCTTCTCACAAGAATAAGAAAAAGAGGCGCTACCAGAACCGCCCACATGATGAATTTAAGAAGGCAGGGCCGCCTACCTTCAATGGTGAGATAAAGAATGGTCAAGAAGCTGAAGCTTGGCTTCTTGATATGAGAAAATATTTCCAAGTCCAAGACTACTCTGGAAATATGAAGGCTAGGGTAGCTATCTTCAACTTGACTGAAAGAGCATCCATATGGTGGGAGCACTTCAAGAAAGTGAAAAAGATTAATGAAAGGAAGATTGTGTGGAAATAGTTCTAGAAGTATTTCAAGCAGAAGTACCTCTCTGACAGGTACTATGATGATAAGATCAAAGAATTCCATGAGCTGAGATTGGGACAACAGACCATGGAAGAGTATGCAAACAAGTTCTTGGAGTTGTTGAGGTATGTCAGGTACATCAAAGATGAAAAAGTGAAAATCCAGCATTTCCTAAGTGGATTGCCTCAATCTTACAAAGACAAAATTGAGTTTTATGAACCTAGAACTCTAAAAGAAGCAATAAGGAAAGCTAAGTATTGCTATGAACAAAGCAAAGGCAAACCTGATTATCATAAGACATGGAAGGACAAAAAGAATGAGAAGTCTATCCAAAGGAAGAAAGGTTTCAAACCTTCTAACTTCAGGAATCGGCAAAAGCAGCCATCACAAGCTGAAAAGCAACCAACGATAGTGGAAAAGAGAAAAGCCCAAAGAACCACAACAGAACAGAGAACCACTCTAATGTTGGAAATGTGGATGACCCCGCATGAGCAGGAATTGTCCACTTGAGAATGAGAATGCAAGGCCAGCTTACAACATTCAAGAAGCAGAAACAGTGGGTCAAGTAGCAAAGGTCGTCCCTAGGATTTATGTAGCACTAGAGGATCGCCAGGCAGATCACCAGTCAACTATGGTTGAAGTTGCAAGTAAGATTGTTGAGAAGTCTGTTTCTATTTTGATTGACCCTGGTTCTACTCACATTTACATTACTCCTAGAGTAGTGGAGATTTGTGCTTTTAAGCAAGTAAAGCATTACAAATCTTGGTTAGTTCAGCTAGCCACTGGAACTAAGAGAAAGGTCAACGAAGTGGTAGAGAAATGTCCATTGGTTATAAATGGATTGGTCCCTTGTGTAGATTTGAATGTTCTACCACTTGGTTCCTATGATGTTCTCATTGGAATGGATTGGTTAGAAACTCACTGGGTAAAGCTTGAATGTTATAATAAGACTTTTGAATGCATGGATGAATAAGGGAACCCAAGAGTAGTAAGAGGCATTCCAAAGGTGATTTCTGTTAGGCAGATTTCAGCAATGCAGCTGAAGAGGTTATGTAGGAAAGGTTGTCAGTTGTATGCAGCCCATATTTTGGAGGCAACAGAGAATGATACTCCTAGGTTGGAAGACTATCAGGTGTTGCAGGAATTCAGGGATGTTTTTCCTGATGAAATTCCAGGACTTCCTCCAAAGAGGAACATTGATTTCACAATTGAACTTGTGCCAGGAGCAGCACCAGTGTCCAAGACACCCTACAGGATGAGTACACCATAAATGCTAGAGCTGAAGATGCAACTGCAAAAGTTGTTGGAAAAGAAGTACAATCAGGCCGAGTGTGTCTCCTTGGGGAGCACCAGTTCTGTTTGTGAAGAAGAAAGATGGTACATTCAGGTTGTGTAACAGACAGCTGAACGAAGTCACTATGAAGAACAAATATTCTTTGCCTAGGATTAATGACCTCTTTGATCAAATGAGAGGAGAAAAGGTATTTTCCAAGATTGACTTGAGGTCTAGTTACCATCAGGTAAGAATCAAGGATGAAGACATTCATAAGACAGCCTTCAAAACAAGGTATGGACATTAAGAGTTTGTAGTAGTACCATTTGGTCTCACAAATGCACCAGCTACATTTATGTGCCTTATGAATAGTGTCTTCAACAGGTATTTAGACAAGTTTGTTCTTGTTTTCCTTGATGACATCCTTATTTATTCTAAGAATGAGGAAGAGCATGAAAAGCGTCTGAGATTGACATTGCAATTGCTCAGGGAGCATAAGTTGTATGAAAAGTTGAGCAAGTGTGACTTCTATAAAGATAGGATTCATTATTTAGGTCACATTATCTCAGATGAGGGCATATCTGTAGACCCTAAGAAGATTGAGGCCATTATGAATTGGCCTACTCCAAGAAATGTGACAGATGTAAGATCTTTTATGGGACTTGCAGGATACTACAGGAGATTCATTGAAGGATTCTCCAAGGTTGCACATCCAGTCACTTCTTTGCAAAAGAAGGGAATAAAGTTTGAATGGGCACCAAGGTGTGAAGAAAGCTTCTAGCAGTTGAAGAATCTTCTCACAAGTGCACCAGTCTTGAAGATTGCAAACCCAGAAAAAAAAATTGTGGTGTGCACTAATGCATGTGGTCAAGGGCTTGGAGGAGTCCTTATGCAAGACAACCACGTGATATGTTATGAGTCAAGAAAGTTGAAGGAGCATGAGAAGAACTATGCTACTCATGATCTAGAACTTGCAGACATAGTACATGCTCTCAAGATGTGGAGGCATTACTTGATGGGAAGAAGATTTGAGCTAAGGACAGAACATTGTGGTCTGAATTATTTGTTTGATCAGCCTACTCTAAATGCTAGGCAAGCAAGATGGTTGGAGTTTTTATGTGAGTTCGTTTTTGAAATCAAACACATAAAAGGAAAAGAAAATAAAGTAGCTGATGCACTCAGCAGGAAGGTGCAAGAAATGCATGTGGCATCTCTTAGTATTTGCCAATCAGATTTGAGACAGCAGATTGCTAGTCATACTGTTGAAAATGAATTGTATGCACAGGTCAAGGACAAGTTGCAGCATAGCCTTGAAAAGAAGTATGAAGGATATAAATTGGAAGAAGACGAAATTCTTACCTATAAGACCGGAATCTATATTCCAAATGTAACATATTTGAGGAGAGTTGTTATGGATGAGATCCATCAAGCTCCATATTCTGGTCAACCAGGATATCAGAAGACAATTGCTACAGCCAGAAAGCAGTATTTTTGGCCAGGAATGAAAAAGGACATGGTTGAATATATTTCAAGGTGCATGAAATGTCAGCAGGTAAAGGTTGAGCATCAACACCCAGCAGGTTTGTTGCAACCTTTGCCAGTTCCAGAATGGAAATGGAGAGTTATTACCATGGATTTTATTACAAGATTGCCAATGACTTGGAGACAACATGATTCCATCATGGTTGTGGTGGACAAGTTGACAAAGGTAGCACATTTCATACCGATTAAGTCCACACATAAGACTGATAACATTGCAAAAATCTTCATGAAGAAGATTTTCAAATTACATAGATTGCCTAAGGCAATAGTCTTTGGCAGAGATGCCAAGTTCAATTCCAATTTTTGGAAGGGTTTGTTTGCAGATTTGGGGAGAAAGTTGAACTTCAGCACTGCCTACCATCCTCAAACTGATGGGCAGACAGAGAGAGTGAATCAAGTGCCTGAAGACATGCTTCGCATGCATGTGATGAACAAACCAACCAAGTGGAAAGACTATTTACACTTGATAGAATTTGCATATAACAATGGACAGCAAGCATCCTTGGGGATGAGTCCATATGAAGCTTTGTATGGCAGGAGGTGTAGGACACCAGTGACTTGGGATAATCCAGTGAACAGGATTGTGCTTGGTCTAGAATTGCTCAAGGAAATGGAGCAAGAGGTTGTAAAGATCATGCAGAATCTGAAAGCAGCCCAGGACAAACAGAAAAGCTACGCCGATAAGCATAGAGTACACAGAGAGTTCAGTGTTGGGGATCATGTTTACCTCAGAATGAGGGTAAGGACGAGTTCCTTGAAGCTTGGAAGTTGTGCCAAGCTATCACCTAGATACTGTGGGCCGTTAGAAGTGCTCGAAAGAATAGGACCATTTGCTTATAGACTTGCATTGCCTGCTAGCACTAGAGCTCATAATGTTTTTCATGTTTTTTTGCTTAAGAAATATGTACATGATCCTAACCATGTGATAAATTGGGATGTGATTCAGCTGGAACCCGAGGGAGAGTTCCAAATCAAGCCGATGCGCATCCTCGACAGGAAGGTCACAATGCTCCGAAACCAAGCCATAGGGCAGGTAAAGGTGCAATGGGAGCACTACGGCCCTGAAGAGGCTACATGGGAGCTGGAGGATGCCATGCGATTAGCACATCCATTTTTGTTCAATTCTGCGGAGCACTGAGGGCGGTGCCAATGTAGCATTTTTGTTCAATTTTGTAAAGCATCGAGGATAGTGCTATTGAAGGGGGAGGGGGAATGTAACACCCTGGTTTTGATCTCGTTTGCATTAAAAATGTATATGATGTAAATATTGTATTTAATCGTGGTGTGGAGCAAAAAGTAAAATCCCCACCATCGATTTAGCGTTTTACGTTTCAGCGATTAAAAAAATCGTTGTCTTATTTCGTGCTAGCCAGGCACATTATAATTTTAGACATCATGTAAATATGCAATTTAATTAAAATACCCACAACCAGCTATGTCAATGCAACATTAAAGAGATGGGGGCATGATTTCCTAAGGATAAGGGGGGGGAATATTCAAACCATTGAGCCGATGGGGAAAATCCAAATGTCAAAAGGGAGAACCCATCAAAACTATCAACTACCCATTTCTTGTCTTTTTCCCCAATCATTTATTTCTGCCATAAATTGATTGAGGTAGTTATTGCATGGTAATGGGAAGAGTATGGGCAAAATTTGAATTAGGCAGAGCACCCATTTTGGAAAAACGTTTTTTGACTTCATGGGCAAGTAAAAACCCAAAAACGTATGCCCATTCTACCATACATCCACGTTTTTCTCTTCCTCACGTTTTTGGAGCTCCTGGGCATTCTCCATTCACGTTTTAGCAATGTTCTTCATTTTTCCCATGGCTGGGAAGTGGTTTTGTTAATGTACAGTGGCTGGGATCTCTCCTGTGCAGTTTTATGTTGTTTCCACATTCTCACAGTTAGGAATTTCGTTTTTTCAATGTTGCACAGCCAATGGAGGACAAATCCACGAATTTAGGGACTGAGGGAGCCATTTTTTGCCCACGTGAAGCCATAGAATGTTTCCGAAACGAATTGCTCATGCTGGGTCATTTTTCCCCAATTGCCATTTCCGTTTTTGGCTCCCATGACGTTTTTCATCAATCCCAGAACTTGTATTTTGCTGTGTATGCATCTTTTGTTTTGGTCTGAACTAGTTTGGAGTGGAATTGGGTCTGAACTAGCGTAATAAACCTAGTGTAGGAAGGAACCTCATGACAGATCTAGAGGGGCTGGTTTTCTTCTTTGCACACCTTGAATAGCACTGGAATGGAAGGCAGCCTGAGGGACTGTGTAGCAGAGAAGGGGATGCTTCCTTGTGTTGGGTGTGTAGATGTTTTAGGAGCCAAGCTCGATCTGGTGCACGTGTCCATAGCTTTGTGGTTGAGCTCACTAGCTTAGCAGTTCAAGCTTCCCACCTCCTTGGCAGCCTGATAAACCCAAATGTAGTTTTGGCTTAGCTGAATTTTGATATATCTTTGGCTATGTGTGAGCCTGCTAGTGTTCCCTTATTCCTTGTGGGAATCATGCCCAGCTTGGGGGTGGCAGTGGTGCTAAGAGATTGATGAGCACACTAGCCTATGGTTGGGTGGAATGTTGCAGCGACATAGATGGTTGTGAGACAAGCTTCTCCTCAAGATAAGTGTTTCTTGTGTTTAAATCTCTGCAATTGTAATTGTTTAAATGAATTATATGAACATGTTGAATGCTTTGAATGAATGAATTTTGCCTTCGTTGTAGATTGCATTATGCATCTGTATATGTTTATGTTCAATGCATTTTTATTATGTCAATGTTCATGGGGTCTAGTTTCCCTGTCTAAATGATAGCAACAGCGCCTTGGTCGCGTCCTCTCGGGCGGGAGGGGACGTGACAGGTAACACTAGAGATAAACTAAGAATGCAGCATGCATGTTGAAGCCATGCATTCACCTTTTACTCTACTACTTAATTGTGTGTCCCTCACACTCTATTGTGCACAAGAACCGAGGTAGAGTGTGGTACGAACCTACTACTGTAAGAACCTATTGCACTAAGAAGTGCACCTAGGACAAGAACACTTACACAGGTACAAACTCTAACACTCCCTCTTAACAAGGAAAATGTTTTATGCCAAACACAAGTCGCTCCCTCTGCACCTCGAGCCTCCCCTCTACTGTGGTGTGGCCAAATTGTTGACCTCTTGCAAACTTGAAGAAAAATGACATTAAATCACTGATTCCTTATTTATTTTGAACCCTCTTGAGAATCTTCAAGGTGGATACCTTAAAACAAGGAAATACTACCTCAACAACCTGCCAACCTCCTTTGTCCCTCATATCAACTTCACTAATCAAACTCTTCCCACACCACAACATGAATTGTTACATGGCCATGACAAGTGTATTAGATCTATCAAATAAATAATTGTCGTCTACACTAAACTCATACCATCCCAATGAGTAGAAACTCATCAATACTGAAATCCAAAACTAATGGTGCATGCATCAACCCATCCAAGACAACTCCCACTTCTTAGCAAAATCCTCCAATAATTGGAATAAGAGTCTCAACAAGGTCAACTCCCTTTTGTAACAACCTTATCCTAGAAGTCTTCCATAAACCCATCAGCTACAATCAAGAAGTCAATCATCGATTTCATCGTCAATTCTATAGTAGCCTCCTCAACATTGGAGAAACCCTCCTCCATCATGGCATCCTACCATACTTGCTCAACTAAATCTACAAGTAGCCATAAAGGCCAACTTCTTGCATTCCTCTAGCAGGACTCAACCAAATCTATTGATGTTCTCTCTAATGGTGAATTGTTGACCATCAAACTCAACAAAACATTGTCCATCTATCATGCAAGATACTAAAAGCAAACTCTTCATTAAATCAAAAACATACCAGTTAGAATCTACCTCAAGAACATCACTTTAAGGCATCTAGAAAGATATGGTGCCCAAACCCTTCATAGAATACGTGACATCACCACCCAACTCCAAACCCATTCCTCCCTCTTACTCTTAAAGCCATCGAAAATATTCCTGTCATAAGTCATATGTCTCAAAGCTCCACTTTTCACATACCCGCCACTAAAAACTGTGTTCGTAGAAATACACGACACCATGCTGAAGGTAGTCTCAAGCTTGGCAATCAATTCTTCCACACCTAAAGCTTTTGCACTTCCTACAAAATCCTATTGTGGATGCTACTTCTAGGCCTTCTTACTCTCGGGACACTTGAAGCACTTAATATGACTCGAGTCTTAGTTCCCCTAATACAATTCTTCCTTGCTTTTCTAACTCCTCCCAAGCCCTCCATTTTTCCTCCTCTCCGCATCTTCTCAATGAGAGCTAGGTCTAGTCTCCACTCCTCTCCAATGAAGACATCCCACAACTGCTCGAATTCAGGTAACTTCTCCCAACCATGGATAACCTAAACAAAGTGGTGCCAACATGAACTAAAACCATCAAGAGCAATCCAAACTAGCTCATCATATTTGCTTTCCTCACCAACTACACCACCAAGTTGGCCTCTCAACTCTACCAATTTCATCAAGCTTGCTACCATATCTATCTTGCTCATGCAAGTGATGGCAAGCTTGTTCTTTAGAAGCATCTTCCTAGACATGTTCACACTCTGATACAAAGTGCCCAAGGCATCATACATCTCCTTGGTAGTTTTCTTCCCGATGATATGAGAGATCAAATGATCCTTCAACTAATCCAAGAGGACTCACTTTGCATTAACACTACATTTTTGTTGTACTCTGCCACATCCTTGGGATTTCTAGGTAGTGTGATATTCATCTCCAAAAGGTACTATAATGTTGGTGCTTCTATAAGGTTCTACAATCTACACTTCCATGGTACAAAGTTGGAAGCACCCTCCAAACTATCACACTCATGCATGTTGGGAGTGGCCATTTCTGCAACTCCACAAAAACAATCCCAGCAAACAAATTAGTCAACACAAAAATCAGATCGGAGAATTACCATAAGTATAGATCACCTATATCTTGTCAAACTCAGTCTTCCAATGACTGGAAAATTCTAGACAACACACTCTCAACCCCTTTCAGGTCCACACATGCCAATCACTGGCACAGATTCACTTCAACCCCTGAAGCTTCCTGGGCTTTACACCCTCTAAAATCCTCTAACAGCTCTCTACACTAGACAACTAGTCTCTCCATGCACACAAACTGGAAGATTTCAAATACACCACTCTGATACCATGCTGAAATTCTCAGCACATGGTAACAATCCTAGAAATCTGACCTAACCAACCTATGTAGGATCAACGGAAAACTGAACGTACTATCTAAACTGCAAGCTAGTTTTTTTAAAAATGAATGTGGAACATAAATCATAAATCATACATGTCAGTGAATCCTTGCCTATATTGGGATCCTATTCATTAGTAGCACCCTATGCCTCCCTCCTCTAGGTTCTTGCCCTAGCCTCTACCTTGAATCTCAAAGTTGATCCTCCAAGGACATTAGTCAACAACTAAACACCCTACAATTTTCATGAAACTTCCTAATCCAAACGTTAAAATAAGGTAGAAAAACTTTCCATGCTGAATAAGTGATTTTGCTTGAGTGAAGACTACAATTTTATTAAGGTTGTTGTCCGCCAAATGCACACCGTCAATAGAAATCTTTTGGACTGTTGTTTCCCTAAGCAGGAAAGGTGTGGCCTTGGGGGCAAGCAAAGAGCCAGGTGCTGTCACCTGACCCCAGCTCTTCCGTTTAGGCTAACTCCTAACGAAGCCAAGGGGGGTAGTCCCTAAAAAGGTTGTCTAAGGCTTTTGTTTAAAGTGTTATTGGATGGAAGATGAGAATTAGTGTTGTTTAAAGTTTTTTGATATACATAATAATTAATCACGCAATCCACGTTGGTATTTGCAAAACATGATATGAATAAGACGGAAATTAGAGCATCCATGCATAAATAACTTAGAAGTAAATGGACAAATGGTCCAAACAAGATAATATGAAAATTAACAGACCAGTGCCTTAAATGGAGTCAGGATGCTGAAATTATAAGTCTATGATGTTTGTGAATTTGTTTTGCAAATGTACTTGGTCAAATTTTAGTGTACGTTTCATGAATGATCTTGTTAATTAGGCGAGGAGAATTACCGAAAATATTCCAAGTGGCCTCGTTCGAAGACATGTTGGACCCTCCGGTTTGCAGCGAGGCGATCATCGTTCGATAACTTTCCAACCATTGCAAACAAGGAAAACTACCCAGCGCCCATAGTAAAAATTTCCCCACTTAGAATATTGCGCTCAATGCGGGGTGGTAAATTTTATTAAGTGTGAAATTGGAATTAAATATGTGAATTAAATAGCTACAGTGCTTTTGGATATCCCAAACGAGTAGAGCATACACACTGTAAAATGGTAAATTCCAATTTTAGGGGATGATGAGTTGCAAATTTTATTAACAAACCAAGCTCTCCGACAGAGAGTGCTCTTGATCCACCTTATGGTGAGATTCAAAAGTCTTATCTAATCTATGATGCAAATGCAATGCAAGTGCTCTCCGATAGAGAGTGCTCTTGACTTGTCTTATGACAGGTTCAAGACTCTTTGGGTTCTTTTTAAGATAATTAATCGAAGAGCAAGAAACATGATGAAGTAAATGTCATGCATGTAATGAAATTGAATCTAGCAATTAGTAGGAAATAAAATTAAGTCTAAAAGAAATCTAAACTAAGCAAAGAAAAGACAAGACACCCCTCCCCGAAATAGGGGAAGTAGAAAAAAAGTGTGGGAGGCCTAACCCCACTAGTCTTTTTTATTAAAAATTACAATCAGAGGGATTTTAACCCTTGAAAAGAAAGCAAGAAATAAAAATTAAGGAATGAAGCCTTAATGGTTTTTACAAGGATGCAAGTTTTTCTTGGTTTTACAATTTCTTCAATCCTCAAGCCCTTCTTGGTTCACTTTTCCTCTTCGATGTCTGCACAAAACCAACAAGTACTCAAGCACCCATTATTTGTTAGACAAAAAGAAACTAATCTAAATGCAAAAATAACTCTTTTTTAATGCAAAAATTTAGTGTTTTTTAAAGCAAAACTAGGGAAAAAACATGCAAAGAAAAGAGTAAAATGGAAAGCTGAAAAGATGGAAAAACAAGGCAGCCAACAAAAGAGTTAGATGGCTGCAACAAAAAGCAAAAACAAGGCATCCAAGTAGGAAGAAAGATGGCTGCAAATCAGAGAGGAAAAGAGGCTTGAAAAAGGGCAAAAAGGGAGCTGCAAAAGTGCCCCAAAGGGCTAAAAATAGGTGCGAAAGAGGGCAGCCATCTAAGAGGAAAGTTGGCTGCAAAAATTTGGCAAATAATACAGCCAACAAAAGGCAAGTATGGCTGCAAATAAAAGGAGAAAGAGGGCAGCAAAGAGTGGAGAAAAAGAGAGCAAAAAAACAAGAAAAAACAGGGTAAAAACCAGTGAAACAAAGAGGTAAAAAGAGGAATAAAAAAGACAAAAAAGTGAAGGCAAAAGAAGCAAACAAAAAAAGAGTAAAGAAGAGATGGATAAGAGAGCAAACAAAGAGAAGAAGAAGAAGAACGATGCAGGGATCTTACAACCAATGGAAAAGATTTTTTAAAGTTTGATTCATAGAGGTAAGGACGAGCCCCTTTTTAGCCGTATGTTTTTTTATGCCGGATTAAATGCTCTGAAGGACCTGCATGGTGAAAGTATGAAGTTAAAAAAAAAACTTGATGAGAAACCAGTTGAACTTCAACCCCTCCTCCCTTGGCGATTCCTGAAACCAACACAACTCAATACAAATAAAGTCATCAAATGCTAGGATGTAAGAATCA
Source organism: Pseudotsuga menziesii (assembly GCA_001517045.1). NCBI lineage: Eukaryota > Viridiplantae > Streptophyta > Pinopsida > Pinales > Pinaceae > Pseudotsuga > Pseudotsuga menziesii. Next base: position 625,206 of record LPNX010085308.1, read on the forward strand.
AAATAGATAATGAAAGGCACTGGTATAACTGACTACTTCCTGCTCACTTCAAATATATAATGAACATTACATAGATAATCAAATTAAAACTTTAAATGACTACCCTACCGTGCTAGATTTATAGCCTTCATGAGCTAACATTGATCAACATTAATTAAAATAAAGAGAAGGTTGAGAAACAATATTGTTACGGTACACAGGGTACTCCCAAAGGACCGAACACCAAGAACAACCGCTTCACACAAACAGATCACAGATCAATACACCAATGTTTGTCACGTGGTTAAAACCCTCGAGAGGGAAACAGTCCACGGCCCCAGCCAAATAGCTACTTGGAGCAATTTATTATGCAAAAGAAAGAAGGTTACATGAGCTTCTCATGATCGATCAACTAGCCAAGGACCCTCTATGCTCTTTAAATAGAGATCATAGACCAATCGGGTGTTAAGCCACGAATCAATGGTAGGTATGATTCTAAGAGAAGTTGAACCGTCGGATCACTCTATGTCTAGAACATATCATGACTGTCGGATTAGAATATTTACAAATGCATACTAATGCATACTAAAGAAACACACTTTTACCTAACGGATATATTACACAAGTTGATCTTAACTAACTCCTAAGTGTCTAAATATCCTAACATCCCCCCTTAAGAACAACTTGGGATAGGATTGAGGGATTTACAAAAGTGACACTATTAGGAGAAGGAAGGAGGCATTAGAGCCTATCCCCCCTTAAGGACACATTCCTGAACTCCTAGCATAGACCGAAGTTTAGAAAATTTCGCTTCTGTAAGAGACTTGGTGAAGATGTCTACAACTTGATCATCTGTAGGACAATAGAGCACTTCAATAACATGATCATGAACAAGATTTCTGATGAAGTGCATGTGTAGCTCAATCTGTTTGCTGCGCTGATGTAGAACTGGATCTTTGGCAAGCTTGATGGCACTTTGATTGTCGCACCAAAGTGGAGTAGGCTGCTGCTACTCGAATCCAAACTCTGAAAGAATCTGTCGAAGCCATAAAGCTTCCTGACTAGCATTAACTGCAGCTCGATATTCTGCTTCTGCTGAAGAAGGAGCAAAAGCTTGTTGTTTCTTACAAGCCCAAGTGACAGGTCCAGATCCCAAACTGAAAACATAACCTGCAGTAGACTTTCGATCATCAGGATCACCGGCCCAATCTGAATCAGTGAAACCAACCAACAAAGGTTTCCCCCCTGTACAGTAATGAATCCCAAACTGAATTGTACCTCGAATATGTCGAAGTATTCTTTTTGCTGCTTTCCAGTGACTTTCATGAGGAGTTTGCATATAACGGGCAACACGACCAACGACAAAGGAAAGGTCAGGACGGGAATGAGTCAAGTATAAAAGACTACCAACAAGCTGACGATACAAGGTGGCATCTACTTCAGGGGAAGTACAAGTGGTAGAAAGCTTGACTCCAGACTGGAAGGGAGAAGGGGCTGGTTTACAATCTTCCATGTGGAAGCGACGAAGAAGGTCACAAGCATACTTAGACTGGGAAAAAAAGATTCCTTCTTTGGTTTGCAAGACTTGGAGACCAAAAAAATAATGCAAATGTCCTAAGTCTGACATTTCAAAATTTTGCTTAAGACTAGATTTCACATGGGTTATAAGGTTAGGGTCACTACCAGTAAGGATAAGATCATCAACATAAAGAACAAGTATGATAAGATGGTTTCCTACTTTCTTGGTATAGACATTGGGGTCAGAATGGCATCTAGAAAAACCAGTGTCAAGGAGAAAGCTATCCATTTTCGCATACCAAGCTCTAAGAGCTTGCTTAAGGCCATATAAGGATTTCTTAAGGAGACAGACAAGGCTAGAGTTATTCTGAACATATCCAAGAGGTTGTTCCATGTAAATTTCCTCATGTAAATCACCATGTAAGAAGGCAGAGTTGACATCCATTTGATGGACTTCCCAGTTATGTAAGGCTGCAAGGGAAAGAACAAGGCGGATGGAGTTCATTTTTGCTACAGGGGCAAAGGTTTATAATTTCATTATAGTCAATCCCTTCAACTTGGGAAAAACCTTTGGCAACTAACCTTGCCTTAAGTCTTTCAACACTTCCATCTGATGCATACTTAGTTCTGTAGACCCATTTACATCTGACAAGTTTTCTTCCTTTTGGAAGAGGAACAAGATCCCAAGTATCGTTCGCCATTAAGGAACGATATTCTTCATCCATAGCTGCATCCCAATCTGGATTTCCTGAAGCTTCTGCAAAAGTTTCTGGATCTTGATTCTCAGAAACTTGAGCCAAAAGAGAAGAGACTCGCTGAAACTGAGAACGTGTTCGATGTTGATCTCTAGGATCACCTGCAAGATCACCAACTGCTTCACATGTTAAACGGACCCATAGAGCAAGTATTGGTGCTGGTGCAATTGGAGGAACATGAGCATGCGGAGGTGGATTTTCATCCTCACTGTCATCATCAGAAACTGGAGTTGGAAACCTGTCAAGGAAGCTGGAAGAAGAAGAAGATGAAGGCACAATCGCCGAATCAAGCTCGCAAGCCAAAGATGGCACACCTGCCAAGTTAGGCTCGCAGGCCAAGAGATTTTCATCAAATTTAACATCTCTTCTAATGATTATATCATGAGAATGTAGCTGAAGAAGTCTATA
>LPNX010085308.1:635222-769628 GCA_001517045.1 Pseudotsuga menziesii
GTTTTATTTTAATATTTATGTGGAAATGTGTTTATTTGATGTTGTTGTTGCTTTAGATGTTAAAAAAATTGAAAAAAAAATGTTTATTTTTGTATTTTTTTAATGCAAAACAACATTTGCCGATATTTTCGCCGTTTCTGTCGATAAGTTTCATTCCGAACCCCCGGCGATATATTCGCCGACACAATATATGTAACTTTGATCCCAGATGCTTTTTGCCGAGCTAATTAGCTCTTTATTTTATTCAATTTGGCCTTTTTTGGAGATATTTTGATTTTCTCCAATTTATTATTTTTTATTATTTTAATTAATATTTCTCATTTTTTTGTTTTTTGAGAAAATATTAATTTCAAGGCCAAATCAGAGTCTGAAACTTAGGATAAGTGTGTCTAAGGATTAAATGAGTGTTTTGGCTTAAAAAATAAGCGTTTATTTGCCAAAAACCCACCCCGGACCACTTAATTATTACAATTTGAAAATTTTCAATTAAACCATGGTCAAAATGGTTTAATTAATTGAAATTTTTAATTAATTCTCTATAGTTTAAAAAATAAAAATTAAAAAACTCAACGCCGCGGGTAAAAAAAATTCGAACAATTTTTTAAAGCATCCCGGGGCTTTAGGAAATTACCACAGAACATACCAATAGTGTCTAGTAGGTTCATACTTACTAGTTGGACTCTAATAACCCTCCAAGGCCCAAATTTCAAAATCAAGCATTCCAGCTTTGGAGGAAGCGGGAGAAAAACTCATTGATTATACTCGGCTATAGGCAAAGCATAATCGACAAGGAAAAAAACTCCCTGGAATACCTTAGTTGAAATCTACGTCTTAGGGGACCGAGCCACTCAAAACCCCTACTAGCACACTTTATTACAAAAACCCCATAGGGCATGGTCATTTCAGCATAAAAATAAAAATGACTAGCCAAAATTGGCTAGGCAAAACATTCTGAACATCTGTTGCACTGGATATGAATATTGACCATGTTCATCAAGTGGCGGCTCAACAGGAGGTTCAACTATGGTAAAAAATAGTTGGTAACAAAGGCCATGACAGAGGAGTTCAACAATCAATACCACCAACATCAAGGTACATAGAGGGGTTGATGTGCTTGATTAAATGCCAATCCCATACCCTCATACACAATAGAATCTGGTGGAAACTTTGCAATCCTAAGAACTAGTAAGTCTTTTGAATTCTGAATGGGATCTAAAATTCTACTTTTTGCATATGAAGTCCGATGAAGTTAAAACTACTCTCAGACATCCTAAAACATCCTTTTACTTTAAGAATTTAATATTACCAATTACCACTAAACAAGACGATATGTTTTATGAGCAGGGCGATACTCTTTTGGAAACAGGGGTACACACCACAGCCGTTCCGGAAACAAGGCCATATGGACCACGTCCATACCAGAAACACATTCCCATATAGACGAAACATGTTCCTTCTCGGGAAACACACCCGACCGTACGGAAACACATTTCCACACCATACGACATTGATTTCCGTGTTTCAAGCAGGAAAAGGGTTGGGGACATTGGGGGTCACGTTTCCTACAACTTAGCTGAAAACTCACATCACTGCTTTATTATTCTGAAAACAGGAAATACTAGAAGCTTCAAATCCTAACTCTAATCACTCACTGCTCTCAACTGAACTGAATGAATTCTAGTAGAGACCCTGCCTCTCTTTATAGAGGAGGCTTGGGTTGTAGGCTAAAAATAACCTAACCATTTGCGCCTGGGATACCATTAGAATGCCCAGCCTGCATGCCTACATGCATGCACTGGCCTCCTAGAGAACTGCACCTAGACTGAAGTAGGCTAAACATGCCCCTCGCCTTCACCCTCTCAGTGGGATCAGCACCCTATCTCTCTAGAACCTATCTAGTGCTCTTTCCTAAAACTGAAAAAGTAAATCATAAATAGAAAATCAACTCAAAAATAGAACAGAACCGAAATAGACAATTGAACTGAAATGGAATTTTCTAAATCTAGAGTAGCAGTAAACTGAAGGTGGCAAAACTGGAAATAAACTATGACTGTCATATGCATGCTGCACCCTCTATTCCCATACTTAACTGTGCCTCACTCACACTTTGCTGCGCACAAGAACCCAGGGGAACTGGTGTCCCGACAAGAACACTCACAAAGGTACAAACACTAAAACGAGGTAACCAGAACAAGGGTCAACATGGTTAAGCACCATTTTGTAACAATGAAGTATGTGTGTAAGGGTACTAATATTTTGGTTGGCAAATGTGAAATTTCCTTGTTGAATAAAAAGCCAACATGTTTTGAATTATCATAGAATAGGAAACAAATCAATACAAAAATGAAAATTGATGGATATAATATTTTTGTTTAAGCATTGGCCAAAACGATACAGAAAAGCTATATGAAATAAGCTTCATTTGCTATCTATAACGCTATATTTTGCTGATGAAAAATATTTACTGATAAAAAAAGCCTCGCGTTCGAAAAATCCATCAAACTCGTTTTGGTTCTTGGTGTCCAGAAAAAAATTGTTGTGGAAACAAAAAGATATCATGGAATTGTTCATCTATTTTAGAACTTTACAGGTGATAATACTCGACCAAATAACAGTGCCTGAAGGACCATGCATAAAAATCCACTTTTAAAAGTTAGGTAGGACCATTTTGACAACTAAATCTACTTCTCTATGGAATTTGATTTAGAATTTTCATCATACTTCAATATGTGTGTTGTATGTTGTGTCCAATCGAATTGTATCCAAAATTTTCTAAAACTTTGGCATATATGTATCTGTCCCCATATCCATATCTGGATCAATATCCATATCCTGGTTGAGAAGCCAAGGCAACGGGACTTGAGATTACCTCAAGCAAATTTGCAATAGAAATTAGGTAAATTACAACACAAGTTTTACTCAACTTAAAATGTTATTGTAATAAAAGTTGTTGGGTGACGAAACAGAGAGCACTCCCAAAGAACAAAGAAATTCAAGTATTGTAGAGCATTTCATTGAAAAAGTTTTTAAACGAAACAATAACATAGAGCAAAACAATAAAGGGTGAAAGACCTGCGTGGATGCTCACAAGCTTAAAACAATGCAACAAAGGTGAGACATTGTACTGTTTTAGCTCCTGGAAATTAGTTTTCCCAAAAGGGACTTTAATAAACTTCACATGAAGAAGTTTGGATCATGCAAGGTATTACAGAAGGTGGGGCTAATGCATACCTACTCTAACTTACCTAAAGAGCTGAATATCTCTCGTGTTATGAACATCACTTATAGCTTTACAAGCGTATGGAAATTGTGGGCAACGAAGAAGGATGATAACCTTGCAAAAGGGAGGAAGACTAGACTCATGATCTGCCCAGCAACTGGAAACAACTCTCAAACAAACCAGTAATTATAGAGAGATTTAGCGATCCTAGTCTTTGGAACAATGAGATCCAAATCCTTTTTATTTGAAAAAAACCGATGCAGACACATAAAGTCTCCCTTCTAAGAGTAATGATAGGCATGAACTGCGATAGAGGTTAGCATCAATAGCTCAATATGCAGTAATGCATGCTTGGCTGTAATTAATGCTTGTCGATATTCAATAGGCAGCTATGCATGAGAGGTGGCTAATTACGATATGGTTGACACTTTTGCATGGGCAGTATTCCAGGGAATCTCACAAATTTGAAGGGTGAAACTTTTGTCGATAAAAGAAACAGAGGAAATAGTGATCAACTGAAGAAGGAAATAAACTATGGTTTCCCCTTTTCCCCATGAAGGAGGCAAGGGTTAGATTCAAGAATACTGATGCCTTGAGTATCCTGGCAACTACTAATTTTTTCCCAAAGAATATATTTCTGTTTTGGCTGCTATTTTCCAACATATCGTCTTTCTGATATTTTTTTGTAATACCGGTTTGCATTCAGGAGGGTTGAGAAACCCCAGTAAGGCAAGCTTGCAACCATTTGTAGGATATTGCTGATTACAGGACCAATTAACAACTGGCTTTAGGCATACTCCAGGGGCACTGTAACTCGTAAATTGTAAAAATAACCAATAATTCTAAAAAAGGAGAGCTCGTCATTTTCAGCTCAACTGAGTGAATTATAAATTAGAGAACTCAAATCAGCAGAAAATCCTATGTTATGGATTCAAATCAATGTACCTTTTAGAATCAAAAGAGATGAATTAGGTCATAAACTGCATTGTAGTCAACTTTCTACGCATTTAATTCAACTTAAACCCAACATAGGGTTGAAAAGTTGTAATAAAAGCTGTTAAGCCCTACCTTAAACCCTAACTGGACCCTTTGTTCTTCTTCTTATCATTGGCAACAGCGTCAGTGACCAACGAAATGGGTCTGTGCTCAATGACCTCATCTATAAGCCCAAACTCCTTGGCCTCCTCAGGTGACATGAACGTGTCTCTATCCATAAACTGCTCAATCTTCTCAATCTTCTGCCCTGTGTGCTTTGCATAGAGCCCGTTAAGCCTCTCTCTGGTCTTCAATATCTCCTTGGCATGAATTGCAATATCAGATGCTTGTCCACTAGCCCCTCCCGAGGGCTGATGGATCATGACCCTTGCATTTGGGAGGGCTCTCCTCTCCCCTGGTGCCCCTGCAGCCAACAGGAGGGAGCCCATGGAGGCAGCCTGGCCTATGCAGAGTGTGGTAACAGGCGACTTAATGTACTGCATGGTGTCATAGATAGCAAGACCTGCAGTGACCACCCCACCTGGAGAGTTGATGTACATGTTGATGGGCTTCTGAGGGTTCTCGGACTCGAGAAAGAGGAGCTGCGCCACAACCACTGAGGCAGTGTCATCTGCTACAGGCCCGTTTATGCAGATGATCCTTTCCTTAAGAAGTCTGGAGAATATGTCATACGCTCTCTCGCCTCTTGAAGTGTGCTCTATCACCATGGGGATCAGGCCATATGACCTCCTCTGATTGAACTGACTCTTTAAGGGTGAGCCAATCCAAGCTCCAGAGATCGCTTGAAAACATGTTTTGCTCACTTTCATTCTCAATGGGGCGAGACTGGTAGATCAGCTGCTGTTAAAGAGGAAGAACAAATGCGAGTATGAATTGGAGTTCCTTTACTTAGAACTCCATCCAAAACGTAGACTCTTCAGAGTCTCGACCCACAAATCACAATATTCGTTTAATGCTTCCAATTTCCAAGAAGTGCCCACTAATTTTTTTTCAACCCTGAAATCGAAAAAGGGAAAAAAATATGAAAAAACAATAAAAAGTATTTACATGGGGTTGTGAATATATGATTTGTTTTTGGATATTTGGTATCTAGTATTTTTAAATAATTGTTATGGATATAAATTGTATTTTTAATTTAAAAACATCAATTAATTTTAATAATTTGAAATTTATATTAAATATATTTTATTTCTTTTATTTTTTATATCTCATCAATATTATTAATATTAACATTGAGATATTAAATTAAATGTTAATAATTAATAAATGCATACAAAATTTTACTAAAAATTATTATATTTTTTTTATTAGAATGTATTTTAATTAAAAATATTAATTAATTGAAATAATTTTAAATTTATATAAAATATAAATAACTATTGTATATTTTAAATTAATTTTATATTTTAAATTAAATTAATATTATTATTACTTTTCTATTATAAAAATAATATTTTAAATTAAAAAATAAAATAAAATACAATTTTATTTAAAATTATTAAAATTCTATTATAGGTTTTTTTATTTCTATCAAGTAAAAATATATATTTTAAATTAAACTAATATTATTATTACTTTTCAAATAATAGTTTAAGAGTCGAAAAGGTTTTTTTCCTCACGTGAGCACGATCTGAAGGAAGCGAGCGTGAGTTTCAAGGGAGCATGAGAGGCTGGGCCTGTGCACGGCTGTTGGCCTTCGATTGGGCGCTGACTTGCTGAGGTCTTGCCTAGACTGTAAAACAGGCTCTCATGCTCTGAGGCTGGACCGGCCTTAGGTGGGGTAGCTCGATGGTGGACAAGGTAGGCGGCAACCCGCAGCCTAATTTTCGATCGGATGCCTTCGAAAGGCTAATCGCCAATCACACCAAACGATCTAGCAAAGGAGACCTCCCGAAGTTTGTTAAAAGAATTGAAGATGTGCCAGAGGTTGCCCTCCCCCCGGAAGAAACGATTCAGGTTTCCCTTTCCCTGGCAGATCGAGCCCTGATCGGGCAATTCACAGGGCTCTGGCCCTCGCCAAAAACTATTGACAGCTGAGTCCAAAGGAACTGGCGACCGCTAATTTCCAAAAATGTAGCCTCCTACTCCATCGAAAGGGGATAATTCCTCTTTGACTTCGAATCCAAAGAAGACAAAGACTTAATTTTCAGGAATGGGCCCTACTTCATGGGGCCGCAAGGCCTCTATCTCAACGGGTGGACCCTGGACTTTGATCCTGAAGCCGATACCCCCAAAGCTGTGCCAGTCTGGGTTAGACTGCCCAATCTCCCTATGCACTGTTGGAATCCCAAATCCCTACAAGCTATAGGGAACGCTCTGGGGAAATACATTGACATGGCTAGCCCAAAGGATCAATACGCGTGTGCACGCATCTGCGTTGAGGTTGATCTCGAAGCAGGACTACCAAAAGCTATAAATTTAATGGTGGGGAATTGGTCTCACTTCCAAAAACTGGACTACGAACAACTCCCCTTCAAATGTAGAGGATGCCATGAATACGGGCACTTCATTCGAAACTGCCCTAAAAAAACTGAGAGCCAACAAGACAAGGTGGAAGGATGGCACAGGGTGAACAGATCCAAACCTAAAAATCAAGCTGAAGGGGCCCCTAAGAAGGGTGAGGGGAACAAAGAAGATAGAGCTAGTCCATCTGAAAAAATTCAAGAGCCCTCAAATACTATAGAAACTACAGAAGCAAGGGATGACACTAATGATGCAGAAGATAGATCTAGCTATGAAAGAAAGTAAGGATTTGGAAGCAGGCCTCTCAAATCAAGCGAAAGACAATGAGGAAGGAACAGCATGAACAAAAGAAGGAGATAGTCTGGGCAAATCTGAAGAAGAACTTGAATCGGAAGAAGAAGAAGTGGAGGAAGGGGAAATTGAAATTACCACTCCAAGACTGACCAAAACTAAAGGAAGGAAATCTAAGAAAGAAGTAAGGGAGCAAGCCACATACAAGGATAAGCTACAAGGCTCCCAGTTAACCCTAGAAAAGCTGCTAAAAAATCCAAGAAACACCTGCCAGCAAGGGCATGCCCTGAAAGGGATGCCTACAGCTTCCAAAAGTAAGTAATGAAGGTAATTTCCTGGAACTGCAGAGGGCTCGGAAGTAAAATCAAGGAAGAAGCTATGCTAGATCTAATCTCTCTTCACCAACCGGACATATGTCTGATCCAGGAAACTAAGATGGAGGAAGCTGCTTTCCTCCAAGTCAATAAAAAAATTTGGAACAAAAAGGGCACTGCTGCATTAAGCTCTAAGGGAGCCTTCGGAGGCATAGGAACTCTTTGGGACAATAAGAAATTTGAAGTTGTGGACATCAAGAACAGCACTCACTGGATCCTCACTCTGCTGAGGCAAAAAGACTCCAACACTCTGGTAAGTATATTCAACATATATGCACCTAATTCTTATGTCGAAAAATTAAATTGCTGGACTCTACTCCGTGAGGAAAGGAGTAAACTACATGGTAATATTATTCTGGCCGGGGACCTGAATGTCATCCTTAGCCAGGATGAAAAGAGAGGGGGTTCTCGGTCTAGAGACCCCATTAAAGAACTTGTGGAAGAGACCATCATGGCCTGAGATCTCATTGACATTAAGTCAACTATAGGAAAATACACCTGTAATAATAGGAGGATCGGTCTTGGCCACATTGCTGCCAAACTTGATCGTTTCCTGGTCCATGACACCTTTCTCCTGCTAGGCCTGAACATGACATCCAAAATCTTACCTTTTGGAGGCTCTAATCATAAGCCCATTCTTCTGGAGATGGTGAATGAAAGAAATCTGGGCCCTATCCCGTTCAGATTTAACTCCATGTGGATCAACCATGCTGAGTTTTTAAAGATCATCACTGACTCCTGGGCTCAACCAGTCACAGGGTCTCCCTTCTTTATCTGGGAGGAGAAATTGAGAAGGCTCAAGAAAAATTTGAAGAGTTGGGCCAAGTCAATACCACCTCCAAACTACACCAAACTCCAAGCTGCCATCGCGCTGGAATCCCATCAGGCTGACATGGAGGACAAAATTGTGACCCATGATGACATTCAAATGGAGACCAATCTGCAAATAAATCTTCACGCGGCCTGTAAACAAGGGGCTGAATGGTGGCGTCTAAAATCTAGATGTAAATGGTTAAAGGACGGTGATAGGAACTCCGGCTACTTTCACAAACTGACAGAGGCTAGGAAAAGTCATAATTGCGTGCTCGAGATCCAAGCCAATGATAGGGCAATCAACAATTTTGATGAAATTAAATAAGAAGAAACCAGATACTTCAACGACTTGTTCACTGATCAGCCCACTACAAATGATGTCCAACTTCTAAATCTGGCCCCCAGGACAGTAAAGAGTAAAGAAAATGATAACCTGAACAAAGCCATCATGCTGGAAGAGATTAAGGAAGCGGTTGATAATATGGAGGAGGATAGAGCCCCAAGCCCAGATGGGTATAATGCCAACTTCATTACCAGCTGCTGGGATATTATAAAAAAAGATGTATTGAAAATGATCAATAAATCTCAGAAGTGTGGAAAAATTGGAGGCAGTACGAACTTTGCCTTTTTGGCTCTCATCCCCAAAGAGAAAGAACCCAAATCTTTTGACAGGTTCCGGCCAATATCCATGTGTAACATAGGAGATAAAATTATTACTAAGATCATGGCCTCTAGATTAAAACATATTCTGCCAAATATTATCCCGGAGAACCAAGGAGGATTCGTTAAAGGAAGGAAGATTTGGGATAATATCATTTTAGTGCAAGAAGCCATCCACTCTAGCCTGAAGAATGGAGACAAAGGAATGGTGGTGAAACTCGATCTAGCAAACGCTTTTGATAGAGTCAGCCACCCATTCCTCTTTCATGTAATGCTGAGATTTGGATTCGCTCCTAAATTTGTCTCTTGGGTCAAGGCCTGTATCAGCAAGCCATGGATTGCCCCACTCATCAATGGAAGAGCTACTCCATTCTTTCAAGCTTCGAGAGGACTAAGGCAAGGGTGCTCGCTCTCCCCTCTGCTTTACGCCATTCAGGCCTCGGTACTTAGTTTTCAGTTGGAAAATGCCAGGCAAGAGCAGGAGCTTCCAGGGATAAGGCTGGCTAGAGGGACTAAGGATATCAACCATGCGCAATTTGCTGATGATACCATCTTAATGGGAGGAGCCAGTCAAATTATAACACGTCGATTCAAGATTGAATTGAACCATTACTACCTGGCCTCAAGGAGTAAAATCAACCTAAGGAAGAGTCAGATCTACGGATGGAATATAAACCCAAGGGAAATGTTAGATATCTCTAGGATACTAAATATGGATGGTGTTGTTAGATGGGATTCCTTCAAATATCTAGGGGTCCCTATTTTCAAATTTAAATCTAAGTGTTCAGATTGGAATCCTATTGTGGAAAAAATTAAAAGGAAAATCACAGGATGGGGGACAGCGTGGTTAAATTTGGCTGGGAAGGTAGTGTTAATCAAAGCTGTCCTGAACAGCTACCTACTTTACCAGTGCTCCCTTCTTCTTGCTCCTGTTAAAATTATAAATCAAATTGAGGGTCTGTTGAGATCCTTTCTCTGGAATGGTGGGAACAATGGAGGAGGCAAAAAGTTTGCTTTGGTCAGTTGGAAAACTATCAAGCTGCCTAGATCTGAGGGAGGACTTCAAATCATGGATCTAAAATATCAAAATTTGGCCATTGGAGCTCAATTACTTTGGAATATGCTCGACCCGAAACCTTCTTGGTGTAGTCGGGTTCTAAAAAATAAATACTTTCCGGGTTCAAGGCTCAGATGTCTGGAGGGGGGGCACGTGAGAACAAATGGGTCTCCAATTCTCAAACTCTGCAACAAAACTCTGCCTCAATTCGTTGAAAATATGTACCGGATACTGGGCAATGGCCAACATATAAATTACTGGAAGGATTTGATACTTGGAAAACCTCCTCCATGTCTTCCACGTTTGCAGAATTGGATGGAGGTGATGGAGTTGAAAACACTTTGGAGTTTATCCGATTGGGAGCTGGAATCTCCTCATCGTTGGACAGGATGGGGATTGCTTGACTGCCCAGCCGAGTTAGAAGAGGATAAAAATTTGTTGATCATCCATCTGGCTGGGATTGCTCCGGTCTCTAAAAACATGAAGGACAAAAGTGGCTGGGGAAGGAGAACCGACAGTTACACGGCGACTGAAGGCTATCTTTTGTTTGTTGAAAACTATAACGTGCCCATTAATCCTGATATCTGGAACAAAATTTGGAATATCAGAACATTGCCTAAAATAGATATGTTCAGGTGGACACTGATGCACCATAGATTGCTAACTGGTGAGAACCTGGAGAAAAGGGGGATGGTAGGCCCATTCCACTGCCCTCTCTGTGCTGAAAATTCAGAAACTATTAACCATCTATTTTTAAAATGCCTGTATGCCATATCTGTATGGAAGGAAGTAATGATGAATGGAGGCGATGGGTCTCAATGGACTGGCAATATTCAAGATTGCTTTATTAATTGGGAAAAAATGTATCAGGAAGAGCTAGCTCAGAAAAAAAGGATTGAGAGCTTGTTGGCTGAAACTTCCAAAGATCATTTGCTGGTGCATTTGGATAGAAAGAAATCAGAGAATTTTTCAGAATAAGAATCAACCAGCGTGGAAGGTAGTTGCTAAAACTAATGCTTTACTAGGTGAGGTGGTAAGTATCTCTAAGATACCAAATAATAAAGTTGGCTTGACAGACAACGAAAATAACTGGATGCAAAGTCTTAATATTCACGTTGCAAACAGTATTGCTCCTAAAAAGCTGGAGGAATGGGAAGTCCAACTGGACAAATCTCAGTTTGAGAACTGGTTAAGAGAACGAAAGATCTTTAAATTGTTCTTTGATGGAGCCTCAAAAGGGAATCCGGGAAGAGCGGGAGGAGGAGGAGTTGTCATCAACCCCGGAGGGAAAGTTGAAATTGAATACTTATGGAACATCGGTTATGATTCTAATAACATGGCTGAAGCTTATGGGCTCTGGCAAGGCCTCAAGCTGGTGCATAAGAAAGGTGTGGAGGAAGTTATGGTCATTGGAGATTCTAGACTAATTATCCAAGCATTGAATGGGGGAAGAAGGGGTAAACATGAGCGAACTGAAAGGATTATTAATAGAATCAGGTCTATGGCCAAAAGGTTTAGGAAGATAGAATTTTTTCATGTTCTAAGGGAGCTTAATGGGCTGGCGGATACTGCCGCAAATAAATCAATAGCTGTAGGTTGCTATGATCTTATTGTAAATTCGATTGTAAGCATGGATATTCCTCCTTAGTTTGCAGGTCTTCCGCTTAAGGAAGGAGAAATTTGGTGGATGGTTGTAAACTGTTTCTAGATCAATATTTCTCAACTGAGTCAATTATAATATCATAACCATTTTTGTTAAAAAAATATATTATTACTACTTTTCTATTATAAAAATAATATTTTAAATTAAAAAATAAAATAAAATACAATTTTATTTAAAATTATTAAAATTCTATTATAGGTTTTTTTATTTCTATCAAATAAAAAAAATGATTACAAATAGGTAAAAGTTCCCCTTCAAATATCATATTTTTTATAACACCAAAATATTCTTTTATAAATTTTGTAGTATTTTTTATAACACCAAAATATTCTTTTATAGACTTTGTAGTCCATCAAAAGGAAGGACTCGTGTATAATACTCCAAATAATAATATTATTAGATGTATTATACACTAAACGTATTATGAAATTTAATTGTTTTATAATCATTATTAATTATAATAATTATATTAAAATATTTTGGAAAATTGTATATTTTATAAAGTAAGTTAAATTTATTTTGTGACAATGTTGTGGTTGTGCAGCTTAACTTTATTGTTTTAATTATTTATTTACATTTATGTTGAAGGTCCATAGATTTGAGATATGGCACCTTTGTATTTTTTTTATGCCTTTTTTTATGCGTTTTTTCATGCTTTTTTAATATGTTGTTATGATGGTTTAATTAACCCGTGTTTAAATGTTATTGTATAATGTGTTTACATGTTATTGTATAATGTTGAGCTGTTTTAATTAAATTGAATTGTTATATCATGTATTTTTTTATATGTAATAATAATAAGAGTGCAAGGGTGGGATTTTATGTTTACTTTGTAACAATCTTTAATACTTAGAATAACATAATTGGGGATGGGTTAGTTGTAATTTTATTTATAGAGTTGTGTTATAAATTATTTAATACTTATAATAACATAGTTGGGTATGGGTTAGTTGTAATTTTATTTATAGAGTTGTGTTATAAATTATTTAGTGTTTAAAGTTTTGATTTTACTTTTATCATTTTTTAAAATGTGTATTATGTTAGCATTTTTTTTAAGGTTATTGAAAATTATTTTAGATTTTTCATTTTAATAATGAGATTTTTTTAATGCTTTTTCGTAAATCTTTCACTTTAGTAATGAGTCATTTTAATGTTTTATATGTAAAGGGTTAATTTTGAAAGATCATTTTAAATTTGTTATTTTATTTTGGTTGATGTGATTGTTAAGGATTTGTTGTGAGTGTGTTGTAATGTGATTATTAAAGAGGTGTGTTGGTTTGTAGTATACGATGGTTATGCACCAAATTCTCCAAAGAGCCAAAAATAAGAAAGAGAGACAAATTCAATGCTTTAAGAATGAAGAAAAGAGGTGAATAATTGTTAGATGCCCTTTAAGGAAGATAGCCAATTAAACACACAAGATAGAAGAATATAGGTGTTAAGCACACCATTCACATTAATCAAATCTAAATTTATACAATGAGAATGCCTCTTGGGTTCAACTTCCCAAGAGGTCTCTTGGACTCTCATGTGAATCTTGGTATCCCTTGCACATTCATATTCCTCACACCAAGGATTAGACTCCAACAAACTCCCCCTTAATCTGAAGGGTGTATATGAGTCCACAAAAGGCAAAGAGTTGAATAATTGGAAGTGGACAGCTACCACTTGCTGAATCCAAATTGCCAAACAAATTAGCTAGAAGCTTGCATTGTCTTATGCTAATACAAGTGCTCTCTTAAGAGGTGTTTTGTCCTAACCACCAACCAAAGGGGCTAGCAAAAGCCGTAATCTTCTACTATGTGGGTGGTTTAAGGTTGACCACCAACTCTCTAACTTGGCACGAAGGATCAAAGGTTATGTCTGGAACTTGGCATGAAGGCTAAGAGGTTCTTTAGTAGAAGAAACATGAGGCTGAAGTCTTCTACTGAGTTGGTGGTTTTAGGATGACCACAAACCAAGTGGAGAACTGAAAATAGGAAGTGAACAGTTGTAGCTTGTTGAACATTTCCACCTTGAATAGGAAGTGAACAGTTGTAGCTTGCAGAAGCTTGCACTGTCTTCTACCAATATAATGTGCTCTTGAAACTAGTGGTTTTAGGCTAACCACTAACCAACTGGAGATCAGTCAAACATAAATCTTAACAGGATCACTTGTGTTGGGTCGCTTGATCTCACTTGCTTGTTTTTTACGATCTTCATTACCCCTTATCGGTAACAATGTGAGGAGAGGAGAGTCTCATGGTGTCAACACTAAACACAAAACACATGAGTACTATGTGGCATGGTTCTCTTATGTGTATGTTATATATCTGAATTTTGCCTCCCAAACTAACTGTGGCTCAAGCTCACTTGATATGGCTTGAAGAAGGCCATGACTACTTGTTATTAGAAGGAGGCTTTGAAACTTGAAGCCTAACATCATGCCCCCCATGTCAGGTGCAAGAGGAGAAGTCTGGGAAGAGGAAGATGCTTCATCTACAAAAATATGTATGCTTCATCTACATAGAGTTCATAGGGCTTCTTGCAACTCCGCCCTTTACAAATAAGATTCATCATACTCAAATTTACAAGGTGAGGGGTGTCGATATCAGCAAAAAATGCACCCACATACAATATACAATTCAAATTTTCCTTTGATTTTGATATTGTACACAAACACACATGCAAGAACCAAAAAGGCACTTGAATTTACAAACAAATACAATTTTGCAAATTACACGCATGACTGTTGAATTGATGAATTTGCTATACCTGAGTTTTCGAATGACAGTGATATGTTTCTGCAATTTCTTCTTTTGTAGCAGTTGCAGCAACAAGTACAAACTTGTTAGATTCAAATCTGCAACTTTCACAATGCCAGTCTTCAATGTAGGCTTATATCCACACTCTTCCAAACTTCAATACGCAGGCTTGTTGTTCGCACAACAAGCAATAGAGCTCCATGAACCTCAGTGATCTCCTCACACAAATGTTCACAATTTTGAACAAGAATTGATCCTCTCAGGCTCTCAAAAGTGCGAACTTGAGCAACATTTCAAAATTGTATAATGCCAATGGTGCCCACACAAAACAATCCAAGGCTTCTAAGCATTATTGTGGTTCATCATATATATGAAAGTGAAATCCGGCTATAAGCCAACTAGAACTTAAATCATGAATCTTGATGAATCTCTGTCAATAGTTACAAAGACAGAGGAAAGGTTGAGAGTGGGCCTCAATAGTGTCCTTGTGGGCTATCACTCATTGATTCATATGTCTTATCCATGTCTCTATCGTATAATTCGTTCACCTTTCCTCATCCATTGGAGCGAGAAAGAAAATTTGTAAGAATATTTTGTAAGTAGCATTATATATATACACCACATCTCCATCATCATTCTATAATATTGCATAGTCTTCAACTTGTTTCAAAAACATATTAGGGTTCACACCAGTCCTTAAAGGTCCACCCCAACTCTTCAATATAATGTCTAGGCCCACACAAGTCTCCAACACCCCCAATATTCAATACGCCATCATTGGCATGCATATACAGCATCAATTCTCTCAACTACGAGAGTGAACCAACACATAAGGAAGGTCATTCACCAAGCAACAATACAACAAACAGTCTTAGCATTCCAAGCTTTAACAACAGTTACAACACTAGTTAACAAAATGCAGCTCTAATATTTAAAACGCAACAGTGCACTCTTCACTAGTCATAGCTCCAAATACTTCTCACCACAAAGTTCATGCAATTCCAACGTTCAAAGAGGAAGTCAAATTCACCAAGCACACTTAGTGTATAACTCTTCACAACAAATTCTTCACACAATGAAATTTCAATAGACAACTCTTGTGGAAGTCGGGCATTACTATATAGCATTCCAATATCCCAGTAGCCACGCCAAGTAGTGTGATGAAAGTTCACACCATCTAATGCTCTCAACTCGCTACATTCTTCACCGCTATGGTAGTGGATTAGGGTTTCCACCTCAATCACTCCCCTGCACATAAATGGAACGTGTTGGACCTGGGGTTGTTCTTGGTTATTTTGGGTACCATTTTGAAGTTTTAGTCGAGGTGTGAACAGAGGGTCGACAGAATGGTTAAGGAAGCAGTCAACTTCGGAGTTTGAGTTGAAGATCGAGGAAGAACAATTGTTTTGACGAAGTCCAACCAAAAGGTTGATTAGTTGGTTAGAGTTTTTGTCCACTTACATTTATGGGATTGGGTAGTGGGTGCGGGATGTAAAATGACCATTAGAGCCTATAATTATGTAATGGGTTGGGATTTTTGGGGGTAGCTAGTTTTTACAGGAAAAGACATTTCTTGTGTTAGCCCAAGAATATGTATCATGTTTTGTCAAAGACCAAGTTGAATAAGAGTCGTGATGTATGAGATCGATCTGCAAGTTATGTGCATAGATCTGATGTAATGGAGTTTTGGGGTAATGTTTGTAGGTTATGTGCACATACTTAAAGCACTCAAGTTGTGACTCTTCATAATAAATGAGCACTTTTATGGTTTTTCCCATCTTGGGTTTCAACGTTAAATCCTTGTGTCCATTGTTATGATGTGTGTATGTGATGATTTCTTATTGTTTATTAATGCATGAATTAGGAAATATGAATGAATAAATGAAGGAAATGTCATTGCAATGATTATTTATAATGTTATGAATGTGGTTAATGTCATGGATATTTATGTGGATCACCGCCATAGTTTCTGATATGTCGGAGTTAGTCCTAACGATGTTTCGTATGGTGAGGTTCCCCTTCACCACTGCAGAAAGTTGGTTCCTACAGTTCACATAGGTACTTCGGGTGAGACTTCATCTACTCTGCAGGTGTTGTTGAAAGGGCTAAAATCCTTTTGGGTTGGTATCTTTGGTTTTGTTGGTATGATGTTGTGTGAACATGGGTTAGTATAATATTATGCCAACAAATGGTTCTGTTGTCAGGACCAGGATCATTGCGAGGGGGACATGTTTTGGCATCCAACGAACCTTGAGATTGAGGCATGGTTAGATTAGAAGAATAAGGCATTTGCTCAAGAAAAAATTGAGATCCACAGCTAACTCCAAAACAATGGTTGGGAAGGTATGTCTACTCTGATATTCACGAAAAAAATTCAGTGAATTTCCTATTTTGTTAAACGAGTGGATGTCGAGGTTGACATTTTAGAAGAAAATTTTCCAAGGAGGTGATGCTAATACCTGGACACCTCAGTTGATCTAGCGACTGCAGTGTGTCAATAACAAGATATCAAGGGTTATTGATTTTTGGGTTGATAGCATTTTAGAAGGATATACTACCGAATTTGTTGTTGATATCGTCAAATCATATAGTGAAGCAAAGTGAGAGTTCTTCCGAGGTCCATGAGGTAGGTACTTGAATTATTTAAAATTGTAGATAAAGATGTTATTATGTGAAAAAGGGATTATGAAGATGAACTTCGACAAGTAAAGCGATTGTACGCAGAGGGTGTTATAGTTGATTTTACCACATCAGGTAGATCACACATTTATGGCCTTCCCTATCCCTATGCAGACTCTTTGGACCCCATGGACTTATATTATACGTTGATGTTCCAAGATCATCCCCAAAAATTGTATGTTTATACCTATACATGACTTTTAAAGCAATACTGGCATGTTTACACATATTTTGACCTCAAACCCGTGTAACATCACTACTCCCCCTTTTGAGGAAGGTCTTTCCGAACAACACCAAGCTTGTCTCGAAAGTGTTCGAACTCTACTTGAGGCAGAGGTTTCGTCAGTACATCATCATCCAAACCATCATCATCCACATATTTAGTATGTGAATACTGAACTATCACCATCTGTATCTCCAGTATGTGAATACTGAAAGCATCATCATCTATATCTTCAGTATAGAAATACTGAAAGCATCAACATCTCTATATTCAGTATAGAAATACATAATCACCATCATCTATATCTACAGTATGTAAATACTGAAATATCATCTATATCTTCAATATGGGAATACTGAAATCATCATCATCTATATCTTGAGTATGGAATACTTAAATCATCATCATTTATATCTTCAGTATGGGAATACTGAAACATCATCATCTCTATATTCATTATAGAAATACTGAATCACCATCATCTGCATCTACAGTATCATCATCTGCATCTTATCTTGTACGTAGAAGTACCGGATTTCTACGTGTTACGTCGGAACACAGGGTTCTTTGTCATCACAACTATGGTTATCACATAGAATCATTGTAGTGTCCATCTTCAGGTCAAAGAGACCTGATATCAGCTTTTGAACTCATAGAATCATAGAATCATTGTAGTGTCCATCTTCTGCTATGTATTCTGCTTCAACCGTGCTAAGAGAAACACTGGACTGTTTCCTGCTAAACCATGAACTCATAGCAGACCTCAAACAAAAGCATCTACCTGATGTGCGTTTCTTGTCTGAGATACTTCCAGCCCAATCTGCATCTGTGTAGCCATACGATCTATACTCATGGCTACCATCATAGTATAGACCAAAGTCTATAGTCCCTTTCAGATATCTCATCACATGTTTTGCAGCTACTAGGTGAACCCATCTTGGTTGAACAAGATATTGACTTAAGGTGTTCACAGCAAAACAAATGTCTGGTCTGGTATTTGTTAAGTACATCAATGACCCAATGATCTGTCTGTAGTGAGTCACATCCACTAACTCTAATGAGTCATTAGTTAACAGCTTCAGGTTGGAGTCCATGGGTGTGGCCATGACTTTGCATTCCAACATACTAAATCTCTTCAATATCTCTACCGCATACTTTCCCTGGTTGAGAAACATTCCTTCTGAACTTTGCCATACTTCCAAACCTAGGAAATAATGCATTAACCCAAGGTCTTTCATCTCAAATTCTTCTGCTAGCTTCTTCTTGCTTTCCATGATCTGTTTCTCATTCCCTGTCAAGAATAAGTCATCCACATATAGTAATAGAATGACAGGTACATCTTCTACAACCTTGTAGGAAAGGTTAGGATCGAATTTACTCTTGGCAAATCCCATGCTCATCAGGAAACTATCTATTCTTCCATACCAAGCTCTGGGAGCTTGCTTCAGGCCATAGAGGGCCTTCTTCAACTTGCATACTTGATTCCATCTGTCTTCAACTTCAAATCCTCGTGACTATTCGATGTAAAACTCTTCCTCAATCATACCATTAATGAAGGCTTGTCTTTACTTCATCCTGGAAAAAACTACCATGATAGATTTGAAGGAAGTGTACCTTGCTTCCTGGAGTAAGTGTCTCTTCAGAATTAATTCCCTCTTTCTGATACAAACCTCTAGCCACAAGTCTTACCTTACTTCTATCAGCAACATATCTTATCTTGCAAATCCATTTGGAAGATACCACATTCTTGCTTTCTGGTTTGAGTACTATATCCCAAACATCATTCTAGTATCATAACATCTTCTATGAGTTTGTCTTGTCAGGTCATCAACATATCCTAGTCTTCTGCATTCAACCTTGAAGGTTGGAACCCATTTTACTCTTGGTAAAGTCTCGATCCATCACGAAGCTATCCATCATGTCGTACCATGTCGAACTCAAATATAATTTTCTGTAGTCACTCCCCCTGAAGTGGAGTATCATATTCCCTCTTCATTCTGTATAGGTGGTTCTATGCTTGATATATATTGGTCAATAGAGTATGTCATGTCATAGTCTATTCTTTCCGGGGAAAATCACGAACCTTGCTTTGTACACTTGTTCTTGTAGATCCATCATATCGTATACATCATTCCCCATGATCAACTGTTATTCTTTGATCATAGCTTCTTTCATAGCATTCTTTTCTTCATCTTGAGTTATCTCTTGTACCCATGGTGGTCTTCATCCTTCAAGGTGGATCCACCACTCTCTGATGCTCTTTCTTCCGTCATGGTGTCTCTGACCCTGGGAGCTTCAGATTCACGTTTATTGGAGTGAATCTTGAATTGTCATCACTTGTTCTTCGGAACAAGTCTCACCCTTCTTTTCTTGTAGGAGGTTGTACATGACCTTTCCTACATTTCAAATGCACCAGTTGCATGGTTAGAACTATTTCATAAAACATATGCATAACGACAAATTCTTATGCATCATGCAATTGTTTAGTCAATACAACATTCATCCATATCTCACATAAACTTTCTAGATGCCTTCCATCTCTACCATGACATAATTGAGATTGTGCACTAATCCAATATGTCAGCAAGGAGGTTTGATAAGTAGCAATGGAGAGTTGTATAGCACCATGAGCTACTTACCCATCACATGCATATTAGTAGTATACAGTCATTACGGCAAACAATCTATCATGCATAACACATCAACTGAATATAATCAAATGTATAACAAAACAATATCATGAAATGACAATTGAATACTTATCTTTTATTTGTTTCGTGGGTAGACTCCATCTTGATCATTCTGCTTTATCATCTTCTTCATTCATGAAATCATCATTTCTTATCCAAATGATAAGATGAATAAGAGGTTCTTCAAGAATTGAGTTCTTCATATTCCTCATCGCTTGAGGGGTCTTCTTTGAATGGTGAGAGCTTGATCTTCAATTGCTCCCGTCTTCTTCTTCTCTTCTTATGAGTTGAGCTGAAAGCAATTACTTCCTTCTGGCATACATTCTTTGCATGAATGAATCCCATGATCCTAGGAGGCCATTCAAGGTGGCTATCACCACTTCTGCATTCTTCACTTCTTCTTCTACCGCTTCAAGTTGTTCTGCATTTTGGATCTTCACATTCTTCAACTGTTTTCTCAAAGGCATCTTCTAATTTAAGTTCTTATTTTCAAATAGATTGATCAAGGAATAAAACATCTTTGGTGTCTTTAGGGAAGACACTTGTGATACAAGTTGATCCGTGATTGAATCAACAATGATCTTTTTGGCCTTGATCAAGTTCTTCTTGTGTAAGGCTTTGAGCCTCATCTCCGTATGGAATTCGAACCTCTCTACTCATGTAGGTGTCTAATTAATTTTCTTCAAAGAGATCAAATAATTTCATGCTTGGAAGTTGTAAACTTTACCAAGCTTATCATCAAGCTGATGTGATAGATCACTTTTAAATGAGAACCTCAAATGCAAATAGAAAAAGATTATATCTTACCGATTTGAGGTGTCCGTCCTGCTTCCAGAACTAGCTGATATAGGGTTTGTCAGAGAAACCATAATTTTCAAAACTTGGAATCTTTTAGATCTAACTGGATAGAAATATATATCTCTTCAAATGGAGCTATCCAATGTACTCATTTTCTGAAAACAGTGGAGGGAAGCTCCCGGAACAGGAAGCCCTAGTTTTCCAATTTCTTCTGCAGAAATGCCTGTCACTTTCTCTGTGATATATCTGAAATTAATGCTCCTCTGTGTCTTAAATTTTGCATTGAGGTAGCCTTGCATGTCCCTGATCCAAAACTATAGGTTTCATCATAATTGGTTTCACCAATTGGGATTTATGATCCTTTTCCCAAGGTGACCTGTTACAGGACTGTTCAGAACAACAAAGTTGTACGGCATGCCATGTGTCACTGGTTCATCTTCTGAGTCTAATATTTGAATCATAGAAATTAAAGTCCGTGCTCTTTATAGAACATCTTAAAGAATTCCATTTGGACTTATGTAGCCCAAGATATAGCAATTTTCCCCAGGTGTCCTGTTTAGGGATGAATTCTGGAAGAGGTTGGAACCCTAACTTGGAGGGATCATATCTCCCAGAATATAGTGAATCTAAGGTTGAATTTTGGATACAGTGTACATTAGGATTGTATCTTCGGCCTTTGCAATTTTCAACTCCTGGGCCTTCGCCAATCTCTGAATATAGTGAAAGTACCAAAACTTAGCAGTTTTAGTATTTAGGGTTTTTCTAGCTCGGGGTCAAACTAGGGTTTGACTTTTCTGGAGTTTCACCCAACCAAATTTCTTGATCCAGGTCTCTAAAATTCGATTTTGATGAGGAGAAAAATCCTATGCCAGGCTCACTTAAAAAATTCCTCTTATGTAGAAATCCCTAATTTTCCACACCAAAACTGAAAATGCTCGGAATCGAATTCCGCTTCGACAGAAAGATGCGCCCTTCAATGGAGAGTCAGTCTAGCCTTCTTTTGCTGATCGATTGTGGATAGAGACCCAAAAAGTAAGAAGCCCTAGCTTATGTAGCTGGACAATGTCTTCTTTCAAGGTGGCTCTGATACCATGTTAAAAGTTTCATATGCTAAGCTAGATCATTAGTATTTCATTTCGAATTCATAACAAAAGCATATAAACAGGATCACTGAAAGATAGACAAGCACAACCATACAAAAGGAACACAAAGATTTATCCTGGGAAAACCTAAAGGGAAAAACCCAGTAAAAGCTTCCTCAATATAGATGCCCCAAAAAGATAAAAGGTAAAACCAACAAGGAGATCAAAGCCTGATCCTCCTCCTTCTCCAGCTACTCTTCTCTTCTCCACTAATGCGCTACACAAGTGAGAGTGTGTGTGTCTCAAATGAGGAGCACTACACCTCTATTTATATTCATCTGTTCACTTAAGTTAACTCATTCAACATGTAGGCTCGAGTTAAATCATGTAGGCTCGAGTTACACATGTAGGTTCAAGTAACCACACTGGGGTGCTGATGACCCACCTTTACAATTAGAGGGGACTACCTCATGACTCTTATTAGTTCTTCCGATTAGGAGCATCGGGGTACAATGTAATACAAGTGGTTCTCCCGGTAGGACCATCGGGGACCACAAAAAAGATACATATATAATATTCTTCGAAGTTACAATATTTCAACAATCATGACGTTCCACCTTTGGTGCTCTTCGAACTCCTTGAATCACGATTCGGTTCGTTTAAGGCTATTTCAACGCACCCTTACGGGGCCTGCAACGAAGTGGTACATAGACTTTCCTGGGAAGACTTATACATCGTTTAATGACCTAGCTATGACCTTCCTTAATCACTTTCAGCTACCAGTGTGTTATGATGCTGGTACTGAACTCTTGTCGACATTTCGGTAGGACAAAGCCACACATATATCTAAACACATTCAAGAGTGGCATAGATGGAAGAGATTGATTAAGGCCACTTGACAATTACCCTACAGGGCCAACCTCATTAGGAGAGTCTAATAACCCTAATATGACTCAACTATGGGGACTATTGCCCTAACTTACAACGGAGGGTTAACCTCGGTGACTTTACATGACTTTATTATATTAATGACTCTCCTGATCGGAGGAACAAACATCTCCGTCGGGGTACAATGAAATATAATAAGAAATATACAAGTGAATACATTTTGAAGTTACAAATACATCAACACTCCCTCTTAACTAGAAAGTTATTCTCTTGACACAGTTCTTAGCACAAGTCTTCATCACTGGATCATCATCATTATTGTTGTTGCTATCTTGAGCAAATGGTGTTATCTCTCAAATATACTCGTCATAGGAATTTCTACAGAGCCAGCCTTTTTTCATGTTGGATGCAGGCCTAGCCTCCATGTAGGTCTTCATCTTCAACACTTATATCAGACCATGGAAGGCCTAGCCTACCACCATGTCAAAAAGGCTTAGCACTTACATCTGACCATGGGAGGCCCGTCCTGCCACCATGTCAGAAAGGATCAGCACTTACGTCTGATCACGGGAGGCCCATCCTGCCACCATGTCAGAAAGGCCCTGCGCTTAGATCTAACCATGGGAGGCCTAGCTTGCCACCACGTTAGAAAGGCCCAACACTTACATATGACCATGGGAGGCCCAACCTACCACCATGTCTGGAAGGCTCCGCACTTACATCTGACTATGGGAGGCCCAACCTACCACCATGTCAAAAAGGCTCTGCACTTACATCTGACCATGGGAGGCCCAGCCTGCCACCATGTTAGAAAGGATCAGCACTTACATCTGACCATGGGAGACCCGACCTACCACCATGTCAGAAAGGCTCAGCACTTACATTTGACCATGGGAGGCCTGACCTGCCACCATGTTAGAAAGGATTAGTACTTACATATGACCATGGGAAGCTCAACCTGCCACTATGTCAGAAAGGCTGTGCACGTACATCTGACTATGGGAGGCCTAGCTTACCGCCATGTCGAAAAGGCTCTTGGACTCATCACTTCCCCTTGGAAGGAACCTCGATATGAAGAACACCAAGCTTCAATCTGAAGCACTCAAACTTCACTATGACCATTTCTAGCATAGAATCACATCAGGGTTGATTACGTCCAAGGATAACCTGTGAGCTTCACCAAGATTGATTACATCGGAGGACAACCTATAGGACTGATTACGTATGAGAAACCTATGAGCTTCGCTAGGATTTTATGCTCAGATAACCTATCTCATTGGCTATGCTAGAACTCATCACTCCCTCTTTTGAGAGATCCAGATTTGGATCACATACTGGAGCTTCACTCCTCCTCTCTGCATCATACAAAAATTCAAGTGAGATCAATCAAATCAAATAGTAGTTTTCAAAAGAAACATACTACCTCACAAATAGTCAAGCAAGTGGCATCATATTTTGTCTTGGATGTACTCAGCACCATGCAGAATTGCATCCTGCACAACCAGTAGCCCATAATGGATCTCAAAATGAAGAAGCATCCCAAGCTGCTCTTCTTCTCAGTGGCACTACCAATCTGAATCATCATAACCGTGCAGGTTAGTATTTTGATTCGTATCATGCTCAATTGTACCCTTCAGGTAATTCGATGCATGCTTTGCAACTAGGTGAGCATGTATCGGATTTGTCAGGAACATCAATGAACAAAACATTTGACGATACATCGTGGCATCAACCGTCTCTGATGAAGAATCACTTAATAGCTTCAGGTTCAATGCCATAGGTGTGGCCATGGCCTTGCACTCCATCATCCTGAACCTCTTCAGGATATCCACTGTGTACTTCCCTTGTCCAAGGGAGATTCCATCAGCACTCTGCCACACCTCCATGCCTAGAAAGTAGTGCATCATACCCAAGTCCTTCATCTCGAACTCGGCTCTTACAACTTTAAAGAGTTCCTCTTTTCCTATCAGGAACAGGTCATTGACATATAACAGGAGCATCACTGGTCTTCTTCCTTCAACCTTTAATTAAAGGTTGGAATCCGCTTTACTCTCAGTAAATCCTAGAGCCATCAGTAAGTTGTCCATCTCGGCGTACCATGTCAAACCTCAGGATCTTCTGCAATCACTCCCTCTGAAGTAGAGCATCATTCTCCCTTTACCTTTCGTACTATATGTATTGAAACATTATGTACTGGCATGACAAGTAGCTTCCTCTGCTACTAATATTCTATGTATCCATCTAGGGTCACTGGATACCAAGATCCTCTATCTTGAACCTTTTGAAAAGTTCTTCTCGCACCCATTTGTGAGCTTGCCATCCTCTATAGGCTTTCATCTTCAAACTTGTAGCAAAGGTTAAGATCTTCAACACTCTAGGTGATCTTCAAGCTCCTCATGTATGTGTTATCCCATGGGTGCCTTTTGAGCTCGTACAAGGCCTTCTTTAATTTGCACACATGAGTCTGCCTGTCATGTGTCTCAACTCCCAGTGGCTGCAAATGTCTCTTCATAGTCTATGCCTTCTTTCTATGAGAAGCGTGGTGCTACGAATCTTGTCTTGTATCCCACGATGTTGCCATCTACTGCATGCCAGATCTTTGCGCCAAGAGGTGCTCTACAACCCAGTATAGGGGAGATCTTGTAACGTGATGTAACGTTACTAACATGTCGGCAAAAAATAATAGTGAAAGTGAATATTATGGGAGAGATCTTGTAACGTGATGTAACGTTACTAACACATCGGCAAAAAATAATAGTGAAAGTGAATATTATGGGAGAGATCTTGTAACGTGATGTAACGTTACTGACGTATGTAACATGTCGGCCAAAAATAATAGTGAAAGTGAATATTAGTGAATATTATGGGAGAGATATTGTAACGTGATGTAACGTTAGTAACATTTGTAACATGTCGGCAAAAAGTAATAATGATAGTGAATATTACGGGAGAGATCTTGTAACGTGATGTAACGTTTGTAACATGTTAGCAAAAAATAATAGTGATAGTGAATATTATGGGAGAGACCTTATAACATTTGCAATATTGAAGTAGCTAATGTAAAAAGTAGTAAATATTTTGTCGGCCTAAATATTTTGAAATACACTCGCTATATTAATACACCAAAACAACAAAAATATTATAGAAAAAAAATAATTATTCTCAAGCAGTTATTCGAGACGAGGAATCTGATCAAGCAGCTATTCAAGATGAGGAATTTGATCAAACAACTATTCTCAATCTATCTTCTAAAAACAATGTCTACTATAAATAATATTGACAATTATGAAGTTAAAAACTTACTGTATTTTGAAAAACAACTACTATATAAACATAGTTAATAAAAAAAATACATAAAAAGATTATAAAACACCAATCCTTCTTAGAAGGAAATCTCCCCAAACAATAAGTAATTTCTTTTAAATTGATATTTTAATTTTACCATGTGATCTACCTCCTCCTCCTGCTCTCTCAACGAGCTCCTTCCTTCTAAACGTTTAATATTTTCCAAAATGAGCACTTTTTACCAAATAATGCCCACTATAAGTTCATGTCTAATTCTCATCCAAAACAATATCCAACTTTTGACTATCCTTACAACTCCCACCTTGGATCGCTATCGAGCAGCTTACCCCACATGTAATTCGTTCATCTGTTCTATCGTTAGAAATCAAAGATTTATGGATGCACCCGCGAATGTATGCATGCTTTGATGATGTATTTAAATACACAAAATCTTAAATTTGACAAAATAGCATAAGATTGTTACATGAATGACATGATTTTTGTCCAGAAATTGCGAAGAGAAGGACAGAGAACCTCGAAACGAATTCCACTCCACCATGATATGCAGGTTTTGTATCTATTTCAACGATATCGCATGGTTTCATTCATAGGACACCGGTAGACTCCCCAGGCTTGACTGTCGAGGCCTGTACAACATCCTCCCCTCGGCCGCCTGCAGCATCCTCCCGTCGCAACCTCCTCCCTCCTCTACCGTCGCCTCCTGTTTCCTCCCGCCGCCGCCTGCTACAGAAAAAAATATATATTGAAATATATTAATATATATTTCAATATTGAACTCAGCAAATTCTTGAATATTAGATTCTCTCTGCATGTTTTTATATTATAATTCTTTCTGGATGTCCAGCATTTTGACCATAACCATTTGGTAGACCACTCTCATAGAATCTGAAACAAACTATTACGAACTTTTTGGTACGGGAAGTTTTTTCATAAACTATGTTTTACATAGATACACTATGAAATAAAATAATTGCGTGTACAATATTTTCCAGATGTTAAAGGTATGGACCATGAACCATCTTTGCATGTTATGCAATCAAGGTGAATTGTATTCGAGTTATTTTTATTTCCTATTTTCTTCATATTCATTAAGAAAAATATGATCGAGAATTGTAATTGTCTATCCGAGTTAACATATTATTTTCTTCATATTCATTAAGAAAAACATGATTGAGAATTGTAACGGTCTAGCGGAGTTAACATATTATTTTCTTCATATTCATTAAGAAAAATATGATCGAGAATTGTAACGGTCTAGTGGAGTTAACATAGTAGTTTTCCTTACATATATATTATATATATGGAAATAGTTATTTTATAGGTGTAATGGTGATGCTTTTGTATATCCATCTAGAAACTTGATAGTGTTTGAATTTGAAGAAAATCTCAGTTTTGCAGGAACCATTCTTACAAAGAAAAATTGGCTTAAAGTAAATTATATGATATTTTAATATATATGATATTGAAATATATATCAACATATATTTATATATATATATATATATATATATATATATATTCTAAATGGCTACTCATGATTCTTAATAGATGTAGCAATAGATGTAGCCACTCATGTCAGAAAAATATTCTCATGTCACCATCATGATCTTCACAAATAAAAGCAAAGAAAATTACCAGGAAAAGGTGAGGATAAGAGAAGTAGAAATAGGAAGATTGCCATGGAAACAGTAAGAATAAGAAAACCTAGAGTTTGACCTAAACTAAATTGGTAACTTTGAAAATCTATATCCATTATGCATACTTTTAGAATATGTCAAAAGTATGAAAGTCCACTCACCCGTGTTTCACACCAATGCTTTGTTTTTCCACCTTGTTTGAGGATCTAAATCAACAGAAAAAGGCCACACTATATGCTCTCCAGAGATTTTACACCATGACATTTCTTCTTTGAAGATATTAAAGTATATTATAGCGGCTATCAAAAACACACTTTATGTATTATATTATCAAGTATCTTTCACGCGTGGTTGTGGCTTCTCTTTTTGGTTTTAATAGAATTTGCAAATGGCCAAGATTCTAGGCCATTGATGACAATCAATGGTTGCACTACCTGTAAAATATTTTCTCAGCCTATGAATGCATCAATCAAAGAGACCTTTGGATGTTTTGGTAATTGCTTTTTACTGTACAGAATAATGTGGTGTACAGCACAACCGTTCCATCCTTTTTAATTCTTTTCTTTTGGGCTTTGGTAGGCATTCAGATGTATTAATACAAATCA
Organism: Pseudotsuga menziesii; assembly: GCA_001517045.1. Classification (NCBI taxonomy): domain Eukaryota; kingdom Viridiplantae; phylum Streptophyta; class Pinopsida; order Pinales; family Pinaceae; genus Pseudotsuga; species Pseudotsuga menziesii. The sequence goes on from LPNX010085308.1 coordinate 663,412, forward strand.
TGTTCCCCATAATATGGAAACTAAGTGCGGACACTGGGTGTATCAAATGGATTTCTCCATTACATTGTTAATTGGTTTATAATCTGGTAGAAGGAAAACAACAGGCTGGAATGTCTCTGAAAATGGCAATCCCCACTTACCTAGCTACATTCTGTGAACGTGCACACTCGACGTCCAAAGCCACTACCAACCAATATTTATATGTAAATGCAAAGCCAGTAGATTGGTTTGTCCAACTGGCCTAAGCTTTAAAAAAAAGTACGTTCGGTCCATCCAACGGACCAACAGCGAAGTCAACCATTGACTTCGCTGTTGGTCTGTTAGATGGACCGAACATACATGTTTGTTAAGGATGGCTGTCCAACTATCATCATTATCTGGGAATATCAGTCAACTTTTAAGAGCATTAACCATATTCCTTTGGGCGTTTGTCACTATATGGTGTTGTAGCTAAAGTTTCCGACGACCAAATGTTGTCATCATTTTATTTTTAGATAATTTTTTTTTAGATATCTGCAATGAAAAATAATTTCTTAGGGTTTTAGCAATGTAGATTTCAGATTCTTCAAATTAAAATTTTAAACAATGTAGATTTCAGATTTTGTATATCTATCAATCACCAGATTCCGGAGACGTCGTAATTGTTGGATAGTCTTCATCATTTTCTTTGCATCCCATGGGAAATAACAGGTTTCATACTCTGGCTTTAGACAGTTCAATACTTTATATTAAAGGTGACTCGTATATGCTCATAGGTGATGGGCCAAATAAAGGAAAATTGATGAACAATTATACTTCTCTCACTTTTCATCAAACCTCTCTTAATTAAAATATTGATATACTTAATTAAAAAATAAAATCTTCACAAACTTTTCAATAAAATCCTCAAAAACTTATTATATCCAAGTTTGATTCATATACTTTCTTATTTTGAATGGTATAATTTGGTTCATTTAAAATTAAATTAAAATATAATTTTAATTTTAATTTATATTTTAAATTTAAATTAATATTTATATTAACTTTAAAATTAATATTTGTTTTTTTGCTAAATTTAAAATATTGAATGTTAAATTTAAAGATATATATATTAAATATCAGGCAAGAGAGTGTAGGCGAATCCCTCTAATTCCTACACATGCATTTCACATTTCACTCTTGAGAATGATTGGTAGGCAAATCCCTATAATTCTTGAGTGGATTTGATCCCTCTAATTCCTACTCAAACATTGAAAAAAATCAATTACACATTTCACTCTTGAGAATGATCCTATTCCTTACAATGTTGATGAAACTCCAATTTTGTGTCATCACCCATGACTGAAACCAGCCTAGATCCAAATCCTAGGCTCTATCAAGCGCCGAGGGGGATCAAATCTCTCGAGGTGCAAACCTCTTCTCAGGTATTGCACTAAAGGAGGTTTGCACCTCGGGAGATTTGATCCCTCTCGGCGCTTGATATAGCCTAGGATTTGGATCTAGGCTGGTGTAGATCCATATGGAAGACACTATGGACTTCCCTTCAGGTCTCGATACTGCATCCTAGACATCATTCTTCTAAAACTAGTGTTTTCCTTCCCTTTCTTCTTGGCTACTTCTTCATAGCTAGAAGGCTCTGCATCAATGATGTCGCTAAACAGTGTCACATAACTAGAGTGTGTATGAGGCCTCTTGAAGTCTCATCATACTATTCTTCATCTTGGATTATTTATTGTGCCCAAGGTGGTCTTTATCTCTCGAGGTCGATCTACCATTCTCTTTATATTCTTTTGAATCTTATTGGAGTGAATCTTGAACTGTTGTCACTTGTTCTTCGGAACAAGTCTCATCCTTATTTTCTTGTAGGCGATAGTATGCGATCTTTCCTGCAAGTCAAATGCACCAGTTGTATGGTTAGAAACATTTCATAAGGAATATTCATAATGGCAAATTCTTATGCATAAAGATATAATCATGCAACTATTTTAGCCAATACAACATTCATCCATATCTCGTATACACATAAACTTTCCAGATGCCTTCCATCTCTACCATAACATTATTGAGACTGTGCACTAATCCCAATATGTTAGCAAAGAGGTTTCATTCTATATAAGTAGCAATGGAGTGTTGTATAGCACTATAGGCTACTTACCCATACCATGCATAGTAGTATATTGTTCATTAATGCAGACATTCTATCATGCATAATACATTTCACAACTAAACAATGTCATATAAACAACTAGATATATAGGAAAATACAATTCAAATAATTATCTTTATTTATTTCATGGGTAAACTCCTTCTTGAGCCTTCATCTTCATCATCTTCTTCATTCATAACATGCATAGTAGTATATTGTTCATTAATGCAGACATTCTATCATGCATAATACATTTCACAACTAAACAATGTCATATAAACAACTAGATATATAGGAAAATACAATTCAAATAATTATCTTTATTTATTTCATGGGTAAACTCCTTCTTGAGCCTTCATCTTCATCATCTTCTTCATTCATAACATGCATAGTAGTATATTGTTCATTAATGCAGACATTCTATCATGCATAATACATTTCACAACTAAACAATGTCATATAAACAACTAGATATATAGGAAAATACAATTCAAATAATTATCTTTATTTATTTCATGGGTAAACTCCTTCTTGAGCCTTCATCTTCATCATCTTCTTCATTCATAACATGCATAGTAGTATATTGTTCATTAATGCAGACATTCTATCATGCATAATACATTTCACAACTAAACAATGTCATATAAACAACTAGATATATAGGAAAATACAATTCAAATAATTATCTTTATTTATTTCATGGGTAAACTCCTTCTTGAGCCTTCATCTTCATCATCTTCTTCATTCATAACATGCATAGTAGTATATTGTTCATTAATGCAGACATTCTATCATGCATAATACATTTCACAACTAAACAATGTCATATAAACAACTAGATATATAGGAAAATACAACTCAAATAATTATCTTTATTTGTTTCGTGGGTAAACTCCTTCTTGATCCTTCATCTTCATCATCTTCTTCATTCATAACATCATCATTTCTTCTCCAAATGCTAAGATGGATAAGAGGTTCTTCAAAAATTGAGTCCTTCATATTCCTAATCGCTTGAGGGATCTTCTTTAAATCGCGAGAGCTTGATATTCAGTTGCTCCCATCTTCTCTTCTCTTATTATGAGTCAAGCTTCTTCTTGTGTGCACTCTTCCCAAAGTCTGCTAAACATAATCACTTCCTTTTGGCACACATTTCTCGAATGAATGAATCCCGTGATCCTGGGAGGCCATTCAAGGTGGTTATAACAATATCTTGTTCTTGTTCAATTGCTTTGTCATAGCATAGAACACTTCCTTTTGGTGTCTTCAAGGATGACACATGAGGGATGAGATGATCTTTAATAGAATCTACAATTATTCTCTTGGCTCTAGCCTTAGCCTCATCTCGCTCTGGCTCTGAGAACTTCTTTACTAAAATATTGATCTAAGTCAATTTATTCAAGGATCATGGAGTTCCTATACTTCCATACTTGGAAGTTGTCAGCTTCACCAAGCTTGTCATCAAGCTGCTGTGATTAGTCATTTTGAAATGAGAACCTCAAATGTAAATAGTAAAAATTTAGATCTTACCGGTTTGAGGTGTCAGTCCTGGTTCTGTAGCTGGCTGATCTAGGGTTTGTCAGAGAAACCATAATTTCCAAAACTTGGAATTTCAAACTTCTATTTAGATATAAATATGGGCCTCTTCAAGACGATCCATCCAATGTACTCCTTTTCTGAAAACAGTGGAGTGAATCTCTCGGAACAAGAAGCCCTAGTTTTCCAATTTCTTTTGCAGAAATGCCTGATATTGTTTCTGTACTATCTCCGCAATTACTGCTTCTCTGTGTCTAAAACTTCACATTGAGGTAGCCTTGTATATCCTATTTCTAACACCATAGTTTAGAGAATAATTGGTTTCACCAATTGGGACTTATGCACATTTTCCCAAGGTGACTTATTTCAGGACTGTTCAGAATATCGAACTTGTACGGAATGCCACGTGTCATTTTTTTCACCTTCGGGGTCTGAAACTTTTACCACCAAAATTAAATTTTGTCCCCTATCTGGAACATCTTTAGAAATTTTAGTTTGACCTTCGTATCCTGAGATATAGCAATTCTCCCTAGGTCACTTGTTTAAGGCTGAATCGTGGGAGAGGCTGGAACCCTGACTTGTAGGAATCATATCTCCTAGAATATAATGAATATGAGGCTGAAAATTTTACACAGGGTTCATTAGGAATTTATCTTTTCCCTATACAATTTTCAGCTCTTGATCCTTCTCCAATGTCAAGATATAACGAATGTACCAAAACTACTAGTTTTAGTATTTTAGGGTTTTCAAGCATGAAACCCTAATTTCCATTTACTGCCATTGCAGTTGTATTTCAGCTATACAGTGAAACTTCTCTGATCCAAAAACTGATACCACTAATAGATGTTCCCTAGTGAGGTGTGTTAGCCTATCCCTCCTTTCTTGATTCTCTGTGGAGAGAACACCTTCAACTAGGAAGCCTTAGTTCCCGCAGCTGCACGGTGCCTTCTTCTCAGGTTAGCTATGATACAATGTTAGATTTTTATCATTTAATCAATATGATCTAGGATATTATCTGGGAGAATAACATGCACAATAATAATCACAAGAGACACAAATAATTTTCCTCAGGGAAACCATAAAGGAGAAAACCCTTCAACTTCCTCAGAAATAGAATGAGCACCAATAGCAAAAGTAAAACCCAAAGATAGAAAGATGATCTCCGACAGTTGTTCTCTCTCTCACTTATGCGAGCTCCTCCTCACTCATGTGATACTATTGAGTGAGCATGTGTGAGAAATAGAGAGTCTCACTCTCTATTTATACTTGTTTTCCACTTGACAATTACTCTATAGGGTCGGACTCACTACGAGAGTCTAATAACCCCAATATGACTCAATTGTGGGGACTATCACCCCGACTTACAACGGAGGGTTAACCTCAATGAATTTACATGACTTTATTATATTAATGACTCTCCCACTCGGAGGAACAAACATCTCCTTCGAGGTACAATGAAATACAATAAGAAATATACAAGTGAATACATTCTGAAGTTACAAATACATCAACACCTAGTGGTGCTTCTGGTGGGACTCCAAACCCGTTGGAAACCGTTAGTGGCTGTGGTTGCATTAATATGATGTCTACTAAAAATGTTGTCACACATTCTAAGTATTATGGTACGTCACAACAGTACCTAGGAAAAGAACCTGCTCCACCTGAGAGCCCTTTGCGTATCGAAAAACCTAGTGATAAGCATGAAGTTCCACCTCCCATTCCTAAGGGAGTCTTGAAGTGCTCGGGGCACAATCCTTATTCCCAATCCACCCATAACTATTCTATTGTCGAGGATTTGGGCCAGACTCCTTATGCGATGTCTGCTTTAGAAGTTCTTCATACTTGTCCTCCGCAAAGGAAAGCCTTGTTGTCTACTCTTGGGGTGGCTGATCCAAGCTCTCCTTTGGTGATCAAATTTGAAACTCATGGAGTCCAGACTCACTTTCCTTACTATCTATCCCTTTTAGTTCATGTAGAGTGTCTAAACAACACTATCAAGCGCACAGTGATTGATGAAGGTGCCACAACTTTTGTGATGTATTTGTCATGTTGGAAGGGGTTGGGTTCTCCTATGTTGTGTAAGTCAGGCACCATGCTAAAGGCATTTGATGGAAGATCGTTTCGACCACACAACATTCTTCCTTCCCTTAAGGTCTAATTGGGAGGGAAGACCATTGCGATCGATGTGGTTGATGCACCCCTTCACTATAATATTTTACTGGGTAGGAACTGGATTTACAATATGCAAGCGGTCGCATCGTCACTCTTCCGGGTTGTTTGTTTTCCTTTGGATGGGAAGATTCTGACGATCGATCAAAGCTCCTTTGATAATTTTGGTTTGAAAGTATTGTCGAGAGCTTCTATATTGGTTATAGATCATTCTCAGTCGACAACTAAGAGTGTTGGGGTGGGCATGTATCCTTCGTTAATGGGAAATTTTAGTTGTGCGACACTCGTTCTTATGATCGGTTCTAATCTTGGTAGGGATTCAACGTTGTTGAGTTTGGTTCCTTTTAGCACTTTGCATATGGAGGATCCTTGGACTCTTCCTTCTTTGAGTACTTTGGGTGATTCTATACCTGCCATGATGGACATGCCATTGTCTACAACTATGGTGTATTATCAAGCTAATCTTGATTTGGTTGTAGAGTCTAGTCCTTCCTCTTCGCGAAAGGAGGAGGAGGACCCTTATGCATTGCCTGCTTGGGTAGTGTCAACATCTCACTCACATGAATTCCTCAATGAAATCTTTCCATCAGATGAGGCTATTCTCGAGGCTATGTTTGGGCTAGAACAACCTTGGGGAGAGTTGCATCATAGATTTATTTTCTCCCTAAGCTTGATGATATTTAGTGTGATGACTTTAAGGTGATCTTTAGTGAGAAAATAGGTAGGCCCATGGTCCCATTAGGCTCTCCTAGAAAGTATGCTGAAGGGAACATGGAATACTTGTCACCAACTATACCTATCAATATTTCTTGCGTTCCTAGAAAGATTGAAAACATGTACATTGGGGCAGATTGTTCCTCCGATGAGATTAGAGAATACACCGATATTTTTAAAGAATTACGAGATGTGTTTGCTTGGCCATATAAATAAATGTAGGGAATTGAACCTCGCATTGTCGAACATGAAATCAAAACCTATCCGGATCCTAAACCTGTTCGACAACATTTGCGTGCAATGAATCCTAGGAAAGCACCCTCTATTAAGGCTGAGATAGAGAAGTTGCTCAAAGTTGGCTTCATTTATCCTGTTCCCTTGACGAAATGGGTGTCAAATCCTGTTCCGATGGATAATAAGGAGGGAACGATCCATGTATGCACTACTTTTAGAGATTTGAATCGTGCCTGTCCTAAGGATAACTTCCCCACACCATTTATTGATCAAATTTGGATGAGTGTGCAGGGAGCGAAGTTTTCTCCTTCATAGATGGCTTTTCTGGATATAATCAGATTCAGATTAAACCCGAGGACCAACACAACACTACTTTCATTTGTCCTTGGGGTACTTTTGCATACCGAAAGATGCCCTTCGACCTTACAAATTCCAGAGCAACGTTTCAACGAGGTATGACCTCTGCCTTTCACGATCTTAAAAAGATTATTGAAGTATATTTGGATGACTTAGCTGATCACTCTCGTATGAGGGTGTGTCATCCTTATCATTTGCGTTTGGTTTTCGAAAGATGCCGCCGTTATCAATTTTGGTTAAATCCTCATAAGTGCATCTTTTGCATGAAGGTTGGTCGCTTACTAGGGTTCATTATTTCCAATGAAGGTATAAGGGTTGATCCTTTGAAGGTTGAGGCAATACTTCAATTGTCTCCCCTGCATAACATTAGACATCTTCAATGTTTACAAGGTATGGAAAAGTTCTTGCGAAGATTTGTGGTCAATTTTTCCAATTTGACTAAAGGCTTCATGCCTTTGTTGAAGAAAGAAACTCCATTTATCTGGGATGCAACGATCCCATGAGTCTTTTGATGCTTTGAAGAGAGCCTTGGCATCGACCCCCATGCTTAGTTCACCTGACTATAGCCGTGACTTTTTTATATATGTGGTTGTGTCTCAAGAGACGATTGGTATGGTATAGGTTCAAGAGGACGAGGAGCTTCACAAGGATGTCATCTACTATCTTAGTCGAAAGCTTATTGATGCGGAGCTTCGTTATACCCATGTCGAGAAGTTGGCCTTAGCTACATTCCATGTGGTTCAGCGTTTGAGGCATTATATCCTTCTTTGCCAAAATTTTTTTATAGCTCACATTAATCCATTTCACTTCGTCCTCACTAGAAGCAGGATAGGGGGAAATTACAATAAATGGATAGTGATATTGCAAGAATTTGACCTCAAGTTTGTTTCGGCGAAGTTGAAGAAGTCATTCATATTTTCTGAGCTTATATATGCTTTTTTGAGTTTGGAGGAGGGAGAGGTTCATGATGACTCTTTCGTTGATGAGCACATTTTTCTCATTTCGACTATGGACCCATGGTATGGGGACATTATTGTCTACTTGCAGACCTTGAAGGTTCCTTCTCACCTCTCATGAGATGAGCATCGATGACTATGTCATGTAGCGAAGAATTACCTCATTGTGGATAACACTTTTAATCATCATGGGGTTGATTCCATTTTACATCATTTATTAACTCACAAAGAGGCCGAGGTTGTGCTGAATGATTGCCATGGAGGGGCGTGTGGTGGTCATTTATCTGGGCTCTCTACAACTCAAAATATTTTGAGAGTAGGATAATTTTGGCCGCCCATCTTTAAAGATTGTGTTAATGCGGTCAAGCGGTGCCACCCTTTCCAGGTGTTTGCACAAAACATGCGCTTGCATCCTACCTCTTAGCATCTAATTATCATCGGCAGTCCCTTCACTAAGTGGGGGGTCGATTTTATGGATTGCAACCCAACTTCGGTTGGGGGAAAACATCACATTGTTGTGGTTGTTGACTATTTCACGAAATGGGAAGAGGCTATGCCCACAATTAAATTCGACGGTGAGACAACCGCGCATTTCGTATTCAACCAGATTATCACCTGGTTCGGCATCCCAAAGGAGCTTGTCACTAACCATGGCAGGCACTTTCAGAACAAGATGATGAAAGATTTGTCTTCAAAGTTAGGGTATGAGCAAGTGCATTCCTCTTCTTACTATCCTCAAGCGAATGGACAGGTTGAAGCAATGAACAAGTCACTTAAGTCCATTCTCCAACAAACCATAGCACAAAGCAAAACCAATTGGCATATTATGTTATATCCTGCTTTGTGGGCTTATTGAACCGCAGTTAAGACTGCTACCGGTTTTTCTCCTTATCCACTTGTACATGGAGTATAGTTGATCTTACCGGTTGAGTGCGAAATCCCTTCTTTGAAGCTAGTCATGGAGATTTTACCAGAGACTTTCACATTGGAAGAGCATTTGGTCCACTTGGAGCAGCTTGATGAGCAACGTCAAGATGCTTTAGTGGCTCTTGAGATTAAGAAGCATCACATTAAGGTCCAATACGATAAGTTTGTCTGTCCTAGGAGGTTTAGTGAAGGTGACTTGGTTATTTTGTGGGACCAAGCTAAGGAACCCTTGGGGGTAGGAAAGTTTAACCCTATGTGGCATGGCCCTTACATGGTCAAGTGGGTATTAGAGAAAGGAGCCTACGAGTTAGTCGATTATGAAGGGACGGCCTTGGCGGAGCCTAGAAATGGGCTCTATCTTAAAAAGTACTATGCATGATTCTCAGCCGAGGCTGATTTGTTGTATATTATTGTACATTTTCATAGCTTAGTTTTGGTCTACTTGTGGTGATCGAGTTTGTTGACTAGCTTCCGTTTGTTGTGGCAGATGTCGACATGGTCTTCGGTTTATGTAGGATTCACTGATGGTGCTAGTCGCCACACTCAAAACTCAACTTTGGCTGCTTGGGTGATTTATACTCCTATGGATCAAGTGTTGTCTTTAGAAGGGTTTGTCTACAACCTTCATCGAACAATGTTGCAGAGTATAGTGCCGTTATTGAGTTATTGCATGATGCCATTTCACATGGTATTCACTCTCTCGAGGTACGTCTTGATTCGTAGTTAGTGGTCTCTCAACTTAATGGCTTGTATCATGTTAGAGATCCAACTTTGTTATGAAGGTTCTTGCGTGTCAGGTTGCTAGAACGACAATTTGAGAACATAACATACATCCATATTACAAGAAATTTTAATCAAGTTGTTGATTCATATGCTAACTATGTATTAGATTGGCATTTGTTTCACAGACGATAAAGCATTCACAAACACATTTACACATGTAAATAAAATAACAACCGATCATCTAGGTATTTTTCATTAAAATATATGTCCAAAAATGTTGTGTCATAATACATAAGTGTCATATACAAAAACGAGGCTTCCGAGCCATCAAAATATACTACACAGTCATAGAAAAAATACACCCCAACCTCTAAGCTTGTGGGGGAGGAAGTTGCTAATCATGGTAGCACACTACAGTTCTAGCTAGCTGGCCAAATAAATGAACCCATGCCCATGGTACTCCAACCGCCTGGCACTGCATGGCCTCAGGAAAGTCCTCGACTTGTGCCATGGGAAGTCTACGTGTTAATCGAACAAAGTTCGTGTGAATGCTTTGGAGCATATGCTCCACATCCACACCCATGATCTCATCTCCCCTTCCCCTCCATTGATGACAAGGGAAACCATCTGGTCATTATGGTCCCACATCTGCATGTACATGACATAGTATCACTATATGTCATCACACCCAAAACATGTCTTTTTGATTCCATATATCCAAAAACACAAAAAATAATAATAATTCAAAAAACAAGTTTGAGTCGGGATTCGTTACCTATCTCTCCATATGCAAATCCTGGTGGAATGGGCATGTCTGGGTCTCCATGGAAGTCTATCCCCGCATAGGGGTAGTCATCTATGGCGATGATCTACCTATGCCACCAAAGAAAGAAGGCTGTTGGGTAGGGGTTGGCCACCCGCCCCCCTCTTAGTCTCTGCATAACATTGGACCAGCGTAGTTGAGGCAGATATTGAACTCCATGTGGGACAAAATCAACTCTTGGGCTTAGCCCCGACACACGCTCAACAAAGAAAGCACTCAAGATGCTTCCATAACCAAAGTTCCTCACCTGCCCCATCTTGTAGTCTGTAAGTTGTTGTTTCATGTTGCTCAATAGTGAGGTACTCCAGTCATATATTGTAGGACACATACACTCCACCGCATAGAACATCAAAAGCCTTGAAGCTTGGTGGAGGGATTCCAATCCTGCTATCCTTCCCAGTGCCAACAATATGGCCTTCAACTCGAGGTTTTAGATTGAGTTTGTCAGGATTTGACTCACAACCTTTTCCGTATCTGGGATACAATAAACAACAATGTACTCATCTATAGTGAGCCCACCTCCTAGCCAATGAGCTCACAGGTTTACCACTTCCCCTCCGTGGGACACTCCTATAATGAAGTAAATGTCCCCAACCTCAAGGCCGAGGGGCAACCTGTCTAACTGAAATGTCTCTGAGTCAGGATCTTAGTAATCTACTAGCAGATGGAGTATCCTTGGATTTTCCCTTAAGCTTCTAAGGTGCCAAAACTTGTATAACCTAGAAGCCCTCAGTGTTTGTTGAGCCATTAGATCATCTTGCACGACCTCTTCAACATCTCTATGTTCACGCTCTCTCCACTCTAGAACCATCCTACACAAGAATTACCAAGTTCCATTAGTTTTTGCCTTTGAATTTCTTGTTTGCATCCCTATACACGTCTGTTTTCAAAATAGTCACGTACATACGCAGGTATCGCAGTTTTTTCCTCGTATTTTTTTTTCCAGCCCTATACGTGGAAAAATGACCAATTTTCGCATGGGCCAAAACCGCCCTCTTTGGGATGGCCCAAGTTAAAAATTGACCATCAAATTTAAAAATAAATACATGAAAATGGAAGAATAGGGCATGATGAGTTACCTGAACAAGACGGTGGGTGATTTCACGGACGGATGCTCCTGAAATCAGCTTCTGAAGTTTTTGGTCTAGAAAGCATTATGGTGGGTAAATTTTCAAATGGTATGGAAAAAATCATTTTTTCACTATTTTATAGATTTTTTTGGAAATTTTTACCCACTTTCTATAGTTTTGACCCGTTTTTGACCATCTTTGGACCGTTTGGACTACTATGGTGTTGTAGGGACTTGTTTTGAGTGCGTTTTGACCGAGTCTTTGATTCGTTTGTGCCTATTATAGGTATAATGTCTGAATTGGGATATAGGTTAAGATTTCACATCCGCCTGCATTTTGCATGACCTTATGACCGTTTCATTTTAACCTTAGGTATGAACCCATTCCATGATATCACAGAACCTTCATGCAGCTGTTAGAAGTGGTATTGTGTGAATGGTAGATCTTTCCTATACATGGGTGCCCTAGTTAGATCCTTTGTCGCATTTGGTGCCCATGTTGAGTTGCCTCCTTTAGGTTGCGACAGTCCATTTTTTTAGTCCCGCCATGTCCTTGAGAAGGAGCTTCATAATCCTCTTGAACTTTATGCTTAATTTTCCCCATAGGGGCTCCCTTGTATATATCAAGTTGTAATTGCATTTCATGAGTTTTGCTTGTCGTATTGATCTTTATGATGACTCCCTGCTTCAGAGTTATAAGCCATATAGCCTGAGCTTGTCTCATGTCTAGCCAAGCAGAGCCTTTTACATATCCTTTGTAGCTTGATCATCCCTTTACTGGGAGGATACCTTCCCCCAAGTATCGTTATCCTGCACATAATTCCTTTCATTGAGCATAGGTATGTTCCACTGCTTGGAACTAGTTTTCCTATCCTTGACACTTGTATCGTCCTAGCTATGTACTATAAAGCACTTTTATTCTTTTTCAAGATTTTCAAAATATCTGAAAAAGTGTAAAAAAAACAAAAAATAAAAATAAAAAGTCGAATAGGAAAAGATGTTATCTTTGGTAGCAGTCGAGTCATGTCGCCTTTGAACAGAGCACTATAGATCAGATCCATTGGTTGGGTTATTAGTTTTAATTTTGGAGCTATACTCGTTACTTTGACTTTATCTCCACCGACTGGTTACGCTTCCATTCCCCATGGAGCCTCTGTTGATGCCTCCAGTGTCACAGAGATGTCCTAGTTTGCATATCGAGTCCATGTTGCCTACCTTCAGTCACCACTTGCCTTATGCTCTTGTTCGAATTAAGTTGAAGCCCGAGTCATCCATTCCTCAGTTATCTTGACTTTGCATGTTAGCCATTCCCGGTACTGTTACCGGTTCGTGCACATCTTGTTCGAGTTCTTCCACATTATACAACTTTGTTGAGTACCTGGTGTTGGTTGATGGGGGATGCCTTAATGCCCTCCTTCTAGCGGATTCCATTCCATCGACATCAACTCATTTATTCTGGAATAGGAGTCTAGATTCATTTGAGTTCCTTGAGACTTACAGTCATCAGTGGTAGGTTCTCTCACCATCGACATTTTCGGCAATACATCAATGTCCCCTGATCGATGGACTCTTTCAAGTGTTCGACCTCAACACATCTATTCACACTTGTTAGATTGCACTCTATACCTTGATTCCCATTTTCATTATCGGTGGGTTATCTCGCATATGTTAACGGTATACATCAATGGCCAGTAATCAGACAATGGACTACTATGTTCAACCTTGACACATCTATTCATATAGTAGGACATGTACTCATAGCGGTTTGTGTAGAAGACCTTCCAGCTGAGTGGCATTCCATATATGGTACCTCCTTGATCGTGCCAATATTCATGAGATTTCAGCTCTCGTGATCATGATTCCAGTGTTTCGAATGTATATCAGATATCTTCATCCACTATGGAGATCTTGATCCATTGTATATTGTACGTGGCAATGACAACACGTGTCACTTTGTATATCATGCCTATTCAAGGCCATTGTACTCTTATGTATCTGGGACTGCTACATGTATTTGTAGGAACATGTAGAGATTGATTATTGTATTATACTGATGAGTGGCTGGTTCTTCCACCTGGGTCTTCATTACCGCACTTCTGGGATGGATTTTATAATGTATTTCGGCCATCATGTTACACCTTTGACCTCATACATTAGGGGGCATCTATTATAGCCGATTTTACCACATCAGGTAGATCACACATTTATGGCCTTCCCTGTCCCTCTGTAGACTCTTTGGACCCCATGGACTTATATTATACTTTGATGTTCCAAGATCATCCCCCAAAATTGCCTCTTTATACTTATACGCGATTTTTAAAGCAATACTCGTGTGTATACGCAGGTTTTGACCTCAAACCCGCGTACATCGGGATGTGTGCAAAATGACAAATATTTTTGGATTTTTCCTCATTTGAGTCTGAATAAATTGACTCTTGGCCTTCCAAATTCCTTGAGAATGCTTAGATTCGACCCTCCATTACCTATTTGGAGTGTTATATAAGGAACCCCTTGGATACATTGAAGGAGGAGAAATTGAAGAGTAAGGAAACTATAGTCCATTGTTGCCTCAATTTTTCTTATACTTGAGTTTGCATCCCTTTGTCCCTTGGAGCACATAGTGTTCTTCCCAAGCTTGCCTTTGTTGTGAGCTTGTTATCAAGAGATGGAGGATTGAAGTGGTGGAGGCCCAGGTGGAGGACTCGGTTTCTCCGGTTTGCAAAAGTGCCGACAGAGTTTGTCACTGTTGTATATCTGATTTATTAATAGAAATATCTTTTCCTATCCAATGCATGTGCATTTTTAATATGAATATTGAATCCATGGATGTATTTAATTTCTTATACATGACTGACCATATATGCTAGAGTTGTTCCAACACATTTATATATATCATGCTTGCTTTGTTTGTTATTGTTGAGAGCAAATTATAAGTGCAATTTCATTGGAAAAGCTCAATAGGGATCTACTTCAACCGTCCAAAACAAGGTACTATTCTATATCCCTTAGTGTTAGATTTGCTTACTACTCTTGTATATTGGGAAAGATTTATTTCTGGTGTCATACTGTCTGTTGTGGTACCCCCGAGACATAGGAAGTTTCTCTCCGTAATAGAGGGAATGGGTATTGATTGGAAGAAGGTTTGGGGAGAATGTGCGGGATAAGATGAAATGTTCCAAGGAGAAGTAAGTGATATTGATGAAGAGTGTGGCCACCTGAGGAGTGGGAAGAGATTCCAGTTGAACAAGAGGAGAAGGACTATGGCCTGGAGAGAGAGTTACAGTGCGATCGAAAGAGAAGACTACGAATTGGTGCCATAGTTCGACAAGGAGTCTTGTGACAAGGAAGAAGACTAACCATTTATTTCATAAGAGGGGGAAGATATACACCACACTTAAAGCTGTGACATACCCATGGCCCCACATACATCTCCAGAAATCGAGGTAAGACCCAAAAAAAATTCGTAGTGTTTTCCAACGAATCATAATAGTAGCAATAGCCAAAATAGTGGTATAACCAATAATAAGATTCTTAGTAGTACACTTCCAAGTTCAAGTTCTCTGGTACCCTAGAGGCCTATAATGGTTGAGGAAAATATGAAGTTGCATGTATTTAATGGAAATGGGTCATAGGATCCAGAGCAACATCGGTTCCTCTGTGAATTTGTATGGACTATTGGACAAGTACAAGATGAGGCCATAAAAAAGGCCCAGATGATCACAACCTTCAAGGGTTTAGCATTAGATTAGTACATGAAGTTTTATGTTGTTCCTATGGGATCTACTCAAAAGACATAATTTGAGATCAAGTCCGGGTTGACAGATGAGCTTAAGCAACCAAAGTCCAAGTTGCAATGCATCACATAATTAAAATAAATCAAGCAGTTGTTGGCTGAGATGGTGTGGGACTTCAAAAAGAGATTCAAAGCCTTGATGGTCAAGGTGAGTTTCCAAATGCTTGATGTACAACATAAATAATTGTTTATAGATGCACTATTGTAACACACTTGAGTACCTTTAATGTAGTAGAATATCGTGTCTTAGTTTGAGGCATTAGAACTCGCTATGAATTTGGAAGCATCACTAGTAGAAGAAAATGGTGTCGGCATGGTTCAAATAATGACATTTGGCTAAACTGTCATTACAAATTCAGGACATCAAGAAAGAAAAAGAGTTTTATGGAGCAATCTCATGTATAAGATGTAATATGGAAGGACATCACAAGGATCAATGTCCGTCTTTTTGTGAGTATCTTGTTGTTGGAGCATCGAACCCACTTAGCCAGTCAGGAATGGCATGGTGCAAAGTCTACCAAACTCGAGGACACCAATTGAAAGAATTCTTATATCTACAGAAGATAGTAAGTACCCTGCAAGTATTTTTGTAAGTTATATCGATCCATTGGGAATAATGAAAAGGATTGCTAAGCATATCAATCGTTCCAAGAACAAACAATCGATACTTACCTAATGAAGGGTGATGAGCAAATCCAAGCTAAAAGAGAAAATACACATTTTAATTAGCCTAGGGGTGAATTCTGTGGAAGGGAATAGGAGGATTTGATCGAGGTAGAGGCCAATTAATCTGTTATAACTATGGCCAAACAAGACAGTATGCTCGAGATTGTCCAAATCCCACTTCAACATGTTCATATTGCAAATCGTTGGACCACAACATTGAACATTGCCCGCAATTGATTGTGAAGTGACAAGCAAAGACCAATCAAAATCAAAATCAGCTCCAGAATGTTAACCATAATGTTTAAAAGATTTCTACTGAGCTAAGGGAAAATTCACTGACTATTTCTATGGTGACTAGAGGAGGAGCTATAACAGGAGAAGATAAAATGAGTCATCTAAAGGATTCAAGAATCTGACCAGAAACACATTGATGGATACCTTTTGATGTCCATAAAGAGAAAGGTGTATTTTTTGAGACCTGAAATGAGTTTATGGGGAGGTACAATGGAGCTTTAACTTTGAATGTTCCCACAGTATTTGATGAGGGGATTGTCTATGACATGCCACCTTGCTTTAACTAGTCTATCCTAAAGAAGTCGATAGGAAAGGTAAGTACTTTGAAGAATTTATTGAGAAGTTGTTTTCCCTCAGTTAAAGATGAAAATGCATTGGCGTAACTATCTGGTTTGTTAGAAGAATCCGAAGTAGATATCTGACAAGAAAAGGTTGTTAACCATGTTCACAAAATAATAAAGACTGGATGAGAGCTTCACATGAACGCTCAGATTGGAGACTATGATATGGAGTTCATTATACTAGATCTGGGCTCAAATGACAACATTCTGACAAAGCAAACGTGGGATAGTATGGGGAATCCCAAACTAGTGTGGTCCCCATTCCAACTTTGGTTGGCAAATCAATTAAAGGTTCTTCTAGTTGGTTGACTGTTGAAAGTTCCTGTAGAAGTGGAGGGGCTTTGAACTTATGTAAATTTGTTAATGACACGAATCCGTATCCAACACTCCTAGGTATCGACTGGGCCATTGAAAATCAAACCACCATCAACTTCAAGAAGAGGATTCTGTCTTTCAAAGATTTAGAGATGAGAGTAGTTGCACCATTGGATCCATTGGAGGGACAACGGTACATGGAACCTATCCAAGGAGAGTATCATGGGGTGATATGGATAATATATATAACATTTCTTCTCGATTGAATGATTATATTAATCCGATAGCTGATGGTAAGTTGAGTTAGCAGAGTGTTAGGTCATATTCATCTAATTCAGGAGAAGTGCTAGAAAATTGGTAGAATCGACTACACGAAGACTCAATGTGGAAGTGTGCTAAGATCACAAAGTCCCTACGATGGGTTGGCACAGAGGTATGTGATTTTCCTACATATGAAAAGTTATCTAACTTGGATACATTTCTTATTGAATTTAAAATTAAGGTTCCAAAAGAACAATGATTGTTGGCCTTAGATGCAACTATGAAGGCTACCCCAGCGAGGTGTTGGGTTGTTCATAAATTGTCTATCTTAGTCTGGTCATATTGTCAAAGATTGCAGATAGAAATCCAATTTGGTTAAGGAGTTCCTTATGTAGGAGAGAAATATATAGGGTTGACAAGTCTTATCGATCATATCAATGATTGTACCATGACATGGAAAGTTATACCAAAGTAGGAGTGGGTGCATATGTTTCTACATACGCTAGATATGATACCAAGAAATTTGTACATGTCACTTGAACTGCGACGAGGAATTGCAGACTGGGACGAGCTTGCCACTACTTTCAAGCACAATTTTATCTATGCTGATGAAATTCCATCGATTGATGTAGCTCTTTAAGTGATTAAAGCTAAAAAAATTGAAGAGATCTTTGTGCCTGTTTTGAGTCTATCGTAGTGGATTGCGATAGTCCAAAACCTCATGGAATGTTACAATATTTTAGTAGAACCTGAGGATGACAATCCAAGAGACATTCATATTTCATAATATGAAGGCAGCAGAGCGTTGGAGGGACATGGTATATCATATGACAAATTCTTGAAGACATTAAGTATTAAAAGGGTAAATATCGATTCCCCTGAAAATACAAATTTTGCAAACATTGGTGATTATTGGGATGATGATACTGTCGAGAAAATTATCAACTTGCTGCATGAATTTCAAGACCTCTTCCCAAAAAAATTCCATGAGATGAAGGGAATTGTTGGAGACTTGGGTGAGATGAAGATTCCATTAAAACTTAATGTTAAACTAGTAAATCATAGACCATATAGGCTGAACTTGAGGTATAAGGAAAAGGTTAAAGCAGAGCTCGATAAGATGTTGGATGTAGGAATTATTGAACTTATCAAAGAATCAAAATAACTCATTCCTATTGTCGTTTAGGACAAGAAAACTAGGGAAATTCTTATTTGTGTCAATCTACATAAATTAAATGATGCCTTCCTGCATGATCCCTTCCCCACACCTTCTACAGATGAGGTCCTGGAGAGCGATGGAGGGCAAGAGGTATACTCTTTCACTAATGGGTTTTATGGATACCATCATACCAGAATAGCAGAAGAAGACCGAGATAAAACTACCTTTGTGACAGAGTGGGGATGCTTTCAATACATGAGAATGCCCTTCAACCTTAAGAATTCCCATGCTATATTGTTAGGATAATCATTGCTGCATTGAAAGAATTTATCCATAATTTCTTAGAACTTTATTTTGATGACTGGACAATATACGAGTTGATTAAGAATCATATTGAGAGTCTTTGGTTGATGCTAGAATGCTGCTGATAGTTTCATATTTCTTTAAATTTGAAAAATGCATATTTTGTGCACCTATTGAAATCTTGTTGGGTCATGTTGTTTGCAAAGAAGGGATATTGATGGATCCAACGGAGATTGCTATTAACATCGAGTTGCCTCCACCTACCTCAGTCAAGCAATTGAGAAGTACATTGGGGCATACATGCTATTATCATAAGTTTATTCGAGGTTATAGTGAAATTGTAGCCTCGATGGAGAAGTTGTCGAAATGACATGTAAAATTCCAGTGGAATGAGGAATGCCAGGAAATCCTAGACAGGCACAAAGAAAAGATGGTTTCAGCTCCCATTAGGGTTTTTCCATATTGGCAGAAAGAATTTTATGTTCATGTGGATGCATCATTGGTTGCTCTTGGTGTGGTGTTGGCACAACCAGGTGAGGGATCTATTGACCATCCGATTGCATTTACTAGTAAGAAGTTGTTGACCACTGAAAATAACTACACCACGGCCGAGAGAGAAGGTCCTACCATGGTTTATGCGCTACATAAGTTCCGACATTATTTACTGGGTGGCAATTTTAAGATGTTTATAGATAATTCTACATTAGGTATATGGTCAATAAGCCAGTGTTCGAGGGGAAGATCTATCATTTGCTTCTTCTCTTCCAAGAGTTTGACTTCGAGATAATTGTTAAGTTGGGGAGACTATATGCTTGTCCAGATCACCTATCATGGTTGGAAACATGCGAAGAGCTTACTAACTTGGATGATAACTTGTCAGATGCACAATTCTTTGCAGTGAAGATGGTTAATGACTATTATGAATACATTATATATTTTTTTACTACAAGAAAGGCACCAGATGGCTACAACACAATCCAAAAGAAACAATTAGTTGTAAAATTTGCGGATTTCCCGTTTATAGTTCGACAATTATATAAAATGGGACAGGATGATATTTTCTGTCACTGTGTTTTAGAACATGAGCAACCAATGATTTTAGTATAAGGTCATGATGGGTTAACAAGAGGCCACTATGTCGGGAATGCGATTGCGAAGAAGATACCGCGACCCAGTTTGTAGTGGCCCACACTACATTAGGATGCATATGAGTATTGCAAGAGCTATGACGTTTTCCAAAGGATAGAAATACATCAAGACAAGATGAAATGCCTTTGGTTCCACATGTAACATTGTAGGCATTTGATAAGTGGGTTGTGGACTTTGTGGGACCCATCAACCCCTCAGGTAAGAGAACAAGTGCCAGATATATAATCATTGCGACTGATTATTTAAATAGATGGGTTGAGGCTACCTTAGTGAAGGACTGTATGACTGCAACTGTTGCAAGGTTTTTGTTTGAGAATGTGGTTACCAGATATGGATGTCCCAGAGTTCTGCTAAGTGACCCAGGTACCCATTTTGTCAATAAAACTAGAAGCTCTTACAAAGGAATTTCAAATACATAATAGAAAAAGTATGCCTTATCATCCGCATGCGAATGGTACTGTTGAGGCCTTTAATAAAATCTTGGAGAACCCAATTACTAAAATTTGTAATGTGAACCACAATGAATGGGCCTTGAAAATCCATGCGGTATTGTGGGATTATCGAACTACCTATAAGAAGATGACAAGACAACCCCCATTCAAGTTAGTTTATGGGAAAGAGGTCATTCCCATGGAATATATTGTTCCTAGTTTGAGGATAGCTGCATTCACTGATTTGTCTGATACTGATGCTATCAAGGAGAGGTTGTTGCAGTTACTACAACTAGAGGAGGACCACTTTCTTACATGATTTCATCAGCAAGTTGAAAAAGAACGACATAAAGATTTACATGATCGACATATTGATAAGAGACAATTGAAGCAAGGGGATTTAGTTCTTCTCTATGATAGCAAGTTTTTGAAGCATCATGGTAAGCTTCACACACACTGGTTGAGTCCACATCTTGTCAATTTCATTACTTAGGGGGGCACAAGTCAATTGCAGATGTTAAATGGGAAGCCCCTAGAATTGTTAGTAAATGGAAGTCTGCTAAAACCTTCTAAGGATAGTTGTATTTCCCTCGACTGAATTTGTATATAAGAACAATAAATAAATAAAAATAAATAATTTATGTTACGCCAAAGTTTTTTTTTGTGTCAAAGTGTTGTATATATCAATGTTGGTCGAAATCTTGTGTGTTAAAGTCGTGTATATAGTTGGTCTTTGTAATAGCCATATTGTCATAGTATATCATCTATCGAGGCTAGTCTTATGTCGTAATCATGTTTTGTGGCATGTTGATATGTCAAGTAGACATTTAATGCACATTAAATAACTTCTTTTATGGTAGAAGTAGTGGTGGTGTTAGTGGAAGCTTGTCATAAATAACCAAAAAGGTATAAGCATGTGAATGAATTGGTCACCACCCTTGTAATCATTGCACATATCTAGTCATATTAACTAACCACGTGATCTAATAGGCTAGCCACATGTGCTAATAAATTCAAAAAGGGCAGTTCATCTGCCATCCAAACTTATTATGTTAAGTTGTGGAAGTGTATAGAACAAGTTAGAATTGTAACAATAACTAAAGCTGAGTTTTGCAATATATGCTCTACAACCATGGAAAAAAATGTATCCAGCACTAGCAACACGTAGGGGTCTGTTGTCAATGCCCCACCTGCCATTCCAATCGTCGAAGAACACCTAGAGGTTGTTTCAGTGCCATTTCTAGTGATTCCACTAAGGAAGAGAAGGATTAAGAGTTGAATAGGTAGCCCATAAAGCCGAACAAAATCTATTCATGATGTTGAAGCTTCCGGATTAGGGTCTACGATGTTGTTACTGAGGTACATTCCTCCACATAATGATGACACCCCTCATGTGCAAATCAAGAAGAACACCAAGTACTCATTGGTCGATACTTCTGTTTCGAAAGGGATGCATATCTCGAGGATTATCATGCCCAACTTGAAGAAACTATCATTCTTTGACCATGACTTGAATAAGTATCCACAATTCAAAGTAGAGCGATATATGGAATTAATGCAGATTGAAGAAGGCAGACCAATTGAGTTGGACCCCATGGAGTGGGCTCGCAGATTGGATAGGTCTAGCATTTTATCCTTGTTGCATCTTCTCCATTTTGGCCGAACCGCAGAAGTTAATAGTTGTGTCAAGAATTTTTTGGTGTGATTACATGGTGGGTGTCTCTAGTTAGATACCAAAGTTTATGTATTTATTGACTTGATTGCCAACATTACAAGGATTCCCAAGTGTGGGGTCGACCTGACACAATTATTTATGTGGAAGGAATATGACAAGCATTTGGACATGAGGATGAAAGAAAAGTATAGCTTAACAAGGGACAAGAGGGGATTTGATATAGCCTCTATTAATGACCCATCTGTTCGATTTGCAGCAAAGGCAATGTCAATCAAAATGTTGCAAAATTTGTAGCCAAATTAGTGTACTATAAGAGTCATAGATGCGCCAAAGTAGTGTGTTGTGGGTGCTTAGCTGAACTTGGTGACATTCCTATTGAATTAGTTGTTGGATGATGTTGATGATGCTCAAGAAAAAGGTAACCCATTCAGTTACACGTGGTTATTATTTTGATTTCCTTTGTTTCCTGGGCAGAGCCACCAAACTATCAAGGCATGGATATCAATGTCTCTTTTTAAGGGTTCGCTATCAAAACCTATGGTTTGACGACAATTTATGGATGCAATTGGATAATAACATTGAATTCTACATGCATTCCAAAGGACTGCAACATCACATTGAGAGGATTCCAAGGGTGGAAGCTACTACTGTGCAACATTATAGAAACATAATGAAGTCTAATGTGGGGGTCCACCACATATATATTCAGTCACGACGGGACCCACAAAACTAATGGTTAACGGTGAAGTTCAAAATGATAAAAGAAGCCATTGATGTAGTTGTTTGAGAGTGGCCAGAAGACTGGAAGCAACCTATCGCAGATGACCAGATTTCTGCCAAAGTCGACCCATGACTGAAAGGTACCCATGGCACACATCAAAGTGGGAAGTAGGACGAAGATAACCCACCAAAATCACACCATTATAGCGACCAAGAGTCCAGTTCCACCCCGACGGATATAGAATTACGGGATAAGCGTAAGGTTGCTAAGTTGGCAAGAAAAGGGAAGAAGAAACAGAAAGCCATTAGAGACACCACGACAAGGGATTAAATGATGATGAATTTAACATGTTATTTTATTGGATGGTCTACATTGCAAAAGAAAACTGGAAGTTGGTTGATGAACAAAACCCAAAAATTTTCAGGGAAGTCATTGATCTCTTGTAAGTACTTTGTAAGGCTGTTAAGGAGGTCCATGTCGTAGTAAAAAATCCAGGTTTGACGTAGTGAGAGGCTAGTTTGTTTGATGATTGACTTGTTTAAGTAACAAAATTAAAGGAGGAGCATCAAGTTTAGTTAGTGCCCAAAGCACTAAACTTAGGTAATGATCAAATGAATGCATCAATACATGATATGGGGTATGTCGATTTGGATATGTTTATTTTGTCGATGTTCATATTGCATAATATTCAACACAAGGAAGCAGAAGAAATTAAGGAACGAGAGAATTTGGTCTATTATCATATGAAGTAATTAAAAAATCAGGCAACTACTCTAAAGGCCGATTCAATGGAACATAGGAAACAAAAGGAACAACTGTGACAAGATAGGTAGCAACTTGAAGATTTTATTGAAGCCGCCTGTCGAGGAGTCCTAAAAGTTGAGATCATTCTAGAAACGATCCTTGAGGAAAAGGTATTGAAGTTAGGGGAAGTCATCATTGTCTCCCGATAGAATATTGAGGAGCTGAAGGCTAAGCTAGTTTCCAACACCCCTCCTGAAGTTCCTGAACAATGACAAAAACAAGTTCAAGAGGTTGTTCAAGGCATTAAGCAAGCTGAGGATTCTATGCCAAGGTTAATGAGAAGGTCTCTCAGTTATGGGGAGAATTATTAGAGGATATGGAGTTGCAAGATATTATTGCTAGACTTATTGCAGCCGAACAAATTCTAGATATCATATGGAGTTTGTTAAAAAATTTGCCACCGATTGAAAAGATGAGTAAAGTAGTCGAGCATAAAGCATTACAACAACATGTTAACAAACTGAGGGTCCATCAACAAAAAAGAACTGACCGGGTTGAGAAAATGCAAACAGTGGCTGAATAGGTCTTTATGACTATTGGCCCAACACATGATTAGGTTAAGCAGACATTAACGGTGGCTCAAGGGAATAACTCTGAGCATATTAGTTCTAACATTGTTAAGGAAATCACCAAGTTGAAGGAAGATGTATAGCAATGGATTGAAGAGGTAAATAAAGTCTACCAAGAATTTCAGTCCAAGTTGAACACACCAACAATTTCTGCCTAAAGTGGCTCAGGACGAGCCACATGTGAGTGTTGGGAGCCTATTGCCCCGAGGGTTGTTTTTGGTTATTTTGGGTACCAGTTTTGAAGTTTCAATCGAGGTGTGATGGAGCCATTATAGAATGGTTAAGTAAGTGGACAACTCCAGAGTTTGAGGTGAAGATCGAGGAAGGCTAACTATTTTGACGAAGTCCAACGTAAAGGTTGGTTAGTCAGTTATAGTTTTTGTCCACTTACATTTATGGGATCAAGTAGTGGGCGCAGGTTGTAAAATGGCCATTAGAGCCTATAAACATGTAATGGGATGGGATTCTTGGGGTAGGTAGTTTTTGAGATCAAAAACACCTTTTTTGTATCAGGCCAAGAATATGTATTGTGTTTTGTCAAAGACTAAGTTGAATAAGAGCCGCGAGGTATGAGATCCATCTATAGGATGTGTGTACATATTTGATGTAATGGAGTTTTGGGGTAATGTCTATAGGATTTGTTCATAGACTTAAAGGAAATGACATTACAATGGTTATTTATATTGTTATGGAAGTGGTTAATGCGATGGATATTTCTATGGATCACCGTTATAGTTTATTATTTGTTGGAGTTAGTCCTATTGATGTTCTGTATGTTGAGGTTCCCCTTCACCACTGCAGAAACCTGATTCATACAGTTCCAATAGGTACTTTGAATGAGACTTCATCTGATTTATAGGTGTTGTCGAAAGGGATAAAACTCTTTCAGGCCGATCTTGGGTTTTGTTGGTATGATGTTGTGTAAACCTAGGTTTGTGTAATATTGTGCTAATAGAAAGCATCTCTTAAAACTTGTTGAGTGCCATCCTTTAATCAAAATTGGTAACTCAAATGTATTAACATCACATCAAAAAAATTGAACTTGATTTTTGTATAAAGTGCAACTTGTATGGAGAGCAGAATTATTTTAATTTTTGACAGTCTTAGAAATTTAGAAGACTTGGCATTATTGACCCCAACTTATGTACAACATAATGCCTTATTGCTTCCATTAGATCTTCATACCTTTTAATGAATTTAAAGAATCTTAGGACAGTTGTCAAATACCTATCGTCCATTTTGTCCACAAAGGATATGATGGCCTTGTGAGGATCAATTCGGTCCAAAACAAGATCTGTGTATTCCTTCACTAATGTAGTGAACAATACTAGTTCATATTATTTTCCGGTTCACTTAATAATTCATCCACACTAGGCCACTTTAATACATATTACATGGTGGCTTCACCTTCCATGTCAACTTCAATAGTGAAATCATAACACTTGAGGTGTTCCTCGCTCTGTACATATCTCCTCCATGCTTCTAGGGAGTGGCATCTCCACTTCAAACACCATGCAACAATTTCAACAATATTAGGGTTTCTCTCATCTTTCAACACATCACTGATGTGGATTCTCAACATTCAAAATCATAGCTCCAAAGACCATCTTTCAAATTGTGGCACCAAACATGGACTGGACCCATAAGACAACAATCAAAATCAACATACCAAAGAAATCCACACACATATGCATTTTAAATTCAAGGCCATTTACTCCACGTATTTCCACTTAATGTACTCGATTTATTATGTAGGATCAATGTAAACAATGAAGTTGTGCATTAAACCCAAATGATGAACTTGTTCCTGTGTTGAGAGGCATCACCTTTTTATATCTTTAGGGTATACAGAGTAGAATAGAGCACACAAAAAGTCCAAACGCATGAAGAACAATCATGGGGATAACTTCTTCAAGCTTATTGTAGGCTTCAAAAACTCTCACAGCCTGATTTCCTTGACTCCACAAAAATATCCTTTGCAATGTACAATTATTGCAAAACATGCCTCCACATTTGCAATAGTGATGCTTGAAACATTAGTGGAACGAGTGGGAAAGTGAATCTTTGGCTTATTCATTCTAGCCACCAAACTACCATTATTTACCAACAGGAAAACCAAATGCAGGAAGAGAAACTACTATTTGTGCTCATATGAGGCAACACACTCCAAAATTGGTTTAGCCACTATGATAAAGAGAGTCTAAGCATATTCTAACTAAGGAATTCACCCTAAAACCATTACCCAACAATATGGTATGTTGCACAGAAGGAGACAAAATGTCGTGTATGCACAAGATGGGTGATAATACACATAGATGCCAAAATAACAAAATAAGAAATGTAACCATCAAACAAATCATGCCAAAAAAATGTAGAATAAGGAGGTTGAACGATCTTAATGATAATGCACAGAGGGAATATGCCAGAAAATAGAAGAGAAGATAGTACTGTCAAGCATACTAGTGAATGAAAAAGGAATCTGGGTAGTTGGAGGTCTACGAAAAATGTATGTTTGAAGAGGGAACCATTTTAGTTTCTATCTCGAATTAGTATACTGGCACAGAGGCTGGCAAGGGACGACTGAATAACAGGAGTGGCAGAATAATATCTACAAAATGGAATAGGGGCTCATAATGAGCACTGATACCACGGTTAGATGCCCCTTAGGGAATATATCCAATTAAGCACACAAGATATAAGAATATAGGCGTTAAGCACACCATTAACATTAATCAAATGTGAATTTATAGAATGAGAATGCCCCTTGGGTTCAACTTCCCAAGATGTCTCTTGGACTCTCGGGTAACTCTTGGTCTCCCTTGCATGTTCATATTCCTCACACCAAAAATTAGACTCCAACAATGATAAGCCTTTTTGAGGGGAAAACCTCCGTATACAATGTATCCAATACATAAGACAAGATGATATTATCCTTAAGCTAGGTCTCTTTGGTCTATATATAGAAGACAAAGGGTACTATTACAATTATAGCCGACCATACAATTACAATTAAGCTCCTAGCCAATAAAAATGTAATGTTACAATATATAGGGCCTAACATGCCCCTTCCCTTCAAACAAGTGTCGTCATCAACACTTGATTAATTATGGATGTTTTTGCTTGAAGAAATTCATCTTCCCATGTCGTCGCTTCTATTGTCAAGTTATTACACTTTATCAGGTACTCAGTAATTGAGCGATTTTGTGGTTTCTTGGTCATTATGTGAAGGACTATTTTAGGTTCTATTAATAATTTCCCTTCTTCATCAGTCTCTGTTAAAATAGTATGGACTGGGATCTTGTCACCAATTACCTTTTTTAGTCAAGAAACATGGAAGGTTAGATGTACGCATGAAGATTGAGGAAACTTGTTGGCCCTAGGAGAATATAGGAATAATTCAGTTAGAATTGTGCTTGGAATGAGAAGAGTCCGGTCACGCGATAGAGGAAGTTGCGGCAGATGAAGAGATAAGAGATAAGAAGAAATTTATAATGGTTTGGTTGTCTATTTCCCAATCAATTCCCAGACGTGCAGGCACTTGAGTTAATATACCAATTGGTAGAACCTTCGACTGGTTCGCAAGCCTTAGTTGAATGGGATACCAGTCCAGCCACGGCTTATTCATGCTCTCCCATGCTTTTCTTGTTAAAATATTAACATCCGAGCCCAAATCTAGTATGATATAATGCATATCATAGTATCCTATCTGTGCAGTCATTCACAGTTATCGACCAGTTTTTAATCTCTTCTCGATATGGTTAACTCTTTTCTTAGGTCGTAGGTCATCTGGGGTTTCTTCTATCAGAGCTATCAGTTCTATGACAACATCTTTATCATTCTTTAGTGCTAAACAACTTTTAAAAAATTCTTTAAGCCTACTAACCTTTTTCATTGGTGGCTTCCTGATTAGTTGTTCAAAGTGTTCGGGCATTGTCTTGATTTTTCCAGATGTTGATGATTGATTAACATTAACAAATTTTGGTTGCACATCCAAGAAGATTTCTTTCTCCTTTTGGAAATCTAGCGATGCTTTCTTTTGTGCCGCAGGTCTCACCTGCAGTTGTCCGTGCTGTGTATTCTGGTCTGCACATGTCGTAGCACCTCCTCTCGTGACTACAACAATGTGAGGTTCTCTTGGTTTGGTAGAGATCATCTGAATATTCTAGTTGGGGTTTGGATTTTGATTATGCACCGGGTTGGGATTTACAACAGTTCTAGCCCGCCGTTTCGCAATTAGTTGCGGACATTGTTTAACAATGTGATCAAAATATTTACAATATGTACAAGTTTTTGCAGGACTTTGAAAATCTTGGGAAAAATTTCATGGCTTCCCACAGTTATATCATATGACTTGGCCTCTTCCATGACCAAATCCTCCTCCTCCTTGTTCTTGTCCTCAGCCTCGAAAATTTCCACCCCCCTTTGTCGAGGGTATTGTTGTTGTTGTGGATACTGCTTGTGTTGGTATTGCGGCTGAGGATACTATGGTTGTTGATATTGTAGTGGTGGGTATTTAGCAAGCTGATACCAAGGGTGCGCTCGTTCAACTTGCATCTGCTCATCATTTTTCATAAAGTAGGTATCCACCGTATTTTCTTACAACAACTAAAGCTCTTTGCAGTCTTTTTCATCATGGCCTACTGATTTACAAAATTTACAGTACATACTAGCTGGTGCACTTACAATATTTTGTAAATAAAAACATTCTTCAGACGTGTGTCCCCTAGTCTGGCATATTATACACCGAGGCATCCCTTGGGTGTTTATTGGGTTCTATGTTCCTGCTGTGACATAGTTCATTAGTGCGGGGAAATTATCTTTATGGTGCACATCTATTTGGCATATTGTACACCATAGTTCTTCTTTAGCTTCCTTACCTCTCTTAATTTCTTAGAGCTGCACCGTAAGGTTGGTCGACTGTGACTGAATTTGCATCATTCCCATCCCGCTGTCTCCAATCGGCGAGGATTTTAACTTCATTGCTATCTCTAGAGCTTCTATCCGTGACACAATATTTTGTTGCATCAATGGGGTTCGGATGTGTGGCAACAAGGTGGAGATGAACCATTCCTTATGTTGTATGTCTGACATTTGGAAGCTTACTTTGGCCATTAATGTTTTATATCTCTGGTCAAAGTCCCAGACAGATTCTGTCGGTAGCTTCTTAATTTATTTGATCGTAGTAATGAATTAAGATTCATGGTTTGGCTTCCTAAACTCATCTATCATGCCCATTCGAATCTCGTTGAGCATTTTCTGGAAAACTTGGAAAACTCCTACTAGCACTATGGAAAATTTGATATACCAGTCAAGTGAACGACCTCACAGAGTCGTGATAATATGTGCTTTCTTGATATTCTCATCCTAGATCTGTTGCACAGTCCACACAACTTCACATAGGAACCAATGTTTTTCTGGGTCCTCCAACCCATTTCCCTTGAATATTGGTAATTTAATGTCAGCTCCAGCCATTGTATTTATTGCTGGTACATTCCGAACAAAATTTTGGTTAGCCAGACTCCCTTGTCCACTATTTACAGTGTTAGTACTAATATTATTTACAAATGCACTTGGAGATAGGTCTCTAGATCTTACTTCTAGCAACATGCGTGGTACTGTATGTGAGTTGTAACCATGTTATTGATTTGGATCCTTTGTCAAATCTTCTGATTCTTTGTCTGCTTCAGATATTGGATGATATTATTCTTCTTCGTCGCAAGACCCTTCATCGAAGTATGACGCAAGCTCATAGCCTTCTCCTCCTCTATTCGTGCTGCAACTCCCTCTTCCTAGCAAAGTCTTTCTTCACTTGCTGGATCTGAATCTTCTTCCACTTCTTAAACAACTAGATTCTAGTTCATTTCTGCCATCTCCTGGGAACATCTCAAGTCAGAGTGCGTCATAACCACTCTTTTTCTACACATTTTTATTAGATTCATAGAATGGCTTTTTTGCAGACAAACATTTTTATCCACGTCTTTAAAGATGACAGATATCTCTCGCGTGGTCCTTGAATTTTTTTTAGCTCTGCCTCACTGTACGAGGTTATGGTGTAAGCAAAAAACTCAGTGATGTATCCCTCCAAAATACTATATATCCAAAAATCTACAGCCCTCAACACAATGGGAAACTCAGAAAATAAAATCTCATGGATGTCTGTCTATATGTATCAGCCCAACCACTCTGTTGGGTTCCACCGAGATCCTTCACTTTCTTCTCCTATGAATTCTAATGCTTTGAAATCCACCCAATCTTGGATCTCAGGTTTTTTTGGTTCCCACAACATATCCCTCACCATAATGATTAGGGTCCCGAAAAAAAAAAACCATTTATTGGATTTTCTCCCTCCTCCGAGGGTCCTGACCCAGGTTCAGTCCCTTCTGCTCAAAGCAAAAAAGCCCAATATATTGACTTGACATGGAAGAGCTCAGTCAAAAACACCTACGATGCAAATGCAGTCTCACCTGAGATATATCATGTCATGTCCCCACCCCTGAGATCGACGATGGAGAGGACGTGACCAACACACACTGCTTCTGTCAAACTGGGTAATCTAGCCCCATGATCATAAACATAAGCATAAAATGCATTAATATAAAAACATACATAGATTCATAATGCAATCTATATCGGAAGCAAACACATTTATTTCATTCATGCATTCATCATGTTCATTTTAATTCATAAACAATTCATGGAAGAGATTAAATACACAAGAATACTTATCTGGAAAAGAAGTTGGTCTGCAACTAGCTATGTCGCTGCAATGTTCCACCTAACCATAGAACAATGTTCTCATCAATCTCTCAGCATCATTTCCACCCCCGAGCTGGGCATGATTCCACAAGGCACTGGGGAAATAACAGGCTCACACATAGCCCAAAATCTAAACATCCACAGTCAAGCCAACACACCGTTGGGTTTCACAAACTGTCCAACCAAGCCAATAAGAAATTGGGTTTTACAGGTTGCTAAGGCAACTAGCCAACAACACATGGGTTCCTTGGACTTATCCATCCAAGCCACACTAGCATCAAACACACAGTCAACCCATTTAATCAAACATAGTGACACACAACTGTTGGATATGAACAAAACGTTTTTCAATTGGGGAAACAACCCAGCCTGAGGAAATACGTTTTCAAAAAACATTATGGGGCTTCACAGAGGTAAAAATGGCCTCATCAAACCCTTAGACTGTGGATCTATTCTCCCATTCGCTAGGCATTACCAAAAACAGGATTTGCAATTACAACCGACACAATAAAATGGGGAAAACATCCCTCCATAGAAATTCAATTTTCCAGAGTCGTTTATGGCCCTAACGTGGCCAAAACAAACTCAACAACACCCAAAATTCATGGGTCTCTTCTCCCACTCACTGGCAACCCAAAAACGAGTTTCTCGACTTGGATAAAATAGGAAAAATGCAAAAAAAACGTGGAGAAGAACTCCCATCTTTCTCACAAGGGAAAAAAACTGCCTCCTTAAACCCCAAAATCATAACCCCTTCCTTCCCATTCACCCCAACAACACCCAAAATGCATTCCAAGTATGGAGAAGGGAAGGAAACGACAACCAACCGTGGAGGAGAGAGCTCAGTCTCTTCCTGTTACGTGAGGGAGCCAAACTCCATGAGGATGGGTGAGAAATGAAAGTCATGAGTGCATAATGGCTTGGGCATGCCTTCCCAAGCTTTTACTTGCCCCACAAGTAAAAAACACACTTCCCAAAAATGGTTGACCTCCCAAATTAGAATTTGACCTCATGCCTTTCCCATCCCAAGGAGATAACTTCTTCAACCACTTTTAGATGACTGGGCACAACAAGACGAAAAGTGTAGTTGACAACTTTATGGGTTTTACCTTAGACATTTGGATTTTCCCCATAGGCTCAAGGTTTGAATAATCCCCCCTCCCTATTCCTTGTGAAATCATGCCCCCATCTCCTTAACGTTGCGGCGCGTAGCTTGTTATGGTATTTTTATTAATTTGCATTTTACATGATGTCTTAAACACATTGTGCCTGACTAGCACATAAACCATCGACATCGATTTCAATCGCCGAAACATCAAACAATAAACTCATGGTGGGGCCTTTGCCTTGAGCTTCCACACCATGATTTAATACAATATTTACATCATATGCAATTTAATACCATGGGGTCAAAATCAGGGTGTTACATATCAGTTATATGGGTAACTGCTAGAACCACGTTTCTGCAGTTGGGTGGGGGAATTTCTCATACCTTGGCCCCTTACCAAGGTTCTCAACAAATTCTATGGGTGGATTATTTACATGTGTTGTGAATAGTTAGACTGCAACCCGATTTTCTTATGCAACCTATTATATCAACAATATTTATGCAGTATGATCGTATTCAACTGATACTATGTGACTGATATACATTTATTCATTCATAACCAAATCTATAACGATCCGTTCAATACAAAAAATACACATAAAACTCAAACACATGCATCATTCACACATATACACAATATATAATGTGGAAACCCATATGTGCAAAAACCACAAAGGTGCTCTTCATCTTACATGAGGAGATATATGCACCTTTCGTCTGCGCACTAAGCTACAGACTCTGTTTTGGATCTTATTCTTTATATTTATAAACTCTTCCTTCTTCTCATGCTCTCTGATCCTCTCTCTGCTCTCTTCCTACTTAGCTCTACTAATGATTCACACACATCCTGGATTGACTCAACCATTCCTACTCTTCTGCGCACTCAGCTGCAGATCCTTCAACTTATATGCACTCAACAATAGTAACAGACAACAATACAAAGATATCGATAGTGAATCTCATAGTAAAAAATCTAACTGTAGGGAAGCTAACTGCCATACAGCTTGGGTTCCTTCTTTTATAGCCTTATTATGGAATCAATACAAACTCATTACAGACTCATTACTGGTCGCTTTCTCAACTAACTTCCTCTTTCAACCAAGAAGCTGTCTTTCCTATTCTAGTAACACCTAACGGGAGGCACTAATGGCCCATAGGTAAGAGTAACATGTTTTCTTGATAGGAAAGTAACCCAATTATAGAAGCATGATCCTTAGCACTTATCTTAGAACTTAAACCCACCAAAATATTCCATGGAACACATACTAGTGATGACCTCTAGATGGATAATATTTTGTCTAGAATTGGAAAGCTAGAAGTTTCCTTCAACAATACACCCTCATCCAAAAGAGGACTATGATACAGATGCTTGTTTTGCATGCAAATCACTCAAAGGGATATATTATTCACACATCCACCAAGTTCAAGGTCATATAACCATTCTCAAGACACAATATAAAATGAAGAAGGCAGACCTTCCCAAGATCAACCTCATCAACATGCTTCAGTAACCCACCTAGAATTTTTTATTATCTAATAGGACAATTCCTTAGCAACCAAGGGGACCTGTGGGTGAGAAATAATATTATCAATGAGAATACAAACTTTTTAATAAATGTATAAGCAATGCTGCAAAAATATTTGTTTTCTCTTTTGATTATTTCCAAGTTTTTCAAGTAATCCATGTTTTCCAAGTTTTTTAAGTCCAAGTTTATGCTCATCGCATTTTGTCCATTTTTTCCCCATTTTGCTAATTTCCTGAGTGGATGAACTTAACCAATTTTTTGTTAATTTCAATTTTTTCAACATTCTATCAAAGTGCTTCAAAATCAAGTCTATTGTTAGTCTTTAAAGCTTCCTATGTTTTGTATGTTGTTGCTTTTTGAGGAATATTATGAATAGAATATGTCCATCTTAAATAATCTGTAATTTTGTTTGACAATCCACTTTCGATATTGTGACTCGTGAGTTAAAACCACCACATTAACTCACCAGGAAAGCATGTTGCTAAACATTGGACTAGATTCCTAACAATGACACATATGCAATGCATATGATGGAGGCAACGTGTAGATGCCATGTCGCTGGCATCTAAACTTTTATCTGTGCCACATCACAAATCAAAGCTAGGCTGCTCCACATCAACTAGTGGCAAGTCGGATTATATATTCTATGTATAGGCATTGTTAGAACAATATTCCTATCATATATATGCCATGGAACTTCATGTTGTTCTACCTAGTGTGAAAAGGGTTCTAGTGCCTAGTTTACTGTCTTGGACCATAGTTTGTCCACACTTGACTAGAATTTATGCCATAAGATCATGTTTATCCACAATTGCGCCCAAGTTCCTTGTTATAGGGAGTCAAACTCATGCATTAATGAGGAAGGCACCCTATTTCCCTATTTATGGGATAAGTATGGACCAAGGGAACTAATGCAATATATTTGGTCAAACTGCTAATTAAATGGTCCAAACCTAGCCCCTAAACCACCTCATGCATGTGTTCACACCTATTTAGTCTGTCCTAACCTACTTTTGGTCCTTTTGGTCCCTATGATTCATTGAACCTCATTATGACACCACCTTTGACCCCTCATGTTCATTGACCCTCATGGTCCAATCTAGGGTTTACACTTGGCCTTATTCCATTGATGTGTGAATTGGTCCAATATAAGCCTACCATTTGTGAGCCAATCATATGCTTTGTTGGGGCCATGGTATTTACCCAAGGCATTGCATGTGATAATGCCTATATATTGTATTGGTTTTTGCTCAATAAGCACAATAATGGAAATAATGCTCTAGAGAGGTTTCTCTAGTTTTGTCTCATATTCTTATTCTCTCATTTTCTCTTATCTCTAGAAATAATTCTAAGTGAGGATTGCTAATGAATCTAGATCTAGGATTGGTTTGCATAGGACTCAAAACTTTTGTTGTGATGTCGTGTAATCCAAATTTCACAAGCATTGAAACATCAAAATATTGTTGAATGGCCAGTTTCTGCAGACAACCATTCATATTCACCGATGAAGGTTGAATAAGCACTTCAACTAGTTAATCATTGTTTAATTCAACTAACTCCAATTAGTTTATGTGACTCAAAACAACTAGATGCAACTGTTATCTTGTTTCTCGTAACTTGTTCTCCAAATCATTTTACATCATCTCCTATTTTTGAGGGATTTCCTATATTTCTAGGAGTTACTATTTTCGAAGTTGATTAGATAGAGATTAGTGATCAATTATTTACATTGGAATAAGGAATATAGCCCACATATCAAGAGATTTTGTCTCCTTGAGAATCCTCATGCAATGGTGAGAGTGGTGAGAGATAATGTGCCATCTTTAAACAGTATTTTAATTTCACAAATCTACAAAAGATCCCTTTATGCATGTTTGTGATTTTTGAGTGTGCAAATTCTGAATAGGGTGCCCCTGCTTGGGCTGTTAGTCAAAATCAAGGAAAGTTATGAATGAGTTTAACCTCTTTCTTAACTGCCGATTTCTCTCCCTCCTCTACTTGGATGCTTAACAACAATGTTAGAAGAGTTAGAGTGCTAGTTAACTTTCAAGTGATGAGAATCCATGCATGGAGGGAACTCACCTATCTAGAGGCACCCCTCCTTTCTATCCATCAATTTCAATCAATATTCTCTAACTAATGGGATTTTTTTGTTGCTCGTTTGAATTTGTTGCAATGCTTAATGTGTCTTCAACAAGTGAAAAACCTCGATTTATCACTCAATATTTTGTGGACCAGTCCTAATTTCAGATATATTCTGTCTCTTTTCTTGATCTAGCATTCTATAATTTCTATTGTCGTAAAAGAGGAAAACATGATTGTGTTTCAAGAGATTTTATGTTCCAGATTCCATTTATAGATCTTAGGAATTAGATATGCATATCATGAAAATAACATGGTTTCCCTAATACTTTCATCTGTGGATGTTGAAGGTAGCAACTATCTATCAAAGGAATTCGATGTCAATGTGTATTTCAAGAAATGCAAATCCCATTAAGTTCCTGTAAAAGGAGAGCTCAATGCTTGTTAAAGGATAGGAGTATATGTGATAGGTAAATTTTCTTTGGATAGCTATGAAGTGGTGATTTAATCAGTGAAATATTGCTTATTTATTAATGGCTGAACTGATTTATGTATAAGTTGCAATCTAAGAGGTTGTAGGTATGGATAACGCTAGCATGACATGTTTGATGGAGTGTGGTTGATTAGATGGGGTCTTTAATTTCACCCCTTTGAAGTTTAGGTTGATAAAGCTCGTGGAATAGACCGATCTATGTGGCATAGTCATTTGTACAACAACTCCTCCAACTGATCATATATAGTTGTCTCATTATGAATGGGAGGATACTAAGACCAATATAGATCCATATTAACTTTGGAAAGATACATATGTTTGCACTTTTTAGTCCCAATGACCGACTCTTTTGGTCATTCATTGACAATAACAAAATGATCTTATCTTCTCTTATTTGGTAGAGGCCTTAAAGCTCAATAAAACCATAGATAGAATCTGAAATATTTTCAAGCACCCACTACAACGCATTTTAGGGCAGACAATCACATGTGTGTTCTATCTGGATCTTTACGTTATGGAGTTGGATTGATTGACAAGATAACACTCCACTCACAGAAATTCTACCAGGCACCTAAACACAAAATGTTTGATCCTTTTTGGGTTGTCATTAAAAATGAGTACAATTTTCTAGTGATTAAATGCATATCAATAGTACCTAGCTCCTACATAACTCTTTTTTTTTTCCAACTGATGCTTTCAATGCAAGTGAAACATGTTGCAAGACAAGGCATTGGAAAATTATCCGTATCAAGGTGTGATGAATTTCATTGATTGTGCTAGGTCCTGCAAAGCATATAGTTAATTCACAATTATGAATTCCTGCCAAATTTTGTCCTAGAAATATTGTACTTGTGCATGTAGTCAATTTACGTTTCCAGAATTCTACCAATTTTGTCTTAATATATCATAATTTAGGTGTACAATTCACCCAACTTTTGGTAAATGAATTATAGGAAACCCATTCCATCATCAAAATATGTTAGACGTCGTGTAGTGTATACAAATTATACACTATGAATAT
Organism: Pseudotsuga menziesii; assembly: GCA_001517045.1. Lineage (NCBI taxonomy): Eukaryota > Viridiplantae > Streptophyta > Pinopsida > Pinales > Pinaceae > Pseudotsuga > Pseudotsuga menziesii. The sequence continues at coordinate 700,509 of LPNX010085308.1, forward strand.
TAGGTTTTCAAATACATTCAGACATGCGTTAAGTGGTTGAAAGTGCCAAACTCAATATACTTTGCACCAAAAGTTTTGCATAGAATCATGCAAGATGCAAGGAGTTTTTTTTGTTCAAGTGGATTCTAAATTACCATGAAATCATACTAACTATGGTGTAGAACACCAATATTATCCAAAGTCTTTTCGATGCCCTGAAATGTATACTTTAGAAAGGTTTGAGCATAATGGCATGCTTGATGGCAGTACCAAAGCCCAAATCCTGCAAGATTTTTTGACATGATTGATAGTACAAATTGTCCCTTCTACCTTTGTAGATGATCTAACTACACGATTTCCTCTTTTGGGTATAAGTTTTATCATCTATCTTCTAAAATAGATAGATAGTCTAGTGATCATGCTTATACTCATTGGGATCATTTGTCCATGGATTAATGGGTGTCATGTCTAGTACCTTGATTTTATTAAATAATAAGTTATGTTACCATATATACTTAGTCTTTAGACCATTGTATTATTGGATAGGTGATTGAGTGAAAATCGAAATTGGTTGATCTAGAGGCCCTTGATAGTAGGAAACCATTGGATGAAACGTCATGGGATATGGTATCTAGTGATGTTCAATTAGAAAAAAATTAAAAGTTTACTAGGATTATCTTTTGAGAATTATGTCATGTTAAATTGTGATTGGTCTTTTTAAATGTTTTTCTATTATTCTTCTAGGACAATGTTGCTAGGTGTTTTAATTTTATGCAGATCTCCTGGAAGCTTTGGATAGTGAGCAACATGCTTCAGTTTATCTTCTAGTGGAGTCCTTTAAGAGTCACGTGTTAAAGGAACCCATTGGAGTTGCTGGGTTGATCACACTATGGTAGGTGGTTTTCTAGGCATTGATTATTTTAGAAAATATGTTCTCTAGGTATCCATTTTCATATCGTGTTTGATAGCGAAAGGTTTTCTCAAGGGGCTTAATTATAATGTCTCCCCATGATGGACATTCAAGTAATTGTCACATCGACTTCTTTTTCCTTATTTAACATTGGGCTGTCTTTTCAAACTAGTATAATGATAGTATGACATTTTTTGTTTATGTTTGAGAGAATAATTACAAAGTTCTATATACTTTTAGATTGAAAATACTCTACATCCAAAATTTCAGTTTTTCATTGGTTAGAATGTTATTTTCTTATGGAATATTCATGATTTGTAGATGTTCTTATGGGGATTTATCTCTAGAAATCTTACGCACTTTTCATATTTATATTGAAATTGTTAGTAACTATTTAAAATAAAAGTATAACTTTCATGATTTTCATTTATGGCTATTCAAGTGTCCTATAGTTTGTAGCTAAAATAATAATCACCTATATCAAGATTTCATACAAGAACCAGACAGACAAAAACATAAAGGGACCATACATGGATGCTCCTATTCAACCTAACCTGGGTTCAGATTGGAAAACATGGAAACAAGAGTGCATGAAATGGTTTTCAGTATCAAATCCTCTGACAATATTTGGATTTGAGAGGGAGAAAATGAGAAGGCAGCCCATTTTGAAGCTATGGACATTGCAGAGTTTGAAGTCAGCAGGAAAAGACCAAAACTTGAAATTCGTCATTTGTTGGACATTAATAGAATCATCTTATCTAATCTTACACACTAGTCACCGAGGTCCATACCCTAATAAACAAAAAAATGCTACAAGTAATGTGGTATAGAAAGAACCATTGCATTGGGAATACTTCATTTCTTGAGTGATCCCATTCCAACAATGATTCATTCTGCATCCTAATTCAAATCCAAATGACTTAATCTCCTACAAGAAAACCACATCAATTTTAAAATTAGTAAACATACCTCTGAAAAATTGGTTACAATTATGGATATCCATGACTATTACATTTTAGGGAAAAAAAGAGAGATAAATTTAGGGATCAACCACACAAGGCTACTGAATCTATTATTGGAAACAAGGTGACCCAAGGTGAAAATCCTTCGACCATGAGAACCCATAATTGTTTACTTGTAAGATTTATGCCAAAAACTTAGAATCACATATATATTCCTTCTTTCAAACCAAGGAAAAGACTTGGGCACTTTCATCTTAGATTGAACCTAAAATCCAAGCTCAATATCCATGGAACTCTTAATGTCTTAGTGAGTCTTATGCACAACGGAAGAGTAGGGAAGTTTCTTGAGCTAGGTCTTGAAGAAGGAGAGACGGGATCCTTGGGTGGAGGCTTCTCTATGAAGGATACAACTCTAAAGGTGGATGTGAAACAGAGGTGGAGGATTGGACTTCAGTTGGCCCCTCCTAAGACATGGGAAAAACTAAGACCTTGGGTTGCATGGGTTCTAGTTTTCAATGCAAGCAATCACAAATAAGGTGGTCTTGTGCTTGAAAAGAAAAGTAAACATTTGTAAGATTAAGGTACTACACTTTTTTGTTGTCAAACCCCATTTGTAGTTAAAAACAAAGATAAATGGGAGGATATTCTTTCTAAGATCAACCTCTACAGAAACACCCAGGTTGGAACTAAATGAGTCATATTAACCATTTGTTGAGAAAACAAGTGCACAAAGGGGCATTGATCAACACAAAGCCAGATAAATCAATCCAAAAAGAATAAAACAACTTAGAATGACCATTGGGATCAAATTCAGAGCACTGGGACTGGTCGTATGATAGATAAGGTAAGATAATTTAATTAATTTCCAAGGAATGGACACAAAAGTAGGTCATTGGAATTGGAAATATGTTAAGGAATCTACAATATTTCAAGTGCCATACTAATGCACTTGTAATGCAGTAGAATTACAATTGAATGGGAGGCACAAATACTTAGCTTTGAGACCCTAGTATGATTTTAGTGAGACCCTTTAGCTTCCTAGTTCAAAATACATAATTCTTTAAAGGAATCCTCATCAATAATTTTTCAAAGGAAGGATAAAATAACCCCTTTTTACTTTATATTTTGTTTTCATTATGCGTACTCCTTATGTTTCTCAGTAATAAATTGAAATCACCTTTGACATTAGGTTGGACTATACCATTGTCCACTTTCAACTCTTCAAAAGGTTGGCTTGAGGAGTCAAAAGTATTAGAGAGTTAGAATGGGCCACATACAAGATTCTATGGCTAGGTCTATTTAGATGCATTCTCAACACCTCCTACATTAATGGATCTTGAAGTAAATCACCCTCTAGCACTTGTCTCCCAATCCAAGAGTCTATAGAACATGGATCCTTAACTCGGACATCATCACCCTACACCAACACACAAAGCTCAAACATCTAGGTTGAAATATAACTTCATACACAATATCCTCATGCATTAGTTAAGGCACAACAACACCAACATCCTCGAGCATCCTATAAATGGGTCGAGCTAGTTTCATTAGCAATGATGGGGGAAATATCCTCCACAACCAAAAAGGAACCAAAATTTGGGATGCATAGGTGTGAATACTTATTTCGGAAGGTACACACTTGACCATCAACAGACAATGAATACGCTAACAAAAAGTTAAAACAAATCAACATGTAAAGCTAGATAACTGTTTAAGAAATTAAGTATGGATTTCTCTAATTCATATTTAACCAACAAGATGAATTCCTAGATCAAACTGCAATCTCTAGAATGGTTCCCCCTAGTGTAAACATGTGAATCAAATAAGGGATTAGCAGTGACCCAACCCTGATCAAAGACCATATCACCCACTCTAGGAAATTGTGTGAGATCTCACAATGGGTGCGATGGGAATTCTTCTCTTCACTCATCACATCTGATAAGTGTTGAGTTCATCAATGGCGTCATCTTATAGCATGCACACAAGTTTTATTCCAAAATATAATTCATAATTTTTGGAAAAAGCAAAATTCACTTTAACTCTAAACCAGGGATGTTTTTATAGCAATGTAGGCATATGATGCTATCTTATCATAATGGTCTCCATAGCCTACAACACTTCCTTAAGGAAGCGAAAAAAGAAACACCATAAAGGAAACCATAAGGGATTCTTAGTAATGCAATCATAATTACCAAACCAAAAGAATACGCTCCAATAAGAACATAAGTTTTCCACTTCATTACCTCCTTGTGACAATTACACTAAAGAAACAATTAGAAAAAAAACCATGGAAATCCAAATATACCTATCGAAACAATACCCATGTATAGATCATAAATAGTTTGTGTGATACCCAAGATTCTCCATGTTAATTTCAAAAGCTCCATGACTTCTTATACTTCCTACTAAATGGGAGAAAATAGTGAAGTGCAAATAAGAACAACAAACAATAATGATGTAAGCTGCAGATAAATTACAAATATTGAACCAACAATGTCCTAAAATAAAGATACATGATGGAAATTTTGCTTTCCATAAGCTATGTAAATAACCATTCACATTATAACTAGCAACACGATAATAAACAAACCTCAACAAGCATGGAATCGTCCAATGTGTCAAATAAACTACATAAAAGATTCTCATAGACTCGAAGATTTAAATGATAACCATCTTCTCGATGGTAGACTTCGCATCTTATGTCACCTAGTGCTGGCCTCTATACAAGGGAAAGAGTAACTCCTCTCATAGCTTTTACATATTTTGTATGCCGAGTTACACCTAATGGAGAAGGAACACCTTGAAAGAAGAAGAAAAAATATGTAAATTTCATGGACCGAGCATTGGAAATGAAACTTCTAAATGAATTATTCAGTGTTGGTTTATCCAACAATACCGAGAGTGGTGGGGGGGGGGTGAATCATTGTTTCCTTATTTTCACTTTATTAAAACAATTAGTATAAGATAAGTAATGAATCAAACAAGTTAGGAAATTTTTATTTTTTATCGCAGAAACCTCAAAGAGAAAACCCCAAAATGAAATTCATTACTAAGATGATTTTTACAAAATTGTTTTTCTTCTACTATAAAAATGATGCACCAACACCTTGTTTTCTACCTACTCTAATAGACAAGGATGCACCAACACCCTGGATTTTTCTACCTGCACGAATCCACACCCTAATAAGGATGCACGAACAGATAAGGATTCTACCACACCCTAATACTCCAACCGGTACTGAAGGAGGCTAAAACCTATCTGAAGGCTTGCAGCTTGCCCTAGAACCACCCAACCTCCCTAATTTTAAATTTTTCTTCAATTTTGTTACTGATTATTGTTCACTTCATTGGTCTCTGTCTTCTCTTTCTATTGCATTGATTTAGATTGCTGAGACATCTTTCTTCCACTTTGAACTTTTGTTTAAATATTTGTTTCATCATGTTTTTGAACCATTGTGTATTTTCATCATTGTGTCCCTTCATTAAAACCTTTTCACCAATGCATCTATTCATTATGGAAATGTGCCTTTTCATCAACTGGTGCAAAGCATCTTGAAACCCTGTTTTGACAGACCGATAACTTTGTCTTCAAGCACCTTTTAGGAGAAATACGACCATAGTTAGATGCACACATCAACAAGCTACATCCTGATGGTCTCATATTATTCTTATTAGTTTCCTACCAAATATGGCGGGCATTTTATTAGGGAAATTTAGACCGATTTTTCAATACTTGGTCAATTTTCAGCAAATTTCCCAAAACACCCTGAAACCTCATTTTGGCAGACCTGTAATTTTTTATTCAAGCACGTTTTAGGAGAACCAAGACCATGGTTAGATGCACACATCAACAAGATAAAACCTGATGGTCTCATATAATTTTTATCAATATCCTACAAAATATCGCAGCCATTTTATTAAGGCCATTTAGGAAGATTTAGTAGAACTAAAACAATGCAAATCATGCCAGGAAGCACTTTTGGAAGACTAATAATTTCACCTTCAGAGAATGTATTGAAAACCAATCATATGGTTATATGCACAAGACAACAATCTAGATGTCTATATCCTCATAATCATTTAGTTCATCAAATATAGAAGATGGCATGTATTTTACAGAGGCCCCTTAGGCAGATTAAGAAGAATTTATACTGGGTCAAACATTCAAAGTTTCAATTAGAGCTTCAACAAGTTGCCATACTTTTACAGAATGGTGTCAAATTGTAACAATGACTTCATGAGAGGACTAGAACACCATCGTATGACTTTGCAACCTCATCACACATGCCACATGCCATGTCATCACTTCCTTTATTATTCCTTTGTCATTTATGAACTCCTTTGACATCAATGGAAACCATACTCAACATTCCCTTTGGCATTGATGGCAACAACTCTTCAATTTTCTCCCCCTTTGACATTAATGACAAAGTTCTCCTTTTGACATCTCCACCTGTCAACATGTATCCCCCTGACATAATGCCTTTTTTTTCTTCTATATCTATTGTAGGGAGATTACTCCCACCTTTTGTTTAATATTCTTAAATGCTTCTTTTGGTAGTGGATTAGTGAAGATATCAATTATTTATTCCCTAGTATACACACATTCCAGTTTCACCACCTTTTGCGATACTTGATCCCTCAAAAAGTGATATTTTATAGTGATGTGATTTGTCTTGGACTGCATAACAAGGTTTTTTTATATGTTTACGGCACTGGTATTGTCACAATTTATCACTATTGGATGCTCATACTTTACAAGTAAGTCTTCCAATGTAAGTTTCATCCAAATGACTTGAGAACAACATGACACAACAACATTGTATTCAACGTCTGCTGTAGATAGTGCAATGGAGGATTGTTTCTTGCTTAGCCATGATACCAAACAATTTCTGAAGTAGAATGTTGCTCCACTGGTACTCTTTCATTCATCAACACTTCCTTCCCAATCTGCATCAGTGAATGCTTTTAAACTAAAGTATTGACCTCTTGGGTACCACAAATCATACTCTATAGTACCTTTCAAATATATGATAATTATTTTCACTATTGTCACATGTGTTTCTTTGGGAGTTGATAGGAATCTAGCAACCAATCCTACATATTGCATTACATATGGTCTTGTAGTTGTCACATATAGAAGGATTCCTATGAAATATCTATACATGGTATGATCTACTTCCAAAGACTCATCATCCTTTCTTAACTTACAATTAGTGACCATAGGAGTACTAAAGGATTGGAGCCTTCCATCTTAAACTTCTTAAGCATGTATTTAATGTACGTGGTTTGAGAAATGAAGATCCCTTTGTCTGATTAAGAAACTTGTAATCCCGAGAACAATATTAATTCACCCAAAAAAGACATTTCAAATTCTTTCTTCATATTTGAGGCAAAATTTACACTCATGATTTGTAGATCACTTCCAATATGATATCATCTACATAGACAACAACAATGATCATATTCTCATTTTCAAACTTTATGTAGAGATTACTGTTAGTGGCCACTCTTCTATATCCTTGCTGCTTCAAGTAGTTGTCAAGTCTTGAGAACAATGCCCTTGGAGCTTATTTGAGGCCATAAAGTTCCTTTTTTTTTCAATTTGCAAATATAATCTCTGTTTCCTACTAAGATAAAACCTTTAGGATGTTCAACATATACTTCTTCTTCAATATTTCCATTCATAAATGCAGATTTAACATCCATTTGATATACTTTGAAGTTTTTGTAGCATTCAAAAGAAAAGAATATCCTGATGGATTCAAGTCTTGCTACAAGGGAAAAAGTTTCTTCAAATTCAATACCTTTCCCCTTGAGCATATCCCTTGTATACTAGTCTGGCCTTGTTCTTGAAGATCCATTTGGTCCCAATAACATTCTTTCCTTCAGGTCTTGGGACAAGTTCCCAAGTTTGGTTCTTCTGAATTTGATCCAATTCTTCATTCATGGACTTGATCCAATTATCATGTTTGCTAAATTTTGTGAGATTCTTAGTCTCCACCAGTAATAGTAAGGCTTGTTCATTAAACATTAGTTACCTTCTTGTACTGACTCCAACATCTTTGTCACCTATGATTTGTGTTTCAAGATGATTCTTTTGTATCTTTCTAGATGGAGCTCTTGTATCAAGTCTTGGAGAGTCCTCATCTTCACTTTCTTCTCTTTTATCTTCATCATCTTCTTCTTCTTCTTCTTCATCATCATGAATTTTTTCATTCTTTTGCGAGACTTCCTTTTCTTCTTCATCATTTGTTCTTTAATCATCATCTTGGCTTCTTACTCTTCTTGGTTTCATGTCATATAATCTTACATCTGCACTTTCTATGATTATGTGTAGCCTTTAATTGTAACATCTATACGCTTTCTTGCTCGATGAATATCCTAAAAATATTCCCTTATCGGTTCTAGAGTCAAACTTAGCAAGGTCATTCTCATTCCTTTTTATGAAGCATGTTATCTCCTAAATAAAATTTTCAATAAGTTCACTCAAAACAATTTATTTTTTGATCACTGATGAAGGTTTCAGGGCATATTATGAAAGATATTGGGATGACTAACAAGGTTGGGATATCTGATGTTTTGTTTTTTAAGAAAATTTGAAAGTTTTAGCTTTCGGTGGCTTAGGGGAGTTTTTCAACAACTCATTAGCCACCGAAAAGCTCACCTTTCGGCAGCTAACATTTTTAATGCAGAACCATGTTAACCACCGAAAGCCTGCTAATCACGTTTTTATGAAATTTTGGGAAAAGGAATTTCGGTGGCTTAGGCGAGCTTTCCAACAGCTCATTAGCCACCGAAAAGCCTTGGTTTCGGTAGCTTAGTGGGTGATTGAAGGAGGGTATTAACCACCGAAAGCAAGTGAAATGCGTTGGGGAAAAATCCCACTCAAAAAAATCAAAACAAAGGTTTCCATGGCTAAGCGTGGTTTCAAAACGATCTCTAATCCATTGAAAGCAGGCTTTCGGCAGCTAAGACCAAAATTTCAGGACGCTCTAAGCCACTAAAAGGGGCGTTTTACTATGAAAAGGAATTATTTTAAAATGATGATTATGAGCGACTGGAGAATAATTTGCAAAACGCTCGGAGGTTTTTGTTCCCAACAAGTCAGAGAACAATAAGCTCTCTCAGTTTTCCTACAAATGTTGCCAATTGGGAGAATCGAATCCATCTCTGAGCCCTAATTTTCGGATCTCAGAATTTCCTTGTTTTACACATGTTTTTGAAATACAAGTCTTGGGAAGATGAAAATGAATTTCCAAAAACTGAGATACTTTTTGCTCATAACAAACCAATGTACAAAAACCTCTTTCAGTTTATACATAGGTGTCACATATTTGAAGGACCAAATCCATCTCTGAGCCCCATTTTTTCAGCAGTTTGGCCAAATTTTTAGGGTAAAAGTAGACCTTAGAGGGAAGGTGTGCTTCGGTTTTATTGTGACATAACAGTAGAAAAGGTCACCAATACTTAATTGTCAAAGTGAAACAGTGACTTAACCAGCAGAGGACCAGTGGTAGTGATTTCCAGTACTTACTTCAATTATCAGAAGGTTCAAACAGTGAACGAATTCTTCAGATAGTTTGACTAATAGTTAATTAGGGTTTCATGACCTAATTATGCAAAAAACAATTATTTTGTTTATTTTTATTAAATCAGATCCAAGTTTTCAGGATCTGAGTATTTTTGTAAAGGCTATAAAGCCTAAGACTTATTTTATTGAAAAGGTTCGACTTCGAGGACTTGTAGACCATTGCTATTGTCAAGCTTCTCATTTTGCTGATGACCTAATATAAGCTCTTTTGTTATCATTTGTTCAACTTCCATTTCTGTCTTTTCTGTGCTTATGCTTGAATGTGTTATTTAGGTTATATTCAAGTTAATTAATGTCTGATAGCTGTCACCTTATTGGCATGTTGATGTGATTTGAATTATAAGTGCTTTCCTTATCATGATTTAGCCATTTATATGTATCTGTTTTATGTATGAATCTGCCAGCATGATGAGTTATCCATCCCTGCACCATATTGTCAACCTCTGAACAATGGTAACTAAAAGCCTTGTACTTGATTGAGTTTCATGCATGTCTTGAGAGTGGAAGGTCATATAGGTCACCTGACTTGATCCATTTTAGAAAACCCAAAAAACATTGTAAGTTACGAGGCATCCTCGAGCTGCAACCTAGAGGAGTTTCCTAGAGTGATAACATAGCACTTGTTGTTAAATACTCTAAAATATTTGACTAAGGCAGGTATTCCATACCATATTTCATAAAGAGCCTTGTCATTATTTAATCCTAGTTTTCCTCTATTAAGTATATAGACAACTACGTATACTGCTTCTCTCCAATACACATCTAATAGTTTTGCTTCATTAAGCATAGTTCTAGCTGCTTCTTGGACTGTTCGATTCTTTCTTTCCACAACACCATTCCGTTGAGGAGTCTTTGGAGCTGAAAATTATCTTTTAACTCCATGCATCTCACAAAACTCATTAAATTCATTTGAGGTAAACTCTCCTCCATTATCTGACCTTAGACATTTTATTTTCTGATTTGTCTTATTCTCAACCATTGCTTTGAAGATTTTAAACTTTACAAAAGCTTCTGATTTTTCTTTGAGAAATGTCACCCAAGTCATCCTTGTATAATAATCAATGAGCAACATGAAATAATAATCTCCTTGCAAACTTTTAGTTTTTGTTGGTCCACAAAGATATGTGTGAACTATTTCCAATGGTTGAGAGGTTTTATGTCCTTTGACTTTGAAGATGGCTTTAGTCTGCTTCCCATGTTGAAAATGTTTACAAACTAAGTTTAGAGGCTTTAAAATATTTGGAAAGTCTCTTACAACTTCCTTCTTACTTACTTTCATAATATTTCCCAAGTTCAAGTGTCCCATCCTTCTGTGCCAAATCCAAGTTTCATCAATCATACTCATGTAGCATTGCTCTTCATTTTCTAGGATATATACATTGCTTGAATTCCTTACAGCAGTCCCAACAAGTTTTTCTGAGTCCTTTTTCCTGATTTCACATTTATCAGAATCAAATATGCAGATGTGCCCTTGATCACATGTTTGACTCACACTGAGGACATTAGGCTTCAGATTTTCTACTAGCAACACATTTTCATCTTTGATTTTGTTATCTCTGATAGCAATTGTACCTTTTCCAATTATCTTGGAGGATATATTATCTCCAAAGGTAAATTTTCCTTTTTGATCTCTTCTCACAATTATAAACTTGTTTGGGTCTCCTGTCATGTGTTTTGATCATCCATTATCAATATGCCATATATTTTGCTTTTCTGTTGCACATAAAGCTATCATAGATTTTGTCTTCTTCTCCACCACTTCATTTTTCTTCCAATCCTTTCTTTGTTTATTGTCTTGGAACTTAGTTGCAATACCTTTACCAGTATGATTTATCAATTTACATTCTCTAGCTACATGTCCATGGTTATTGCATTTGTAACATTCTATGTCATATCTTTGTAGAGGTAAAAAGGAGTTAAGGTTTCTCTCTTTTGGATTGTTACTAGGTGCATTCTTCTTATAGGAAAGAAGCTTTCCATTAGCTTTGTAATTCAAGGATTTATGTCCAAAATTATTACAATAGTAGCAATGTCCAAGAAATATTTGTTGATACTTGCTTGACATTGGTCTTCTAGGATTCACATTTCTTTTATGTAAAGGAGGACTGGATTTATGACTGTCTTTCTTTTTAAATGGACTCATAAGTGCAACGACATAACTCTTTTTGTCACATCCTAATCCAGTTTTGCCACTTGATGGTCTTTGGTTATTTAGGATGTCATCTAGAGTATTTGAGCTATTCTCAAACTTTGATTTAAGAGGTTCTTCATCAAGCTTCCTTCTAAGTAGAGTGATTTATGCTTCAAGTCTTGTATTCTCTTCTTGAGTTGCAATTCTAGGTCCTCTTTAATCTTCTTGGCCTCTTGAAGCCGAGTCTTCAAGTTAACAATGTTTGGTTTGACTCTTTGTTCTTCATTCTGTTCTTTCTCAATTCTTCAAGAGCACTTATGAATTCACATTTTAGCTCCACCTATCCTTCCACATCTAATTCATCATCTTGAGTCTCTATACCCATGAATAGAATTTCAATTTTTTCATCTTCACTTGATTCTTCATCTTCACTACCTTCCATTTAGGTCCACCTCTCCTTCCACATCTGATTCATCATCTTGAATCTCTATACCCATGAACAGAATTTCAGTTTCTTCATCTTCACTTGATTCTTCATCTTCACTACCTTCCGCGGTGTAAAGGATCTTCTTATTTTCATTAATCTTCTTCTTGTTTCCTGCTTTTCTCTTCTTGAATTTCTTAGAGGTTTCTCTATCATCACTATCATCCATTTTAGGATAGGGTCATTTTGAGGAAAAATTTCCAATTCTTCCACAGTTAAAGAACTTTAGGGGCATCTTTCCTTTTTACTTGCCAATACATCTTTCATGTTTCTTAATGAAAATAACTTCTTTATCATCTGAGTGGTTCTTGGGTAAGACTTCGGATTTCTTTGATTCTTTTTTGGCTTTAAATGTTTTCTTTCTTCTTGCTGGTTAATTTTGTCATGTTATCATCTCATAGGCAGTGAAGATTCCATGTAGCTCATCCACTGTCAGAAGTTCAAGATTATCTTGATATTCTAAATTAGGCACTTTGGGGTTATACCTTGTTGGTAGGGTTCTTAGTACTTTTTCAACTACTTCTTTCTCTTTTATTTATCCTCCCAGACCTTTCATAGCATTGACAATTTTATTTACTCTTAGAAGATATTCTACAATATTTTCTTCTTATTTTATTTTTCCCAAGCATTTTTGGTTGTCTTACATTGCATGAATTTAACAAACATTGAATTTGCTAATCCTTTCAAAATTGCATTCAAATATTTTGCATTGGATTCATATTCATCTAGTTCATCTCTATCTGTAGGTAGGTTGTTTGGTATTTTATACCCTTTTTCAACAGAACTCCAAATTTTGCATCCAAGAGACATCAGATGGCATCTCATTCTTACACTCCAAAATGCATAATTATTTCCATTGAATAATGGAGGCATGCTAGCAGCTAACCCTTCTTGATGATCCATTGTAGTTGTAATTAGATTCTTCCTTAGAGTGGCTTAGAATATAGTGAAGTATACTGCTCTGATACCAATTGTTGGTTTATCCAGCAATACTGAGAGGGGGGTGGGGTGAATAAGTATTTCCTTCTTTTCACTTTATTAAAATAATTAGTACAAGATAAATAATGAATCAAACAAGTTAAGACACATAATTTTATCATGGAAACCTCAAAGATAAAACCACAAAATCAAACTCATTAATAAGATGAGTTTTACAAAATTTTTGTTCTACTAATACAGAAAGGATGCACCAAAACCCTGTTTTCTGCCTGCTCCAACAGATAAGGATGCATCAACACCTTGTATTTTTCTACCTACACCAACATATAAGGATGCTACAACACCTGTGTACTCCAATCACTGCTAGAAGGGGGATAAAACCTCCCCGCGGGCTTGCAACCTTCCATAGCACCACCCTAACTCCCTAATTTGATCTTTTTCTTCAATTATGTTATTGATTATTCTTCACTTCATTGGTCTCTATCTTCTCTTGCTGTTACATTGATCTGCATTGCTGACACATCTTTCTTCCACTTTGAACTTATGTTTAAATACTTCTTTCATAATGTATTTTAACCATTGTGTCCCTTCATTAAAACCTTTTCACCAATTCATCTCTTCATTATGGAAACATGCCTTTTCATGAACTAGTGGAAAACAACCTAAAACCATGTTGTGGCAGACCTATAAATTTGTATTCAATCAACTTTTAGGAGAAATAAGACCATGGTCAGATGCACACATCAACAAGCTACATCCCGATGGTCTCAAATTATTCTTATCAGTTTCCTACAAAATATGGTGGGCATTTTATTGGGGAAACTTAGACCATTTTTTCAATACTTCATTTTCAACAGATTTCCCAAAACAGCCTGAAACCTTATTTTGGAAGACCTGTAACTTTTTCTTCAAACACGTTTTAGGGGAACTAAGACCATGGTCAGATGCACACATCACCAAGGATAATTTTAGGGGCGAAATTTAGCCCATGGGCTATTTTTAGGGGTTTTTCTCCAAAAAAAGATTCGCCATTTTGCATTTTTTGAAGCCTTGTTTCACCCAATTTTGACGGGGTAAACTTTTTTCACCCTAAAAATCGCCAAATTATTATATAAACGATATAAAATCCTTGGAAATTAAAATATTTTTTGAAAATATCGCCAAACATTTTATAGTTGTCGTTTTAAGAATTGGTAAGATTCGCCAACATTTATACACTTTTAAATAAGTATGGTTCCTTAAAATCATCCCTGCACATCACCAAGCCAAAACTTGATGGTCTCATATAATTTTTATCAGTATCCTACAAAATATGGAGGGCATTTTACTGAGGCCGCTTAGGCAGATTTACCAGAATTGAAACAATGCAAATCATGCCAGAAAACACTTTTGGCAGACTAATAACTTCACCTTTAGAGTCTGTCTTGACAAACCAATCACATGGTTAGATGCACAAGACAACGATATAGATGTATATATCCTCATAATCATTTAATTCATCAAATACATAATATGTAATGTATTTTACAGAGGCCCCTTAGGTGGATTAAGAAGAATTTATACTTAGTCAAATTTTTAGAGTTTCAGTAAGAGTTTCAACAAGTTGCCATACTTTTACAGAATGGTGTCAAATTGTAACAATGACTTCATTAGAGGACTAGAACACCATCATATGACTTTGCAACCTCATCACACATGCCACACGCCACATCATCACTTCCTTTGTTATTCCTTTGTCATTAATGAGATCCTTTGACATCAATGACAACCATACTCAACATTCAGTACAAGTTAGGACTCATAATTTTATCATGGAAACCTCAAAGATAAAACCACAAAATCAAACTCATTAATAAGATGATTTTTACAAAATTGTTGTCCTTCTACTACAAAAGGATGCACCAACACCCTATTTTCTGCCTGCTCCAATAGACAAGGATGCACCAACACCCTGTATTTTTCTACCTGCACCAACAGATAAGGATGCTACAACACCAGTGTACTCCAACCACTACTAGAAGGGGGATAAAACCTCCCCGTGGGCTCACAACTTTCCCTAGCACCACCATACCTCCCTAATTTGATCTTTTTCTTCAATTATGTTACTGATTATTCTTCACTTCATTGGTCTCTGTCTTCTCTTGATGTTACATTGATTTGGATTGTTGAGACATCTTTCTTCCACTTCAAACTTATGTTTAAATACTTATTTCATAATGTCTTTTAACCATTGTGTCTTTTCATCATTGTGACCCTTCATTAAAACTTTTTCACCAATGCATCTCTTCATTATGGAAACATGCATTTTCATGAACTAGTGCAAAAGAACCTGAAACCATGTTGTGGCAGACCTATAACTTTGTCTTCAATCACCTTTTAGGAGAAAAAAGACCATGGTCAGATGCACACATCAACAAGCTACATCCCGATGGTCTCATATTATTCTTATCAATTTCCTAGAAAATATGGCGGGCATTTTACTAGGGAAACCTAGACCATTTTTTCAATACTTCAATTTTCAAAAAATTTCCCAAAACAGTCTGAAACCTCATTTTGGAAGACCTGTAACTTTTTCTTCAAGCACGTTTTAGGGGAACTAAGACATGGGTTAGATGCACACATCACCAAGTTAAAACTTGATGGTATCATACAATTTTTATCAGTATCCTACAAAATATGGTGGGAATTTCACTAAGGCCACTTAGGCAGATTTATTAGAACTGAAACAGTGCAAATCATGGCAGAAAGCACTTTTGGCAGACTAATAACTTCACCTTTAGAGTCTGTATTGACAAGCCAATCATACAGTTAGATGCACAAGACAACGATATAGATGTATATATCCTCATAATCATTTAATTCATCAAATACATAATACATAATGTATTTTACAAAGGTCCCTTAGGTGGATTAAGAAGAATTTATACTTAGTCAAATTTTTAGAGTTTCAACAAGTTGCCATACTTTGACAGAATGGTGCCAAATTGTAACAATGAATTCCTCAGAGGACTAGAAGAACATCATATGACTTTACAACCTCATCACAGATGTCACATGCCATGTCATCACTTCCTTTGTTATTCCTTTGTCATTAATGAAATCCTTTGACATCAATGACAACCATACTCAACATTCAGTACAAGTTGGGACACATAATTTTATCATGGAAACCTCAAAGATAAAACCACAAAATCAAACTGATTAATAAGATGAGTTTTACAAAGTTGTTGTTCTGCTACTACATAAAGGATGCACCAACACCCTATTTTCTGCCTGCTCCAAAAGACAAGGATGCACCAACACCCTGTATTTTTCTACCTGCACCAACAGATAAGGATGCTACAACACCCGTGTACTCCAACCACTAATAGAAGGGGGATAAAACCTCCCCACGGGCTTGCAGCCTTCCCTAGCACCACCGTACCTCCCTAATTTGATATTTTTATTCAATTATGTTACTGATTATTCTTCACTTCATTGGTCTCTGTCTTCTCTTGTTGTTACATTGATCTGGATTACTGAGACATATTTCTTCCACTTCGAACTTATGTTTAAATACTTCTTTCATAATGTATTTTAACCACTGTGTCTTTTCATCATTGTGTCCCTTCATTAAAACCTTTTCACCAATGCATCTCTTCATATGGAAACATGCCTTTTCATGAACTAGTGCAAAACAACCTAAAACCATGTTGTGGAAGACCTATAACTTTGTCTTCAATCACCTTTTAGGAGAAATAAGACCATGGGAATATGCACACATCAACAAGCTACATCCTGATGGTCTCAGATTATTCTTATTAGTTTCCTACAAAATATGGCAGACATTTTACTAGGAAAACTTAGACCGATTTTTCAATACTTCAATTTTCAACAACTTTCCCAAAACAGTCTGAAACCTCATTTTGGAAGACCTGTAACTTTTTCTTCAAGTACGTTTTAGGGGAACTAAGACCATGGTCAGATGCACACATCACCAAGCTAAAAGTTGATGGTCTCATATAATTTTTATTAGTATCCTACAAAATATGGTGGGCATTTTACTAAGGCCACTTAGGAAGATTTACGAGAACTGAAACAGTGCAAATCATGCCACAAAGCACTTTTGGCAGACTAATAACTTCACCTTTAGAGTCCGTCTTGACAAACCAATCATATGGTTAGATGCACAAGACAATGAAATAGATGTTTATATCCTCATAATCATTTAATTCACCAAATACATAATATGTAATGTATTTTACAAAGGCCCCTTAGGTGGATTAAGAAGAATTTATACTTAGTCAAATTTTTAGAGTTTCAGTAAGAGTTTCAACAAGTTGCCATACTTTTACAGAATGGTGTCAAATTGTAACAATGACTTCATCAGAGGATTGGAACACCATCATATGAATTTCAGACCTCATCACACATGCCACATGCCATGTCATCACTTCCTTTGTTATTCCTTTGTCATTAATGAAATCCTTTGACATCAATGACAACCATACTCAACGTTCAGTAGACAATCAAGTGTAAAAAGAAATCCATCTTGATAAAATTAGAATCTCATATTCCTTGTCTGCCTGGCTCAATAAATGTTATCTTACTTGACTGGATAATGATGCACATTGGACTCAGATGATTCTAACACAATAAATAAATCCTTTGGCTGGACTGAAATACAATTAAAGGATGTGTTACCTCTCATAAGCATGTACCTTAGTTTCTTCTAAGATTTAAGCTCATATGGAAATAGTTGATTCTATTATTTCAAATGAATAAGAACCGAGTATATTGAGTCAAGGGATATAAGTTTGTAGTGTGAGCTCTATTGGGGATGTGGCTTAGGTTAACACATGGAATAAATTTGTGGCTATAATAAGTCCTAATCACATCCTAATCATGATGTGCCATACCAACAATGGAGAAAGCACCAATAAACATGCTTAGACAACAATAGTTAGGATCTAAATAGGCAGTGCCATTGAATTAAGAATCAACATGATTAATTAGATCAAAAGATGTGTCTTTATGGCATGAGGTGACTTCAAAAAGAGGAAGACCCGTTTTAGGATATGAATTGATCATTTACCACTTGAAAGGAATCTTTCATAGTGTGTCCAATTATCGTAATATGTTATAATAGTTTAATATCGCAAATATGCCTATTAACTTGTAAATCATAAGTTATAATAACTTAAAAAATTAATATTTCTCACTCATATTGTGTTACTTATAACCATAATGAATAAACCATCCTCCCTACCTTCCTTGTATAGATGAAATATTCCAAAAAATGTGAAAACCATGTAAATAAATGCAGAAAAAAAATTAGATGTATATGTCACCTAAAATTAGCTGCATGCTTGGTCCTAACCAACTACATAGTCAAGCCAAAATCATCTAGAAAAATGTCAATGTCAGGCTTAGCCCAAATATTCCTTGTATTTTATTGCAAATTAGATGGAAAAATTAACCCGTAGAGTTGGTCCTTGGCCCATACAAAACTAATGCTTTGCCCCAAATGAGCTGGAAAATCAAAATAATGACCTTTAAATTAGGCCCAAATCATACTTGAACTTTGCCCCTAAATTAGCCTTAGCTTTGGACCAAATTAGCCTTAGCTTTGGACTAAATGAATTGGAAAAATCACCCTTTATATTTGGCACAAATCGACTTAAATATTGTCCCAAATCAGTTGGAAGAATAAACTCGAACCACGACTAATTTGTAAACTTGGTGCGAAAGTAGTGGGAAATTCCATCCATATGTTTGGAATAATAGAGATAAACATGGGCAACAATCATATTTATAATTTCAACAATTAGTTAGCTAAAATTAAAATTACATGGGTGTGCCTGGGTGTGGGAATGGATGTGGCAAGGATCAAAATTATTTATGGTGGTGTGATAATTTCCCTTTGTAAAGGAGGATGATTTTGGTATTTGGACATGTGACACAAATGTAGCTTTTACATACAATATATTATATCATAAAATCCTTTGTAGGGCTTGGGATACACCATATCCTGTCTTGGATATGAGTAAACGTATGGCCTAGATATGGCATATCCAAATGCATATTTGACTAAAACATACTTAGGATATGTCCCATATAGGTCTAGCACATGCCTCGAGTTGTATATGAAAAGAACGAAAAAGTTTAAAAAGCACAAATTGAAATTCCAAAAACCTCAATACTCTGAACTCTGCAATAAAATTGAATTTCTTGATACTCTTAGTGTTTGTGTTTTGGTGAATGTTTGTCTCTGATGATGTATAATGCATTTTTCTGTATTTACAAATATTTAATCAAATATCTATCAATCTATATATTTGTACTGTATTCATTTCCCTATTTTTAGAACTAGTTGTTTCTCAAACTATACCTATTTTTAGAAACCTCCCCGTTTCAAGTAACTTATATTTAACATAGCAAACATGGATGCCTTTGAATAAAATATATTAACTATTCATATACATTTTTGGGCAAACACATCTCATCAACATATCATATCCAACATCACTTTGTGCATACAATTATGGATGTGACTGAAATAAGCAACTTGGTTATCTCATTCTCATGATTTCAATACAATTTAAATATGGGATAGTAACATTGTAGAGATTCAATACTCTGATGAAGACATAGTTGAGGATATATAATTTGTAAGGAATATGATGTAGAGTCTATAGTAAACTGATCATTCAAGAGATACTCATTTTTTTATGTAAACCCAACATTTTGTATTGTTTTCCTAAACACAAAATTTTGAGTAAAACTCCCAAAAATCCAATGCACTTCTGTATTTTAAAAAGATTGTAATGATCATAATTCAATGTCTAATGGTGCAAGTTGACCAATATATTAATGGTATCATGTATTATTTCTTGAGTAGGGTTTCATTTCACATTTACTACATAATTATATCTCTTGTATTCATTCCATTGGAAAGGGGGCATTAACATTATTACAGGAGGGCCACATATACAAAGAAATGGATTGCAATTTATCCATAGGGAGGAAATTGCGTCTAAAAGATAAGCATACCTATCATCTGACTTGCACTCTTTGATCATAAACATTTCCTTTCATTTTTTAAATATCAAAGACACCATCTTTATCCACAAGAAGATCCACCTTCTTGCTCTCTATGGCCTATTGTTTCTTTGGTTTCCAAAACCTTTTAGTTCCATCACACATGTGCACAAAGTAGGTTGCTTTTGATTTCCAAATACATTTTTTTTTGCTTATTTATTTTTTATTTTATTTAAAAAAAATATTATGGCCTAAAGGGTTATTTCAATCACTTGTTACCAATGTGGTTATCCATTTGGATAATTTCATGCCAGTAGATGCCTGGTTTGAATCACTATGAGTGGGGGAATATTGGTCTATTTCAATGAGTTTACTAGGAATATCATCCATGAGTATAAGAAATTTCCCAGGTTTCCTCTGATATTTTTCATGGAAAAAAATGAGAAATTCCTACAGTAAATGGAGCTGGTATAATTGTTAACTGTATAGCCGGTGTAATTGTTAACTATATAGTGCATCCAATATGATAGAAGTTAATTTATTGGATATAATAATCACAAGTTTCCTTTTTATGTACACCTTAACATTTATCAATGATTTCTTTGAACCAAATCTATTGATAATACAACGAACATATATCTTTGATGGATGGCACACCCAAAAGCATCTTACCTCGTCAATTTTGGTAGAGAATACGTTTAGAGATGTCAAAATTCCCCTATTGGGATTGAGGTTGAACTATTTCATTACTTGTACTTGACAGTGTCTCAAATATTGATAATGTCATGACTACATGATCAATATTCACAACATATCCTCAGATTCTACACATCTATCGTGTGAGAAACAAGCTGATGCAATATCGTTGTCTTGGCACTTCTAGCCAATAATAGGAGAAACGAGTTCAATACTAGTTTTATATAATAAATATATAATCAAGTAAAAATAGTTTGTAGCAAATCCTTCCCCAAGAACAAATAATGTCCATTTCATGTAATGTATATTAATCTTATTCCAAATGCTGATAGGTTTCATATCCCATCCCAAAAAATACGTCGTAAAAGCATCAGGACATAAGAACTTAGTTACAAATATAAATTCTAAAAATCCACAGTGTTCACATAGTTGCCTACCATTCCAACCACAATGATGGAATACAACTTGCTTTTGAGGTTTGGGTTCTGGGTGGAAGGGGATGCCATAGAGGATGTCGATGCCTTTGCATCATTACTTTCTGAATAAGGCTTATCCCAATTCTTTCATTTTGACATTGTTTCACTCATTACGTATTAGGGTTTATCCCGCATTTAAATTTTTTTTTATAGACGCAAGGGGTGCTTATTGGTTTCCTAAACCCAATTTTTTGAGTATTACTCTAAAAAATATAGAAGTCCAATGGATTTTTGCATCCAATGCATTGTAGGCAATTTAGTCCCAGGCTAGCTGTCAAATTGAATTTTACAGTACTTGAAGCATAAATCAATTTTACTAGGAAATTTGTCAGTACTCAATGGATCTCATGACTGTGGAAATTAAGCCCAAGCTTAGATCATCTGAAGTCACAAAATTGCTTGAAAACTATGCAAGAAACACACAAAAGGAGACTGAATATGTTGAATAACACAAACTGTTGTTGATATTAATTTACACCAGCCATCATTAAATAGACATAGGATTCTCTCCATGTATATACTCCAAGGATTCGAAAGCATTAATATTCTATTCGAATCAACACAAAAGCAGGCTTACTAAACAAGTTAAAGCCCCCCTTATGTGCATAAAGTACTTTCCAAACCAGTCAAGATGCTCACGAATTTGCTGAATGAGTTGGTATAGCTGATACATGATGGAAAGTAGACTTTATCATGCTTTTATATGAGTAAAATAAGGAAGGTGAGTTGTTGGAAAAAACAAGGAAATCTACGTTAAAACTAGCTTTAGCTTTTGCCTTAAAACTGCATAAAAGCTAGAAACTATAGATAAGACAAGAATGCACACTTACTAAATGGGGCAGTCTGTTATTTGGAAGAATCTTATCCAAAATATTTCCAAAGTGTTCCAAGAGGTATTTTGGCAAGTTTGACCACAAAAATGCAGGTGGATGCAAACTAGCTAGTGTAGGACCTAGGAAATTAATAAAAAAGATTAATTATTTTATCCTAAGTATTGGGAATGGGTTTTGATTATTCCAACACCCCCTCTTAAGCATAAATTTATGCACAATATCAGAAATATATTAGAGATATATGGCCTAGAAACAAGGCTTAGTCACCATTTAAATATTGCTTGTCCATACAAAACAAGGAAAGAGGCAAAACCATAAAGGGGAAAATCCTCCCTTAAACATGGACATGAAAAAAATTGTAAGAAATATTGTCTTCAATTAGTATTAACCACATGATCATATATCCCCAACAGTGATTTGATATTGCTGAAAGTATTCTTAGAAAACACCTTGGTGAAGATGTCTGCAATTTGCTCAAATGATGCGCAATATAGCATAGAAATGACCCCATCATGGTCAAGTCCTCTGATGTAGTGCATATGAATCTCTAAGTGTTTGGTTCCCTGCATCAGTATTGGATTAGTTGAGATTCAAATGGTAATTTTGGTTTTCTTAATAGATAACTGTAGAAGTCTCAGACTCAATCCCAAACTCTCCAAGTATTCCCTGCAACCACAAACATTGAGTAGCTACATTCACAACTCCTTTGTATTATGCCTATGTAGATGAAAGTGAAATTGCAATTTGCTTATTACTTGAACACCTGATTGGTCCATCTGCAAGCATAAACACATATCCAAAAGTTGATTTTCTATGAGTGTTTTCACCTGTCCAATCAGAGTCAGTAAAACCAACTAACTCTAGGCTATATTGGCAACAACATAGTGAATCCCATGAGTTTTTGTTCTTTGTACAAAGTTTAGGATTCTCTTTGCTTCCCTACAATGGATGTCATGAGGATGATTCATGTGTCTAGAAGCCACAGTCATTGCATAAGACATATCAGGTTGAGTATGAGTCAAATAAAGAAGACAAACAACCAGTTTCCTATACATGGTGTTGTTTACTAATGGAGTTGATTGCGCTTCTTCAAGCTTAAATCCTAAAAGGAAAGGAATCTTGCTTGGCTTGCAATCCTTCATCTTGAACTTGTTCAACAGATCTGAAGCATAATTGGAGTGATGTACCTTGATTCCAAGATTTGATTGAGAAATTTCAATCCCCAGAAATTGTCTTAACAATCCCAAATTAGTCATAGAGAAGGCATGGTTCATTGCACTCTTCAAAGAGGAAATTTATTTCTTGGAACTTACTATGATCAGAAGGTCATCCACATACAATACAATAATTATTAAATAACCATGAATCAACTTCAAATATACATTTGTATCAAACTTGCATCTACAATAGTTCAGTGATAGGAAAAACTATCAATCTTGGCATACCAAGCTCTAGGAGCTTGTTTTATCCCATACAGTGATTTCTTCAACCTGCACATAAGAGATGGATTAGTCCCAAAACCTTTTGGCTGCTGGATATATTTATTATTTCATATATCCATGTAGAAAGGAGCTCTTCACATCCATGTGATTTACCTCCCACTGCTTGGAAGCTGCAATGGCCAAAACTAGTCTTATGGACTTCATCTTTGCAATTGGTGCAAAGTTCTCGTTGTAGTCAATGCCTTGGAATTAGGAGAATCCCTTGGCCAGTAAAATTTCCTTATACTTCAGAGGAGATCCATCAACAACAAATTTAGTTTTGAACACCCACTTACACTTGAATAGCTTTCTCCCTGGGGGGAGAATGACTAGTTCCCACGTGTCACTCTTGAGTGAATTGAATTCCTCCTTCATGGATGTTTGCCATATTGGGTCTTCAAATGCTGATTCATATGTCTATGTGTAATATTCAATCATTATAAAATACTTATCAACAAATAAAGGGTCCTTGACAGAAAGGGCACTCTCGAATTGAGATATAGTCCTCCTAAAATCACTAGGATTCCCAACTAGTTCCCCAGCTGCTTGAATGGTCTTTGCTTCCAAATTTGGACTCATGAGGATGTTAGTATATACAATTAAATCATCATTATCATACATATCAGAATCATAAAGTTAATTAGTCTCTTCACTTACAATCAAAGGTGGAGGTGGTGAAGAAGACTCTCCAATTTCTGCTGCTAGCATGGGCTCTTCTTCAAACTAAACACTCCTTTCAATGAAGGATTTTTTAGTACTCATGTTGATAAAATTATACCATTTGGAATTTTTATAATACCCAACAAATAGGAACTCTTTAATTTGGGGTTCCAAATCCCTTCTTTTATCTAATGGAATTCTATCCCATGCTCTTGAGCCAAAAATCCTGAAATGAGACACATAAGGCTTGTGTCCACTCCAAGCTTCGAAAGGAGTAACTCCATCAAGTTGCTTGTGAGGCACCCTATTCTAGATGCAGGATGCACATTTTATAGCTTCAACCAAAAAAATTGGTGGAAAAGTATTAGACTCCATCATACAAGTATCCATCTCCTTGAGGCTTCTAGTGTTCCTCTCAGCAACACCATTCTGCTAAGGTGTGTAAGGAAAATAATGATGCATTTGGATACCTGCATCTTCACAATATTTAATGAACTCAGACTTGGTAGATTCACCACCATTATAATATCTAAGGATCTTGAGTTTCCTCCCATACTGGTTCTCAACAAAGGCTTTAAAAACCTTCAAGAGGTCAAAAACTCTAGACTTGAGTTTAAGGAAGTAAACCCAACAATACCTGGAAAAGTCATCTATGAAGTTTACGACATACTTGGCTTGACTCATGGAAATATGAGGGAAGGGACCAACAATTTCACTGTGGATGAGCTCAAGAGGTGCTTATGTTCTCTCATGACTGTCTCTCTCATACTTATGCTTTGAATGTTTTCCTAGAATGCAACCCTCATAGGCTCACATTATCTTTATGTAGTCAGGTAGGTTGAGACTAGCCATGAAAGGTAGAATAGAACTGAGAGTGGATTGGGAAGGGACAATAATGTTTCTAGTGGTAGCGGGAATGTAGTTCCCATGGGTAAATGGGGGTGGGTATGGTTGACTTCCGACAATAGGAGTAGTCACTGGTATGGTAGGAATAGACGGAATGGATGTGGAGGGGCCACTTCTCCCATGTATGAATGGTTGTATGGTAGGAACCACTGTGGTTGGAGTGGGGATACCACTAGTGGGTAGCGGACCAACAATAGTGTGTGCGATAGAAAAGGGCCCACTAGGACCAGGACTTGTCGGTCCAGCAAAAGGAATACCCAGAATGATGGGTGGAGTGGACACAAGTCTAATACCAACCGTTCCCCCCTGAAAGGGGTTAGGAGGTGCACCAACCATGGGGCTAGATGGGGCAATGAACAAGGTAGGCTTAGATTGATAGGAATCAGAATCAGAATCAGAGGCCATGTGGGGCTTCGAAGGTGGTGAATGATGTCGAATATGGATTTGAGCAACGGTTCAAGGAGCTGAATTGAGGGGTGTGCCCCCTAAGCCTATGTGAGTAGCGTGGTGGAGCTATGATGACATGATGGTGTGCTATATAATGAATGTAGGCGTAAGAGTATCAAACACAGGCTCAAAAACCAAACTACAACCAAGTGTGTAGAAGGAGAGCATACAAATGATGGCTCACAGGACAAAAAGCAAGCTCTAAAACCATACTGCAACAATGTGTTATAGTAGGAGAGTCTACAACAAAGTGGCCAGAAATCCAACAAACAACACTACCTAGAAAGAAAATGACGCACTAACCTATGGGGTATGAGTGCAAGCAAAATCCTAGCTACAAGCTAGAAGCCCCTTGCAAATCATATTGTCTGTAGGGTGATGAAATCCCAGTCAAACAATACAAAATGGAAGAACAATAGGCTAAGATAATCCCACTACCAAGAGGGACCTCAGGGTAAAATATCCCTAGAAAGAATGAAAACTACGCTACCTCATTCATGACACATCCAGAGTGGTTTATTAGCAGTTATTCCTTTTTCCCTCGACACCCGATATACTCCGGCATGCACGAGGAGGACTATGAAGGATTAACCTTCGATGCAGAATGGAGTGTGGTATTCCACCCCATCTTTCGGAACCCCTTCGTTGTGGCTTACTCTCGTAGAGTGGGGGGCCCTCTGACAGACTGGGTGTGACCGTGTCAACAAGTACAAGAGGATTTTGGTCCCCTAATGGACAACATCTATGTCTCAGATGTGAGTGACAGAGGGGTGTTGTTTGGATGCCTTCTCCCAATGTCCTAACTTAGCTACAAGATTGTTTTGATCCTCAAATGAGGTTACAATGTTGGTTGTATTAAGCTATTTTTTTAGGATAGCTTGGGGTCATGAACCAAGCGTTTTTCCTTTAAGCTGTGAGATGTGTGCACATGATGTGAAAAATAGAAACCTCAATGATCTCATGGTCGAGACACAGGAACGCAGACAAATAGCAGTAAATGATAGTAAATATCATGCAAAATCACAACTAATGCTTCCAGAACATAAGATAAACACAAAGAAACGAGTGCATGAGGAACTGACCATGGTGTAGGAAACACACAGGGGGTCTCAACTACTAATCTTGACTCAAGGGGCTCACATACAAATAAAAAAGGACCACAAAATGAACCAAGGGGCTGTAATGGATCAGGTTTGGGTAGAAAGAGGTCAAGAAGGGGTAGAACACAGACAAGGGGTTTGGAACAAGGATTTCAAACGCTGAAAATGTATTAAAAACTACAGGTCGCACCTGTCGATGGAACATGCATGATTGGGGTCACATAGGACTATGAAACAATCATGATTGGGACAAAAAATAGTTGGAAGACTCAAGTCACACAAAATAGTGGTTTAAGTGTGACAAGTTGTAGAAAATTGAGTCATAGTAGCGACTAGGGCCGCTTCGAAATATGGGACAAGCAAGATCTAGATTTATGGTCCAAGTCACACTTATCGGTGAAAAAGGCATGACCCAGGTCACAATTATAGGGAAAAAAGGTGCAACCTGGTCCTAACTTTTTGCATAATAAGTGATATCTGGTCATAACCAGAATGTTTTTGGAAAGAGGCTGACGGCTTGCGCCTGGGGGCAGGAACTGAGGAAACACTAGTTTGGATCTACCATGAGAGGGCTATATCTATGACAGATGAAGGTAGAAAAGGATGAAAAACTGATAGAAACAATTGCAAAAACAAAGATCTAAAAGGATAGACCAAGTGGAGTCGCTAAAACTGTAGTGGGGATTTCTCCCATACTACGTGCAAAAACACCTACCCTAGATCATCCAGATCATAGGGTAAAGTTCAACAATGGTAATAGGAAACAAACAAGAACAATAATAACAATATTTTTAATTTTTTAGATATATTCAACTAACTAATGCAAAACAAGAAAAATATGTGCCTTTCTTTTGAAATTGGGCCACCGTAGTTATCCAAGGAAATGGTCCCGTAGCTCCACGATTTTGGTCTCCAGTCTACTCCAGTTGTGGTTGTTAGGAAAGGGGGAATGGATCCAAATGAGTATGGAGCAAGATCAACATACACCGTGGGAAAGAGGCGTGGCAAGAATGTGGGAATAATGAGGAAAAGTAATGTGATGAAAAGTGTGACGTGTTTCTAGAATGGAAAAAAAGTGTTTTTGGGGAGACCTTCACAATGTATTTATAAGATAGTCCAAGGTTTTTTTGACCCATGGTATTTTATTGTGCATGGTATTTATCTTTGGTATTTTGACCCATTCTCCTTTTAGGGTTTTTTGGTCCTTTTTGGAGAGAGTGGGGATAAATCACAATAAGTGCTCAACATCTCTTCATTTATGGGGAAGGAATAATAATTTTTTGGACCATATTTGGTGGAAATTTAGTTGTGAAGGTCAAAATGGAGGAAATAATGGTGGGAATATGATGTATGACTAGGGTTTAGACCATGGAGAGCTAGGTGAACAATTATTTGTGTTAACACTTTGGTAGCCCTGAAACCATGTCTTTTTCACACAAATATGAAAGATATTTGTAATTTAAATGACCAAACCTCTCATGCCAAAGCTTACTGGATTCATTGGCATGGGTGAGGAGAGCATAGGGGTTAGAGAAAGGCATGAAGCATGAGAACCCATATACTTTTGAACTATGATCCACAAAACCTTTAGCAATGAATTTACCATTCACAATATCAAATATTTCAAAATCATTGGGAGAGAAAACAACCTTCTTAGGAGACCCAGTGTGGGTCATCTAGTAGAATGACAAGAGATTAGCAGCAAGACCTGGGACATACAAGACATTATTAAAGGAACCATGGTCAAAACCAATGCTACCTTTACCCTTACTTTCAGTTTATGAGTTATCTCCCAACAAAATCTTTGCACCGTTCGAATCATCAAGAGAGGAGAAGGCCTCCTTTATTGAAACCATGTGCCTAGAAGCTCGAGAATCAATGATAAAGGAAGGATATCTTATAGTGCTTGCAACCAGGGCATGAAATCTCTCATTGTCTTCGAAACTGGATCCTCCTTCCTTCTTCTTTGCACCATCACGAAGGGATATGTTTTTCTTGTCCAGGAGTTGAGTCAACATATCAATCTAGATCTCTCAAGATGAAATCCCTTACCATAGTATTCACACTTGCTTCCTTCACCTTTACCTTTATTCTTCTGAAAGTTATTCTTCTTGGAGTTTGAGGACTCCTCATGAGACTTGAACTTGTCTCCTTTTTGATCTGGAGGATTCTTAGCCTTCTTCTTACCTTTGGAATCAACCTTGGAATCTCCATCAACCAAAGCTTGATCTTTGGAAGGTTTGATGGTGACCATAAGGACCAATTTGTCTTTCTCCCAAGTCAAGGATTCCATGAAATATGCTAGTGAAGGCATCTTCCAGTTTTGAACTATCACCTTGGTGGCATGGAAGGTCGAAACTAATA
Source organism: Pseudotsuga menziesii (assembly GCA_001517045.1). Taxonomy (NCBI): domain Eukaryota; kingdom Viridiplantae; phylum Streptophyta; class Pinopsida; order Pinales; family Pinaceae; genus Pseudotsuga; species Pseudotsuga menziesii. The sequence goes on from LPNX010085308.1 coordinate 729,491, forward strand.
CTTATTAGTTAGGGCCAAGCTTCGAAAGGATGGCCAAGACTAGTTGTTCATATTCTTTATGAATACCACATCGTTTTAGCTACAAAACCAGTGATTTGAATTTGGAGAAGTAGACTTGCAAGGATTTGAAGGTGCTTGGACTCAGTGAAATAATATCCTTCTCCAGTTGATGACCCCTCATCTTATTTGTCTTCCCAAATAAATTTTTAAGCTTCTACCATACTTCATTTGGAGATAACAATCCATCAAGATGAAATAGAAGGTCTCTGGAAATGTTGAGACATAAGAGACCATACGCCTCATCTCTCCTATTATGCCATTTGATGTTATTTGCAGCTACATTAGTCTCAGCTTCAGTTTCCATGGTCACTCTGTAGAGGCCTTTACTCCTCATCATAATCTCCATCCTTTCCTTCCATTCTAAGTAGTTGAATGGAGTCAAGATGAATTGGTGAGGTTCATCCATTCTTCAGCAACTGTGCCCTTGAACAGACAAAATGCGCCTCCAGTGAGTGATGTATAACCTAAAAAATAAATTATTTGAGGAGAAAAATTGAGCTACCAAGGCTCTGATACCATGTGGAAATTAATCCCAAGCTTAGATCAATTGAAATGACAAAATTACTTGAAAACTATGCAAGAAAACACACAAGGAGATTGAATATATTGAATAACACAAATTGCTGTTGATATTAATTTACACCAGCCACCTTTAAATAGATATAGGCTTATCTCCATGTAGATACTCCAAGGATTTGAAAGCATAAAGATGCTATTCGAATCAGTACACAAGCAGGCTTACTAAACTAGTCAAAATCCCCCATATGTGCATAAAACACTTTCTAAACCAATCAAGATTTTCACAAATTTTCTGAATGAGTTGGTACAACTTATAAGAGAAGTAAAGTGGAATTTGTCATGCTTTTATATGAGGAAAATTAGGAAAGTGATTTTTTGCAAAAAACAATGCAATCTACTTTAAAACTAGCTTTCGATTTTGCCTAAAAATTGCAGAAAAGATGGAAACTCTGGATAAGGTAGGAATGCACACTTACTAAACTTGGAAGTCTATTAGTTGGAAGAATATTATCCAAAATATTTCCAAAGCACTCGAGGAGGTAGTTTTCGCAAGTTTGACCATAGAAATGCATCTGGATGCAAACTAGCCAGTGTAGGACCTATGAAATTAAGAAAAAAGATTAATTATTTTATTTTAAGTATTGGAATGGGTTTTGATTATTGCAACAATGATTTACCAAAAAATTATAAATCGTAATTTAGTATATCAACAAAAATATTATGATGATATCTAGTGGCTTCTGATATTATGCATTACAACCCATCATATTTCAACGAGTGTCTATGGTGATACACTCTGCAAAATCAATGAGACCATCAGTTATTAGTGGGGAAAATATATAAAACCCTTCCTTATTGATGCCATCAAATATTTCACAAAAGTGTGTCCATACTTCTGTGCTACTCAAATAATAGATCCCCCTATGTGTAGTTATCATATAATAGAAATGGTTCACAGATGGAAAGGATATTTCATAAAGTGGATCAAACCTCTGCATTGTTTCCTTCCAAAATGTTTGCTTTGAACCAAAAAAAGGTCTATATGGTTTATTAAAATACCAGGGACGATGAAAGGTTCGACTCTCATAAAATGTAATTATTGAGAAAATATGCACAATGATAAAAAATAGTACTTGCAAGTTCCTTTGGCTTCCAGAATGAGCATAGAGACGAGCTTGTTGTGCATGTGAGTCCCAAGACTCTAGGGATGGAGGTGCATATTCCACTCCAACACAATGTGGAAATACATTTTGTACTCCCCTAGGTTTGAACTCCGGTCTTCACCCTAAATTGTACTAAAAACAACGCCACATGAGAATGATCAACGATTCTTCTGACTTTAAGCTCCAGATGATTGCTCTATATTTGAATTCTAGTCACAATATCCTATAAGGATACTACAATTTTGTATGTGATGCTAGGTAAACTCTGCAAACTTTGTTAAACATGGTGGGAAAGTGATGAAGACAAATATAAATTTCTTCTACATCTTGAAGTTATTCTTCTGGGTTTCTATCTCTGCTACAAAATTCCCCCATTTCGCCAAATTTTCCTTCCCCCAATTTCCAATATCTTTTGCTCCATATAAATTTGATTTTTTAAATATAACTATTGTAAATTATTAATATATATTAACTCTACCCCACTCAAATTTTTATTTCCTATTCCATCAAATAACTTGTGGGAAAAGGAAACAATATTTCTATTGTTAAAATTTACTAAAGTGTACACTGTCATTATCAAAATTTCAATTTTTCATTTTGCAATTGTCAATATTAGTTATTTTTTACCCTTATTTAATTGTGTCAATTATTATTATTAGGCCACTACTATATTTTTAAATAGTTGAGAGATTGAGGGAAATTAGTGGTGGTCCAAAACATTTACAAATCATTCTTGAAGGCCATAATATTTATGTGGGTGGACCTTTAAAAACAATTAATCACATGGGATGTTGATCTGAGCATCTATACAAAATATGAAGATTTGATAAAGAGCATTCCTCTAAGAACCTAATTTATGCAATCAATTGAGCCAACCATATGATCGCAATGAAAATGATTGTTTGGAGTCATGCTGTGAGTTCACTTGGAGGGCCCTTCAACATTTTTTTTGGCACATAGTGCACATAGATGTGGTCGGGGGATCCTTTGGTAGCTTACTTTGACACTTGAATGAAGGATTTCCATTTGGCATACGACTTGGATGATAGCTAGGTAATATATAAGTAACAAATTTTGCACCCAAGGGATTAAATTTATAAAAGCTTAAACATGACTTCTAACCCTATGAGGTTCTGTAAAATTCAATGGGTAAAATTCTTAGCAGATAACAAAAGCTTCAATAGGTAAAACTATTATCAGACATGAAAAGCTTCAATGGGTAAAATTCTCAGTAGACAAGAAAAGATTCAATGGACATTACTACAATGACAAATAGGCATAGTGATAAATTACTCTTCCACAAAAAGAGAAATAGAGAAAGGCACAAAGATGTAAGGAGTATTCATTGACCTAGAAAAGACAGACATGATATCCAACCTTGGGACCCCTCTTAAATGATTTATTATTTGATTAAAAAAAAATCCTTTTTAACTGCAGGTCATGAGGAGTTGGTATGAGATTCAAAGGATTTGGGTGCCAAAATATCTTAACAAATAGCAATACTTTGGGTGGAATGATAGCCCGATTTTATTTTACCTAAAATTTCATTTTGAAAATCAAAATTAGGTATTCAACACTTGGCAAAGTTTTATTGATTAGAAGCTCAATGCATTTTTTGAAAAGTTGTTTTTGATCCTTCGAAACCCTTAATTGAAAACCATGGTTTTAGATCCAACATTATAAGTTAGGCTCTTAATTAAATACGAAAATATTTGTTAAACACAAGATTTGAATCATTGGTAAGTGTTGAGGGATTGTATTGCAAATAATTGGAAATTTGGCTATGAGAAATCCCAAATATTTTATTCAAAGTTTAAACAAAAAATTTTAACTGACACTTGGCAAATTCATATGCATTTTGGAGGTTGAATTGCAAATATTTTAATCAAACTTATCCTCCTGAATGATTTATGATATTAACACTTAGCCATATGAATGAATAAGTTTGGAGTTTTTTTTCACCAATAAAAATCATTTACTTAATATTCCATTGTTGAGTTGTGCACTATCCCCCTAAACCACTAGTTTGTCGAAACTTTAACAAACTATTGAGAGGGTCAAATGTTCAAGCAAAATATCAACAAGATGAGTACAACAAGCTGAACATTATGTTGACACCAATTTCACAACACGACAATGCTCAAAATGAAATATGACAAATATCCAAGACTCAACTAAATTAACACACTACAATGATGCATGTGATGCAACTTGGTGGATCTGTCAAAGGGATAATACAGAAACAAAAATAACGAAATAAGATATGGACATGATACAATTTTTTTACTGGATATTATATGAATTCATATATAATGTTACAATCTACTAAATTTTAACAATGCAGATGGTTTCAGAGACCCCTTTTAGGGGTTCTCTAAATCCATATGTAGTGTTAAAATTTAGTGATTATACAAATTCATTGTCAACATTATAATTTTCCATTGTCAGAGTGACACAACTAAAGATGACCAATTATTATGTGGTCCTTTTTAGTTTAGTTATTATCCCATGACCAAATTGGTCTTTTATGTTGGTCATTTTTAGTTTAGTTCTTATCCTGTGGCCAAATTGGTTATTTATCTTGGTCATTTTTAGTTAGCTCACTTAAAATTTCTCAATTTTGGTCAGTTATCCCTTAAAAAAAATGTGGTGACCTTATTTTTTGGTCACCTAGTCACTTATCCCTAATTTTGTACTAGTGTTTGCAGAGTGGTTACCATCAGATCATAATTGCAGAAGATGTGTGGAAAACTATTTTTAAATCCAAGCAGGGTCATTTTGAATAATTAGTGATTCCTTTTGAGATTTGCAATGCCCCAACTACTTTAATGTGTGTGATTAATGATGTATTCTAACCAATAGATGGCTTTGTGATTGTATACTTAGATGATATTCTTGTCTTTAGCAAATCTTGGGAAAAACATGTAGGGCATGTAAAATTGCTTTTGGATACTTTGAAAAAGGAGAAGTTGTATGTAAATTTGTCAAAATATGAATTTGGAAATTTTTTTTTAGTGTACATGGGTCATAGTGTAGGAGGAGGACAATTTAAGAATGACCCTTCCAAAGCTGATGTAATTGTAAATTGGTCGAAGCCTACATCTGCAACAGAAGTCAAAATCTTCTTGGGAGTTGTTCAGTATTGGAGGAAGTTCATATCCAACTTCTCTTCATTGAATCTCCTTTTCATACCTTGACAAGTGTGAATAAAACATTTCAATGGGGAGGTAAAGAGTAGAAATATTTTGATACATTGAAAAGAAAGATCAGCACTGCACTAGTGCTAACATTTCTTGAACTTTAGCAACCATTTGAGATGAAATTGATGCCAATAGTTATGCCTTGGGAGTAGTATTAATGTAGCACCGCAAGTCTATTTGTTACCATTCAAAATATTTTTCACAAGATGTGGCTAATTACCCCACATATGACAAAGAGTTGTGTGCATTGGTTCAAAGTGTTAATAAATGGAAGCACTACTTGATGAGAATATGACTATCATTCATATAGATCACCAGCCTTTACAATACCTCCAGTCACAAAAAATATATACAAATCTTGTCACTATAGGTGGATGGGGTTCCTTCAGCAACTTCATTTGGTAATCAAGTACAAGAAAGGTTTAAGTAACAAAGTAGTAGATATGATTTCTAGACCTCCTATTGTTGCATCCATTGTTTTTCAAAATGCTTCTCTTTCTCATGATAGATATGTTGAGAAATATACTAATGATGAAGATTTTAAGAATTGTTATGATAAGCTAACCCATGGTGCATAGTTATATGACTATTAATTGCAGCATAAGTCACTCTACCATCTTGGTAATCTATGCATTCCAGCCACTGAAAGAGATCATGACATCCAAGAACCACATATTCTCTTGTGTCTGGGAATTTTGGGGTGGGAAAAAATTTGGCCCATTTGCAAAGACTTGTGTATTGACCTTGAATGGAATAAAGTATAACCAAATATGTAAAGGCCTGTGTGATGTGGTATACTTGTAATCCCACTAATAGAAAATTGGGGCTGTAGTCACCACTGGTTGTTCCATCTCATCCTTGGGAGAGAAAATACATGTATAGAAGGGGTCATAATTATTTGTATGTGGTAGTGGATAGGTTAAACAAGACGTGTGTCTTGATTCCATGTAAGCAATAGATCAATGTTGAGCAAACTGCTCATTTGTTGTTTCAGCATATATGGGTCCATTTTGTACTACCCATTTCCATCATCTTAGATTGGGATTCTTAAATCCATGGTGAGTTTTGGACCTGCTTGTGGAGAATGATGGATACCAAGGTGAATAGGAGTACTTATTTCCATCCAAAAGCCGACAGATAGATAGAGGTGGTAAAAAATACCATGGCTCACTTGCTTTGATGTTATTGCAATAGGAATCCTAAGTTGTGGGATGATCATATTCTATAAATTCAACATGCCTACAACCAAGCCTTGCATTCTTTCACTTAGATTTATCCATTTGAGACATGTTTTGGGTATTTTCCTAACACTCCATTAGACTTGAAATATGGGAAATATTCAGATTCAAGTGTTTCATGATATGAAGACAAGGCCCACAAGTTCATTTAGATAATTCCACAGGTACACCAGGTAGTGCAAGAGTAATTGGAGAAGATCCAAGCAAAGTATAAGGATCGACATGACAAGCATCAAGTTGATCACCAATTTTGAGTTGGGGACCAAGTGTTATTTCACATCAACAAATATCAATTGAAGGGTGAAGGAAAGAAGCTCAATCCTATAAGATATGGTCCTTTCACTATCTTGGAAAAGATTGGCACCAATGCCTTTCATTTAGATCTACCTTATTACATGCATATTTACTTAGTTGTAAATACAGATAAATTGAAACTTTACGAACCTCCAATGATTATGGATCCAAGGGAGAATGTTTATGTTCCATCAGTTGATGAATTTGCACCTGAGTACTTGGACAAGCTTAAAGAAGATGACATCCTTGATAAAAGGATGAGGACTTCAAGAAGGGGTGATGTGGAGTATCTTTGAGTTGGCCTAAAGGGCACTCATGCAAGCAGGAATGATGTATCAAGAAGGGAAAGGTGAGGGAGAAATTCCCTCACTTGACTATTGACTGATGATGATTTTGGAGGCCAAAATCCTTTCAATGGGGAGGTATGATCCAGGAGGATCTCCGAATGGGTCAATTTTCAAACTCAACAAAATGTAGTGGAACCAACATCCATGCGTAGAGCTCGTCAAGCTTATTTGTTGACACACTTATGTTGACAGGGGTTCACTCCATAGATCTATGGACACACATTGACGCAAGCTTCCTAAACATTGAATTGGACAGGTTTTACCCTATCCAGCACTGACCTACAAAGAATATGCAGTCTCACCCAAGATGTCTGAGGGAGGGCTGCAGGAACCACGTTTTCGTAGATGGAAGAGGAATTTTGCATGATCTCTTACTCTATCGCAACATTAATCAGAGATCCAAGGTTCAAGCATATAATTCATACTTATCCTCGTTCAAAATAGACTCATACATCGTAGTAACATAATTTAGATTCATTTAACTTAACAAAGGCATCAACATATATTAACTCGACGAACACAACAAGAATTCACATCATTCAAAAACATGTAAATTCATAGACCACACCATCATTAATTTCACAACTTATGCATAAGTTTCATCATCAACATCATTCTTATATTATCTCCAAAACCACCTTGCAAAAGAAAAGTATTCCTTGGTCGAATAGACTCATACCAGAAAATACATTTAGTCACAGATCAAATCACTTACAACATGACTGATTCACATAATCTATCAAGCAGATTATATCCGATGATTCCACAGACAATTACACACATGATGATAATAATCCCATAGATGATTCCACTCGATCATGATCTAATGAATCTACTCCAAACTCTACTTATAGGCTTGAGTAGTTACAAAAAGGTCCACATAGCCGACTTCCTAACTAATTTTGACCAAAACTTATAACTAACTCAACCATAATGACCAGATTTGTCGGTATCTTCTTCCGCGCAGTTGAATCTTTCTCTTGTTGATGTCTTCCTTATTGATGGTGGAAGTGAACCTTGCGCATCCTATCACCTTGCCAACAGGCCCCCAACACAAAATTGTGGCTCTTCCTTGAGCCACATTATCTAGAAATTACCGGTGCATCTAACTTTGTCCTGAATTCATCGTATACCATTTTTACTTCATTGACAGCTACTTTGACCTTCACTTTGATTGTTGTGCACTGCTCCACTTCTTGCTCTATTGGGTGTTTCTCATTCATATGTTGTATTGTGGTTAAGTCCTCCTTCATCTTTGTGATCTCTTCCATTGCTATGAGTGCCAGTTCCTTTGCTACACTCTACAGTTCATCTAACTGCGCCGACCTCCGCTGGTGTCTTGTACATGCCTTATTGACACGATGTTGTAACTCCTTAAGCTCCATTGCCTTGGTCACCTGCACAGGTGGGGGAATCCATTTTAGGTAATCTTGTAGAGCTGACAATTGCGCTTATGCTTCAGTCAGTTAAAATTCTAGACGGTGTAGCTGCTCATCTTGCACCAAATTCACCCAATACTTGGTGATCTCCTTTGCAATTGTTCACACTACCTTCTCATTTTACTCAATGAATCCTATTCTTTATGTGATCTTCTCTAGCGGTGTGCTTGGTACCGCTCATGCTTGCAGATCTGCATTCTCTTTCGTCAAATCATCGACTATTTTTCCCAGTAGCAACACCTTTTCTTTGGTGAACATTTCTGTGGTAATTTTTGGAATTTCTTCACATGCAACCAATATTTCTCTCTCTAATCACTTCCTGTCATCAAAAGTCTTGGTCTTTTCATTGAAAACTACCTCTTGATCCATCTTCAATCGTTGAAGCTATGCTTCTGTGCTCTTGCTTGCTTTGGAGACTTGACCAATTGGTCATGCACCATCACCTCGCGGTCTCTGATTTCTTGACTTGCTTCATTTTGGAGGAAGGACATCATATGAATCTGTAGATCATTAATGTCGAAGACGATAAAGTCAAATTGTTTCAAGGTGGTGTCGACATCTTCATCCTCCGTCATAAGTGCTTGTGGAGAAATATCTATCATCCACACTTTCTTTCCAATACTTACCTTGGCTACTCTTTGTAGTGCATTTGTTTGCGATACCCTGGTTTCCAGTAATGCATTTTTCAGTGACTATAGCAACCCTTTTACTTGGTGGAAATACCCCATGGCATGTTGTGTTACTTTTTCTTTGCTTTCATTGGTCACCATAGTAATTGTGGCTAGTATCTTGATTACTTGTTTGTTCGAGAGATTCATGGTACTACTCCCTTCACCTGGTTCAAACGAGCACTTTGACTGTGCTTCTTCCTGTTGCTTCTCCAGCTTTGAATCTGTTGGAGTTGTCGATGATTCCTCCTATGAATCCTCTTTTGATTCCTTCGGTTTATCCTTCTCAGTTGGAATATCGGGTGGTGGTCCAGTTTCTGTGTCTGACAATTCTTCAACGCGTACTAAAACTTTCCACTCTGCTAACTATTCATCAATGATTGTGTCCAACTCTTTGTCAGTCAATTTGTATTGTTCTGTGAACCACTGATGCTATGGATGCTTCCATTCCTAAATGTGGATAGCATGCGGGGATATTTCTAATCACGCAAGCCTCTTATACTTTTTCACGACCTCGGTTGCGAGTCGCGATATTTTTCCTATCCCATCCTGTAGTCCATAAAAGTATAAGTAGAACTGGATGTTATTGTCAGTTTTTCACTCCTTGTTGTCGAGAGACCATATATTCTTGTACCGTGCTCCTTTGCATATGTTGACGGCTTCAATATCCATTTCTTGATAGTACTTTGGTTCCATCCAACCCACAAGTGCAATAAGTATCAACATCCAGGAGTAGGTAAATGGTCTTCTCCCTTCTTATGCTAATACAACATATTCAATCAACCAGTTTAGCAAAAATAAGGCCCAATTCATCTGAAATCCCACTTTGCATTTCTCCATGCATGCGATAACTCCTGATGTGCACTGTTTTGTCCTATTCTTGCACATGATTTTCATGGCCAGCAGCTTTGCTGCAATTCATACTCCCTGGTCATTAATGGTGTCAATTACATATGCTGTCTTATCGCGTATCACATCATACTTCTTCTTTAGCCTTGCCGCCATCTTCTTCTCATTTTCCTTTGCTCTAAAGTATTTGGATGGATTGGCCCCTACCTTAGATAGGCCAGTGATTTGTGATATCAATTTGACCTTGATGGGGATATTTGCATCCAACCATAGATACCCACCACGGAAAAATGATAAAAACTAGTTTACACATGCGTTAACCTCCTCTGAGCACCCAAAATGTGGCATGTGGTTTATGGCCATCATCCAAGAGTGATGCAATCCTAATGCCCATTGCACTGGTTTTTTGGTGATGGGACCTTTGTCACAATGCGCTCTATGTTCATATTTGTCCCTTATGCATTATGGGTATTCTAGAATGTCACGATCACTGTATTACAACTTCTGCAATTGTGGAACAATGCTCATCGTGACATGTACTCCCTTCGACATTTCCTACATTCTGATGTTATACTTCTGATTCTTACTGTTGCGTACCATCGATGATCTTGGGTTCTAGAGCAGTACATACCCCGAGATATCATCTATTATTGGACCTTTATTCACCGTTAAGTCCTCCCCTCCCATCATCAATGGGCCAAATTCTGCCTCCGTTGCCCTTGTTGAACTGCACTCCACTTCTTCCTAGGTGGCTTGAATTTCTGGCTACTCTTCTACAATTGGTACACTATGTAGCAATGATCCTTGTGTCCTGGTGCTTGAAATCATTTGTGCCATGGCTATTGTTCTACTTCTCATCTCCTTCACTCTTTGCTTGCTCTCCTATACTTTCCTTTGCTCTAATTCATCTTCTCAATGCATACAATGGTTCGACCCATGCCTCATGGTTGATTCTTATAGCCTCCGCTGCTTTGTGTGAAGGATTTTGACCATCATTTCCAAATCCCTCAAATATTGACCAAATTTTGTGTTAATTATGCAAATCTAACTGTCCATTTTGTCCTTAAATATGCGTCTTTCCCACTTGCACCATCTCTCGTCGAGTTTAATTTCTTCATTTATTGTCTGATTTGACCATGTCGGGCTTCATCTGTTATCACCAAGCTTTAAACTTTTGCTGTGATTTGTTTTTCCTTTACTGTTGATACACTTTGCTATGATTTAATTTTCCTTGCTTTCCCCTTTTTGTTTTTCATTTGCATGGCTGTCAACATTGGTGTCGCACGTGGCTATTTCGATAAAGCTTTAGCCGACTTCCATTTACTAGCTTCGGTAATAATACTATGTCTAACTATTGTAGTTGTACTTCACCTCTGTTGGTAATAAATAGAATAACATACGGTCCTAACCAATGCATATGTAGCTTACCTGGGTGCTTCATGAACTTGCTGTTGTATAGGAGAACTATATCTCCGCGTTGGAAGTACTTTGCTTTTACATGGTGGTCATGCCATGCCTTCTGTCGATCCTTCTCTACTTGCTAGTGGAAACCTATAATGAAATGATCCTCCTTGAGCTGCAACAACTATGCTAACCTTTCTTTAGCCGCTCCTTTGTCACTCATGCCTGTCGATGCCGCTATGCATAGGCTGGGAATGATGTACTCCATCGACATTACCGCTTCTTGTTTGTAAACGAGCTTGGATGACATTTTTCTCATCATTATTTTACATGTTTTCCTGTAGGCCCATAATATCGCATGGATTTTCTAAAATTACTTAGTCATTGCGCTAATCGTCCGATTGACAAAGTGACTCCCTTGGTCACTCATCAATATATTGGGAAAACCAAACCGAGTAACCACATTGTTGAATAGGAACCTAGTTGCTATGGAAGATGTACAATCTGTCACTGGTGTTGCCTATGCCAACCGTGTTAAGTAGTATATTGTATTAATGATATATCATGCACCCATCTATTTCCCTAGGGGATTGATGGGTTCCACAAAATCCCCATTTATCAAATGATTGTAGTGTTACCTTAGGTACTAGTGTCATCTTGTCCCGTCGTGACGGATTCCCCGTCCTTTAACAAACATCACATCTTTTAGCAGAATCTATGACATCACTGTGTATTTTTGGCCACCATAAGCTAGCTCTGAGTATCTTTCTAGTGGTTGCGTGACCTCCATAATGTTATCTTGCAATTCTCTCCTGCATCGATGACAATACTCTCTCCTGCTCATGTGACATAACATATCGACGTAGAATTTCATCTGGCCCCATTTTGTATAGCTATCCCATGATTAGCTAGAAATATGTAGCTTTGATGACCAATTTATGCTTCTTACTCATGGTGAATTCCTCTGGTGCTTTTCATGTCGTAAAAAATTGGAAAAATTTCTCATAATGGTTATCCACCATTCTGATTCTAAACAACTGCACATCCGATAAGCTGTCCTCGATGCTGCTTGGATCTTCGTCTGTCTCTATCCTTGACAGATGATCAGGTCCTACATTCAACCTTCATGGCTTCATAATGATCTTGAAATTGAACTCTTGGAATAGTAATAACCATCGACAAATATTTCCCGCCAACACAAGCTTGTTAACCAGGTACTTCAGTGCTGAGTGGTTCGTAAACATTTTGAAATGTCCTCCCAACATGTAGTGGAAATTTTTCTGTAATGCATACACCATCACCAATCCCTCCCTTTCTATCATTGTGTAGTTTCTTTCCGCACAGGACAACTTCCGACTTGCGAATATGATTGGGTGACCTATCACTCCTTCTCTTGGTTGAGCCAAAATCACTCCTAATTCCAGTGATGAAGCATCAACATGGATGTGAAACTCCTTCGTCCAATCTAGAAAAACTAATAATTGGTGTTGCGACCATTTTCTGCTTCAGAGTATCGAGACTTATTTGACATTTGTCGTTCCATTCGAACTTCACATCTTTCTTCAACAGTTTCGACATTGGTGTTGGGATCGCTATGTATCCTCTTATGAAATTCCGGTAATATCCCGTGTGACCCAATGTCGTGCTTAGCTATTTTATTGTCGTCGGTGCTGGTAGGTTTACAATTACCATAATCTTGGTGGAATCGACCAATATAACTTCCTTACATACAATATGTCCCAACATAATCCCAAATGGGGCGAAAGATACACACTTCTTCAAATTCAACAAGATCTGATGCTGTCGACATCTTTCTAACATCAACCGAAGGTTCACAGTGTACCCTTTTACCAACCCATAGACTGTCCAATCGTCCATGTAGATTACCAGGAATTTATGAATGAAGTCCTTAAACACAGCGAAAACTATACTTGAAAAATCATAGGTGCATTTTTGAGACCAACTGACATTACCATGTACTTAAAACATCCCCATTCCATTACGAAAGTGGTATTGTGGCTATCCTCCTTCACAATCCTTATATGGTGGTAGCCTGAAAATACATCCATGAACAAATAAATCTCTTGTCCTCCAACTCCTTCCAATACTTCGTTAGTGAACGATGTTGGGAACAGATCATGAATATTTGCGTCGTTCATCTTCCTTAGGTTGACACATATTCGAATTTCCCCCGTCTTTTTGTCTTGTACAACCATCAAACTGATCCATTCTGACTCTTCAATAGGTTCGATAATGTCGACATCCATCATCCATTCTAATTCTACTTTGACGCGTTCCTTGTATCTCGGGTTCAATCAGTATGGTCTTTAATTTACTGGTTTCACATCTTTCTTTAGAGGAATTTTCATTTTTCCCAAGTCGGCTGAAATCCCTTTCATCTCAACAAATTTCATCGAAAATAAATCCTGGAATTCATGCAGCAGGTTAGTGATATTCTCCATAGTTGTCTCATCCCAATAATCCCCAATATTAGCAAATTTTGGGTCCTCTTTCATCCCGATATTTACCTTTCTTATCTCGAGGATTTGTTTGACTTTATTGGATGGTATTTATGGTGTTGCAATATCCCTACTTTCCTATGATTTTGAGATGTTGACAGTGCTTGGATCATCCTCATTGTCAAGATCTCCTGTCACATTGTAGCATTCTGACATTAACTGTGTTATTGGTATCTTCTGTGATTCCGTTGGTAACTCAGCCAGAACTATTTCCAACACTTTGTTGCAGATGTCCTGAAGCGCTCTATGTATGAATGGGTTTCCATTCACAAAGATGAAAGTATGACTGAATCTGACAGTCAGTTCTTCCCATGTTGTAATTTCTCTTCCTAGTTCTGCTGAAACGTACCACCTCCGTGGTATTTTGTCCAATGTATGGTCAAATGATGGACCGATTCTTCCATTAGATTCAATACCCATGCAGTTTGGCATGCGACCAAATGATCACTAGGATCATTCCTTCCATCATATTTCTTTCCTTGGTAGTGCTCCGCTTCCCCAAATTGAATTTCCATTATTCCCAGACATATATGCCAATCTCCTATCGAGGTCTTGTGTGTATCCCACCATGTTTCCGGAGTAGCCTTCAGTGCTTCTTCCAAAACCAATAATTGCTGAGGCTTTGATACCTTATCCTCGAATTCGTTAATAAAAATAGCCAAGTTAGGTTTTTCCTTCATACGTCAGTAATTCAATGACTTTTGTTTCTACCCAGTGCAACGACTGAGTGACTCACCACAATTTTCTGACCGATACTTCATGTCACCGGTTTTGCCAATTCTCTAGTGCATCGTCAGATTTAGATGATGCAGAGCTAATACTTCTCCAGTCGAGATCTCCATCCGTAGTGGGGTCGATGCAGTCTTCAAAAATATTATAGGAATTATCCCATCCTCCCACAACTTCCTCTTTTACTCGTTCGACATATATTTGGCCTCCACTGGGATCTAATGGGGAAATAATCTGCATGTCACGATTCTCAAAAGTCATTATTTTTTCCTTGAAGTTGATAAATTCCAAATTGTCATCCGCTCAGCTAATTCCCAACAGTGCAGGATATGAGCTACTTTCTTCGACTATCTCAATAATGTCAAAGTTTTCGTATGTCTTTATTCTCTCCACTTCAATAGGTAGGTGGGGTACTCGACCGATTGGAGACACCCTAGCCTGATTTGCTAGTCGTAGCTGTACATGAGACCAAACCAACTGCAGTCTCCCCACCCTTTGCCATGTTTTCTTTGTTAGGATATTTACGTCTGATACTATATCTAAGATGACTGAATCCACATCATAATCACCTATCTGGACATTCATCCTCATTTCCCTTCCCGTTTTCTTCTTATGCAAAGAATTCATTGAGTGTTCTTGTTGTCCTTTCTCCCTTCGGTACAACAAGTTCGATATTTCCACTAATGCATCTGGATCTTTTTCTAGCGACATACAACTCTCTAGAAAAATTTGCAAAGTACTAACCTTCCTTGATGATCTCGACATAGCTGTCGAATAAAAAAATGGTGGCATTTCATAGACATGTAACTTACCCATGTTTCTTTTCAATATGTCTCTCGTGTCAAAGAAGGTTTCCTTTTCAACGTTTACATCAAATTGTATATTCTTCTGAGCCGTCGGCCAGATATTTATTAGTGGTTCATCAACTCCTCTCGTTTCTCCTGTAACAAATATAAATTTTATAAATATTAACATTTAAATACTAAGTAGTTTAATTAGGGTAATTAATTAATTACTCAATCCAATTATCAATATATATTTGTCCTATTAATGACTTATCGAATATTCTAGGTGTTCTAGTAATATTGATTGTGTAAAGTGAATAATTACTCGCTTCATTTGGTATTAGTGATAGTTTGTTATCCAAACCTTTGGCGATACCGTGATTTTTAATCATAATCCTGGGGAGTCCCTAAATTTATGGTCTTTGACCAAGTAAAAAAGAAAAGAAAGTCAAAATAAAAAATAAAAAGGAAAAAGTAAAAAAAAGAGAGAAGAAGAAGGAAGATTGCCATAAAAAAGGAAGGTAAAAAAACAAGTAAAAAAAAGAGTAAAACCACAAGTGGTTTCTCCACCCACGGTTTTGTTTTAATAAGTGGTTTTTTAATTCTAGGGTTAAACCCTAAATCTCACCCTATTGATAAAAAATATATATCAATAATATTATTAGTAATAATAAAAATTATTATTGTTATATATTTTTTGAAAAAACCTTTCAACCCAATTCACAAAAAATATATATACTATATTATTATTTTTAAATAATAATTGGTCATATATTATATTTGTTATTATTAAATTTTTAATAACAATAGTAATTAACAATAATAATAATAATAATTACTTAATAAATTTCTATTTAATAATTGTGTTATTTACAATTATTACTTTATACAAGAAGGAAAAAGAATCAAATAAGATATTAAAAGAGACATATTGAGAATTATTACAGCTTTTGTACCTACCCTTCTAGGAGAAAAGAAGACAAAAGTGAAGTAAAAACATAGTCGCAAATAATGGCACCTACATATTCGGAAATGAAGTCACAGCTACAAACAACAGTGGACGACTTAGAGCAATATAAGGCGATCAATAAAACTCTACAAGCTAAGGTTGAGACGCAGAAGTGGTTGAAAGCGTGGAAAGACAATGAGAATCGTCGCTTATGGAATCAAAATCGACAGCTAGAATGAACCATAAGAGATAACAAGAAAATGTTATTTGATGAGGATAAAGAAGTATCATGTTTAAAAATTCATAATCAATACCTAGAAGACCATATCAGAAAGTAAAAAAATGACAACAAATCACCATATGGAAGCAATAATGATTTAGAAGAAGAAATAAAGCATATAAACAAGCTCATCATGGAAAAAGATGCTGAATTAGTGCAAGACCAGATGAAGTTAGAAAATCAAGAAACCGAGTTACGCCATCGTCAACAACAAAAAGAAAAACTATAGCAGCAGTATGCCGACAGTAAGAAGACACATAAGTTAGAAATGCCAAAATTCAACTAGGTGTTATCAAGAAATACCGAAGATATTTCTCGACTATGAAATCATAACAAAAAATTGATTACAAAGATAAAAAAATTGAAAAATAGTAGCAAGAAGGAACACTCCAGTGAAGACCTTGAAGGAAGAATGCTGAAAAAGCAAGAAGAAAACCAGTGTCTAATTAATCGTAATCAGGAACTAGAGAATCAAATCAAGAAATTAGAAATTGAAAAAAAGTCACAAGATGAAAGAATAAAAAAGATCCAGAATCATAACAATCTATTGGAGAACCAAGAAGCACAAATCCAGGAAAATGCATCAAAAAATCAAATCGAGGAAGTGAAGACAGTTCTCGTCGCAATAAAAAAAACAAAAAAAACAACACATACACCTTACAGACATCCTAATTATAATCGTCATTTTGACCAACGACATGATCAAAACAAGCATTCACAGAAGAATTATGTTGACAAGCGAAAAGGCCAACATACTAAGCAACAATTGAAACAACCCATTCCACAAAATTATCTTAGAGATCTGATAAAAGTAGATCTGGGATCGACCACAACAAATATGATGCGACAATTCTCCTTGGGAATCCGTAACTCGTATCGTCTCATTTCATCAAGTGTCACAATTAGAAAAAGGAAAGGATCTTGAGATGACAGTTCAAGGGAATTCAAACATTATTACTGATACAAGCTTTGAGGACAAAGATTCCCTTAAGGGGAAGGAAATGTAACAAATATAAATGTTATAAATATCAACATTTAAATACTAAGTAGGTTAATTAGGGTAATTAATTAATTACTCAAGAGGCGACTTGAAAAGTCACCCCCCTTACCACTTAGGGTATAAAATACCTGACACTAATTCTTGTAAAACATATTTTTATCTATCCAATTATCAATATATATTTGTCCTATTAATGGCTTATAGAATATTCCAGGTGTTCTGGTAATATTGATTGTGTGAAGTGAATAAATATTCGCTTCATCTCCTCTTCGAGTTACCACTATGACATTTGCTAGTTGATTTCTAGGTTTTGTCGATATTTTTCCTATAGTTGGTCCTTGATTTTGATTCTGATTCTGGTTCGCATTCTAGTTTGGTTGTGGTTGTGGCTGGTTCTTGGATTACCACTTCACAATCAACTCTGGGAATTATCCAAGAATATGATCTGTGGAACTGCAATAAGTACATTGAGACTGCATATTGGGGCAGTCTCTCTGGTAATGTCCCAACAATCCACAATTATATCGTGTTACAGGACTATGACCTCGTCCCATATCTCCTCCGCGACCAAAGCCTCCATTGTGACCTCCCCAAAATCCTCCTTGAAATCCTCCTCATGGCTAATACTGTGGTCGGTTGAACTGCCGTTGATTAGGTTGTGGCTGAGTGTATTGCGGTTGAGTATACTGCAGTTGCTGTTGGTTATAATACAGTTTCTTCTGATTAAAATAAGGTTGCAGTTGTGGTATTTCTACTGGTCATTGTTCTTCTCATTTCATAAATTATGTATGCATGGTTCTTTCTTAGAGAAAATCATATGCTTTGTAGTAATTTTCTTCATGGCCAACCGATCGACAAAAGTTGCTGAAAAGGTTTGTAGGATTCGACACAACCTTATGAAGGTAGACACATTCCTCGGACCGATGTCCTCTAGTCTAAAAATCCAACACCATGGAAGTCCTCGTTGACTTAGTGGATTAGGAGCTCCATCCTGTAAATATTCATGGAAGTCTGGGAATTGATCCTTATGTTGTCCTTCTATCCAACATTGACTGCACCATACTTATTTTCCCTTCTTGATATCCTACAACTGAATAGTAAGGTTCTCTAATTGCGACTAGATATGGCTCACGCCAACCCCCATTTTTCCAACTGGTGAAGCTTCCAAATTCATCATGATTTATAGAGCTTCTGTTTGGGACACAATCTTTTGTTGCATTAGTGGCATACAGATGTGTGGTACCAAAGATATGATAAAAAATTCCTTATGTTGTACATCACTCATTCCAAATATGACCTTAGCTATTAGAGTTTTGAATCACTGATCAAAATCCCATACAGACTCATTCAGAAATTGCTTTATTTCCTTCAATTTGGTAATATATTGCGATTCAGATTTTGGGTTTTTAAATTCCTTGATTAGTTTAGTTTTGATCTGCGCCAGGGTCTTCTGAGGATTCCCTCTCACTACTTTCAAAAATTTCATGTACCAATCCAACGCTCGACATCAAAAGGTTGCAACTAGTTGTCATTTCCTGATATATTCATCTTGCACTTCTTTTACTGTCCATACTGCTTCACATAGGAACCAATACTGCTCAAGATCTTCAATCCCATTACCTTGGAACAAGGGTAGCTTCACGTCATCACCTGCCATTTCGAGTCTTCTTCCGGTATTCGTTGATCCACTACTATTACTATTGTGCTGACACACAGGATAATATTGTGATGACATTGTGTTTCTTCCCCTTGCATTTGGCATAATGCATGTAGGTGTAGGTATGTTGTTGCTTTGGGTCGGTCCTTCCCTGGACTCGAGTGTAGCCTAATTGTTTCCTTCATCACTGTAGTGTCTCTTAGTCCCTTATGGTCCCTTCTCGTAGTTTCTTGTTTCGGTCACACCCAGACTCTCCTTAGAGCTCCACCTTTCCTCTTGATGGAACCTCACCCCACTTCGTAGTAGACCACAATCTTCCTCATCTTCCCTCACAGTCTTGTCATAACTTCCATCCATATACCCCGTATCATTCTGTTATACCCAAATCCTGTCACCATCATGTGATAAGACCTTTAACTTCCATGTTTTCCCTTAATCCCAACACTTGGAGTTGAAACCTACTTTGTTTGTCAATCTTACATGAAAAAACTCAACACCGCGCTTTCCTTGTGTCCCATGAGTGGTACCTTGCTTGCATTTCCTGTTTCTTGTTTTCCATAAGCAGTGCCACTGCCTGTGGCTTTTGCTCCATGAGCGTTTCTTATCTAAACCGCTCTGTCATAAGAGAAGAAAAGCGGTACTCTGGGTAAAATGGGAAAAAGAGAAGTTTCTCGAGGCTTCTAGATCATGAGCCTCGTTTCCTCCCTTATCCCTATCATTGTGGGTCAATTGAGATCGAGATCCCCCATCATAGGATCTTAGAGGCCACCTCATTCACAAATCTCTCAACTATGCCTATCCATTGAGCCTTATAAATACAAGCTCATGTTCATAGTTGAGGGGGATAAATATAGAGGTATTGTTATGTTGTTGGATTGACTACCTAGTCCAAATCATTGGAGAGCATAGAGAGAAAAGTTGGAGCTTATGGGGATGAGATGTTGGTTTCATGGAGATGTTTGTCAACACTAAGGCAATGGTTGTAAGTTTCTCCTTACATATTTAATGCAAAGCTGATTTCCATCCCACAGTACCGTTGTTTTGATTCCGCATGTACATGTTGCTAGATTCCTTAGTCACTAACATGGATAAGTAGATGATGTTCTGGTAGCTTTGATGTGTTTGCATGTTTGATCTGTTTACAGGTACATAGGTTCACTATCAAAGCAACATTCTAGCTGTCTACGACATCCAGGGAGGGTCTTCATCCTTTGTTGTTCACTCATTTTTTTTGGATTTGAACCATTCAAACCAGAGGAACAACTTCTGTCCGCAGAAGGTGAAATATTCCTGGTTACAAATCTGGCGACTCCGCTGGGGAGTAGCAATGTATCGGTTGATCTGATATTCCTCAGTTCTTGAACTCTTGTTTGAATCCAGGCTCCATCTCCAACTCTCTTCAGTAAGACCTGATATCTGACTTAGTGAATTTTGGTTTGAAACTTCTAGATCTATTTAGATTTGAATTATTTCGACCTTTTATGCTCTTTTTTACTGTCAATCCATCAATTTTTGCCTTGATCTGATCAATCTCTGACTTGATATTTGGTTTGAAAAGAAAGAATTGCATTTACATTTGGGTGTGCATTTTTTGGAAGAAAAGTAAATCTCTCTCCCTCTCTTAAGTAGAATTTCATTAAAGAGGAAAACTTGCATTATCATATAGATCAGTGTACATCTTCTTTAAATTCAAGTTTTCACTCCAATTTGAGTGATAAGTTAGTGACATGTTCGGGGGTCGTTAAGCATAGGAGCTGTCATTACTCGTCTGCATTACATCTCGGGACTCGTGCGGTTCTTCCACGTACCGTCGGTATATAGAACGACATTTCACGTAACCTTGAGGTATATAGAAAGGTACTTCACATACTCGATTATATATCTAAAGGCCCCTTGTGTACGGTTATGCATTAGACAACACTACTACCGATTTGAGCTCCCATGTACCTTGCGTATATTGGGAGACCCTTTTAGGAATCCTCAAACCATCTGAGTTATCCTATTGGCCTGTCCTATGAGGTTCCTGACTCTTATCCACTCCTTTCACATGTTTTCTTGTTGCTTTGAGTTTGAGTAGTACTTTCTTGTGCGTGGTAGTTAGGGGGTTATTAGAGAGTTTAGAGATGGCATCCTC
This sequence comes from Pseudotsuga menziesii, assembly GCA_001517045.1. Taxonomy (NCBI): domain Eukaryota; kingdom Viridiplantae; phylum Streptophyta; class Pinopsida; order Pinales; family Pinaceae; genus Pseudotsuga; species Pseudotsuga menziesii. The sequence continues at coordinate 750,722 of LPNX010085308.1, forward strand.
ATTTGGGACTACCACTCAAGAGGTCCCTTTCCAAGGTGTACCTTTTGTATTCCCTCCAAGTGAAGGTATTGGTCCTCCCTTTATTGCCACTCTAAATCTTCCTGGATTAACTATAGGATTACTGGTCTGGATGTTTAATATAGTAATTCCTATTACACCTAGTGTCTCAAATGTCAGCTCTCCTCCAGGAGAGGATCGACCTCAACCTAATCGCTCTCCTTCATCGGTTGTTTTTTCACCCCTTTCTTCTTCTTCACTTGACCAAAGCTCTATGGTTAGTAGTCATGTGGATAAGAAGAAGAAGAAAGGGAAGAGTAAAAAGAAGAAGGATAAGAAAGAGAAAATGTAGCAACTATCTGCCCTTGATGGTGCTCATTCTAAGAGAACGCCTGGAAAACCCAAGTTCCCTTGTAAGCTTTGCAAGGGGGACCACCTTCTTAAGGAGTGTCTCGGTCTCTCCCGTGTACAAGAAGAGTGGTCCAAAAGATCCAAACCGTCTGTGTCATCAACCTATGATCATTAGGTTGACGATACTCCCTCAACTAGTGACACATTGGTAAAAGGTCATAAGGGTAAAATCTTGTATCCTTGTTTGATATGCAAGGCTATGCATCGTACTTTTCTTTGTCCAAGCATGGATGAAGCTTCGTGTTGGTTGGAAAATATTACTGATCATCAACAAGTGATTCCAACAAGTGATAGTAAGTTATCCCTCGATTCCTCACTGGTTGACCAAGTGATCAATTCAGTTTCATCTATAATTTATCCCACTCTTCCTTCAGAGAGTGAGGTGGTCGAGTCGATGTCATCTCTACCCGATCCCACTCTTTCATCAGAGAGTGTTAAGACTGGAGTAGTTTCTTTGACCAAATCTTCGTCTTGTTCTTCTCTTCCAATAGAGAATGAACCAAAAACTGCCAAGGTTTTTATGCTTCATTCTGATTGTTCTCGACAAGAGGAAATTTTGTCTGTTTCGACAGAACCCTCTTCAAGTAGTGAGGTTATTTCCTTTGACTGGAGTAACCTAACAGAGTCTCATCTTCATTCGAGTGTTCCTTTCCAGATAGTCGTGAATGTTACTTCTAGGAGGATTCTTCGCACTGTTGTTGACGAAGGGGCTTCTGTTAGTATTCTATACTCAACTGCTTGGCAAGCTTTAGGTTCACCTCAGCTTGTGCCAGCCACCGATCAGACACTAGCTTTTAATCAAAGACCTACTACACCTTTAGGGACCCTTCCTTATTTTCCTATTAAATTAGGAGGGAAAACTGTCTGTATTGATGTTATGGTGGTCCAAGGTCCTTTAGATTTCAATCTGCTCCTTGGACATGATTATGTGTACGCCATGAAAGCCATAGTGTACACACTCTTTAGAGTTATGCATTTTCCCCATGATGGAAATATTGTGACCATTGATCAGCTTTCTTTTGTTACACCTGACCATCGCATTACTCCTAGTAATCAGATTGCACTGAATGTACCACATGTTCTTGTGGCTCTTTCCCCTTCTAGTTAGCTTCTTCCCATCATAGGTAAAATGGGGGGCATGGCTCTAGTCTATGGACATCATAATGGAGCTAAGTTGCTAGCTTTTATGAAATGGGGGAAACCTACCAACCTATGGATATCATGTTGGGTAGGAGTAGGTTTGAGCAAAGTTCCCATTCTGTGTCAAGCTCATTAAAAAATGAAACAAATGCCTATGAGCAAAGTTCCCATTCTGTGTCAAGATCATTAAAAAATGAAACAGATGCCTTTGAGCAAAGTTCCCATTCTATGTCAAGCTCGTTAAAAAATGAAATGGATATCCTCAAGCATAGTTTACCTTTTGGTTTCAAGCTTGCATAAAAATGAAACCATTCTTGAGCAAAGTTCCCATTCTGTGTCAAGCTCATTAAAAAATGAAACAACACTTGACCATCATGTCAGTTTTACCTAAGCAAAGTTACCATTCTATGTTAAGCTCGTTAAAAAATGAAATGGATCTCCTCAAGCATAGTTTACCTTTTGGTTTCAAGCTTGCATAAAAATGAAATCATTCTTGAGCATAGTTCATTTTCTATTTCAAGCTCTTTAAAAAATGAAGTAGGATTCCTTAAGCATAGTTTACCTTTTGGTTTCAAGCTTGCATAAAAATGAAACCATGTTCCAAGCATAGTTACCTTATGTTATAAGCTTGTGTAAAAATGAAACAGATTCCTTCCCTTGAGTCGAGTCTTCACTTTAGTGTTAGAACTTGAACCTTCTTTTCACCTGCCCGATTCTCGTTCTTCCTACTGCCCTGGTGAACATTTTCACATTAGTAACCAGGTTTTTAGGTTGGGTATGGAATAAGAATAGTCAAATGAAATGAAGCTTGGGGGCATGTCGAGCCACTAGAAACCATGCTAGGGGTAAGCTTCGCTAGAAATCATGCTGGGGGCAAGATTCCAACCTCTGTATATCATGTTAATGGGATTTTTCAAGCATAGTTTACCCATTGGTTTCGAGCTTGCGTAAAAATGAAACCAATCTTCGAGCATTATTTCAACTGATCTTCGAGCTCGTTAAAAACAGTAAGATGGTGTTGATATTAATTTTCATTTTTTCGTGCTTTGGTTAAAACATGAAAAGTGGTTTGAGCTTAGTTTATTACTTTTTCGTACTCTAGATTCAAACATGAAAAAGTCTAGCGGAGTCTCCTTTAAAATCTTTTCAGACTCCATAAATATGAAAAGATTGTCGAACGATCTTGTCTTCTTCACGCTCGTTAAAATATTTGAAGAGTCGTCTCTCCAATGGTAGGTTATCTCTTTTTCGGTTCGGATAGACTATTTACGAAAAAGGAATACTCCAGCCAATAATGATTGGAAGAGTTCCCTAAGATATTATTTTACATTTTTTCGGGCCTTAGGGACTAAACATACGAAAAAGGACCCTTCAGAGTCTTCTTCCGTAGCCGTTTAGACTCTCTAAACATGAACGATACTGAGTTTTCTTTCACTGGACTCATTAAATTAAAACATTGAGAGACCCTTTTTGGGAACGAACCCCTCCTCTCTCAGGTTCATAAAACATATGAGTTTGGACTTGTCTTTGGACGAGATATATCAAGTGTTTGTTACCCTCTTTGAACTCGTAAAATAGAAAAGAGGCACTCATCCATCATGATGGGGTAAATGGGAAGGGAATCATTTTGCAAATAAATGGCAGTAGTTTGTCGTTACCTTTGAACATGGAACTTGTCTGCATACCATTTCAGTCAATTGGGTATTTAGCTGATCTCCGTGATGATCCACTTTCATGAGTCATGTCACTCCTTTGAGTCTTCCAAAAGAATGCATTGTCCACTGTCACATTGTGTGTTTGTCTTGTTTATTCATGCTTCCAAGTCTTGTGTCATGCCGCCCGATGTTCAAAGGGAAGTTGAAGAAGTTTACCTTTGCAGTCAAAACAGTCTCTGTGTCAGTACTTTTGAGTAAGTCTTGTGGTTACTGCATTACATCATTCCAGAACTATGTTCCAAGTTTCGTGTCGTCGATGTGGGACTCATCATGGCCCTCCTTCGACAAGACTATCCCCGTCGACATCAGCTCATTATCCAGGAAATAGTATTTGAAACAAAAACTGAGTACCTTGAGATCTGTATGCCTTAATGATAGATTCTCTCGCTCTCGACATAGGTTCACATCATTGACCTTTGATCGATAGAATCGACTGGGTGTTCGACATCAGGATATATATTCACACTCAGTAGATTGTACTAGAGTACCTTGGGAATCATTGACATCACTGGTGATTTGCCTCGCACTTGTTAACGGTTCACATCATTGACTGGTAATCAAGTGGTTTCTACCATGTTCAACTTCAGATCATTGTAATCACATGGATAGAATCGTACTTTGTGGAAGACGAGACGAAGACCCTGGGTATTTGTTTAGTGTTCATTGCTTTCCCCAGGTTACAATGGAGTTTTTTTATATCTAGCGTGGATCCACATTTGTATGGTCATGGCTATGCTCAAATTTGCGTCTGTATGACATAGATCTACATTGTATGTCTGGTAGCTATGTCTAAGTTTGAGTCCTCTATCACATGGATCTACGCTATAATCTAGTAGCCATGCTTGTTTATTCCTCTCATGGATTTGCCTTGTATTGGTCTACATCCATGAGTTGGTTACTTGTGTCTATGAGTCAAATATATTGATGTACTATAGATGCCTACTGGACGAAATTCTCCGATCGAGCTGACATTTTCACCTCGAAGTGACAACTTGTTCTATCAAAGCTTTCACTTATCGTATCCCTCTAAGTCTCATGCTTTGGGGGGTGTTCTGTTATACCCAAATCCTATCACCATCATGTGATAAGAACTTTAACTTCCATGTTTGCCCTTAATCCCAACACTTGGAGTTGAAACCTACTTTGTTTGTCAATCTTACATGAAAAAACTCAGCACCGCACTTTCCTTGTGTCCCATGAGCGGTACCTTGCTCGCACCGCCTGTTTCCTGTTTTCCATAAGCGGTGCCACCACCTGTTTCCTGTTTTCCATAAGTGGTGCCACCACCTGTGGATTTTTTTCCATAAGCATTTTTTATCTAAACCACTCTGTCATAAGAGAAGAAAAGCAGTACCCTGGGTAAAATGGGAAAAAGAGAAGTTTCTCGAGGCTTCTAGATCATGAGCCTCGTTTCCTCCCTTATCCCTATCACTATGGGTTAGTTGAGCTCAAGATCCCCCCCCATAGGATCTTAGAGGCCACCTCATCCAAAAGTCTCTCAACTATCCCTATCCATTGAGCCTTATAAATACAAGCTCATGTTCATAGTTGAGGGGGAGAACTATAGAGGTATTGTTATGCTGTTGGATTAACTACCTAGTCCAAATCATTGGAGAGCATAGAGAGAAAATTTGGAGCTTATGGGGATGATATATTGGTTTCATGGAGATGTCTATCAACGCTAAGGAAATGGTTGTAAGCTTCCCCATACATCTTTAATGCAAATCTGATTTCCGTCCCACAGTACTGTTGTTTTGATTCCGCATGTACATGTTGTTAGATTCCTTAGTCACTAACATGGATAAGTAGATGATGTTCTGGTAGCTTTGATGTGTTTGCATGTTTGATCTGTTTGTAGGTACACAGGTTCATTATCGAAGAAGCATTCCAGGTGTCTACGACATCCAGGGAGGGTATTCATCCTTTGTTGTTCACTCATTTGTTCTGGATCTGAACCATTCAGACCAGAGGAACAACTTCTGTCCGCAGAAGGTGAAATATTCCTGGTTACACATTCCATCCAACCCTTTCCTTTGTAGTACCCACAACCTCTGCACACCAAAGATTTACTCATCAAAATTCATCTTCAGTATTCCATTTTCATAGATGAGCATATTAATCCATATTTGTAAAGATAGTAGAAATATTGCCCTCGGTCCCTTAAAGAATTCCCTTTCTGCGTCATTGTATGAATTAACTATGTCGACAATAAACTCAATGATATATCCTTCCAAAATAATGTCTATCAACACCTCGACAACTCTTGAATCTTTGTTGTTTACCCTTTGCAACTGCTGGATTAGTTTAGCCTCTCCAATGATTAGGTTCGTCTCCTTGGAAGTTCTTCTTCTGGAAAGTAAGTTGCGCCAACCACTCATATAGTACTATTGGAAACTCAACGAAGAATATTTCATGAATTTCAGAGTAAATATATCTCCCCAACCACGCTTCTGCCATCAATCTAAAGTTATGATTGTCTTCTTATGTGAACTCTCAGGCCTCCTGATCGAACAAGTCTCGGATCTTCGGTTTTGTCGAATTCCACAACATGTCCTCTTCTTCTCTGTATAATGGTCTTGACAATAGAACCATTTGTTGACACACTTCTTTCGACATGGGTTCACTCCACATATCTGTCGACACCCATCAATGCAAGATCCCTAAAAATAGGCCTGAACAAGTTTTACCCTACCCAACAACACCTGTAAAGCATATACAGTCTCACTTGAGATGTCTCAGGGAGGGCTGCAGGAATCACATTTCTGTAGATGGAAGAGGAATTTCGCATTATCTCTTACTCTATCGCAACATTACTCAGAGATACGGGGTTCAAGAATATCATTCCTCAGTTATCCTCATTCATAATAGACGTAGACATTGCAATAGCACAATTTAGATTCATTTAACTTAACGAAGACATATGTTAGACACAATGGCACACTGAGAGGGGGGGTGAATCAGTGTGTTCTAAAGCTTAAACCATTTTCAATATTTAAAATATTATGGCTGATTACAGATTTACAATTATAATAATGCAACAAATATAACAGAAGGAATGATGATTGTTGGTACCAAATCCATCCCACAAAAAAAATTTGGATTCTGGCAGTGCACATGTAAAGAAAGACCTTGATTTTCACTATTAGAAGCTCATAACCCAACCTATTTTCACTAAAACACTGAGTTTATGTCAACCTAGCTAATTTCTCATCGCTTTAAATCCTTGTCGTGGTCAATTCAGAATATAAGTATTTGGCCCATATTCTCTTATTTGCACTTGAAAATTCCACAAGATCTCATTAAGTTCCCTAAAGCCTCAAATCCGTGCATCAAACTCCATCAAAACTCTTATTGCCTCATTTGCTTTAGATTTCTGGTTGCTTTTTCTTAAATTTTATTGGGAAAAATATAATAATTATTTTTAAATATAAAAGCATCTTATATTAAATTTATTTATTTAATGATTTTATATTTAAATTTAAGTTTGCTCTAAAAAAATACATTTAAAAAAAGGGAGGGCTTCACTTTATTTCTTATTTTTGTTTTTACCCATATCGAGTCATAGGTTTTTCATGATCGTGTGGATATTTATTAAGTTATGGCTCTTTCATTTTTATAAAAGGATGAGTCTTTGTATTATCTTCCATATCTGGTGGGAGTGTTAAACTTTGAAGCTATTAAATCCCAACCTACCGTCACACTAAGCATGATAATGCCAAGGCTCTGCATGAACTTTTGAACTTTTCAGGAGTCAAGATGAAAGCTAGAAAGGATCCATAGCAATATATTTTGTCACGGTTTTGTGATCCTTCTCAAATTTGTAAACTGCAAGTTGCGATGAAGACTGAAGAAGCCTTCGAGTGCTAGCATTGCTACCAATCATTCAAATTCCCTGTCCAGGAGTGCTGATCATGGCCATTGATTATAAGAATTGAAGCATGTGAACAACATGTTTATCATTGTCATTAAAGTGCTAAAAAATACTATGGTTGAGGCTGTGTCCGATCAATAAAAGCTTCAGGAGATATAGGATACAAGTGGCAGGGAACCTGGCAGCAAAGAAACAATTGTCAAAGATCAGTTACAGATTTTAAGGAAAGGAGACAATTAAGCTTCATTTTTTTAAGGAAAAATTTATGCTTTCCAGAATAAAATAGTCATCATCCACTAACAATTATGCATTCTAAGTGCGATTGGTGATGAGATGGGAGTCAAAGTATGCAGGTGACAAATCTTTCAAATAAATCAAGAATCAAGTGGGTTGTGCTAGATTTGAAGGAGGAATATCGACCTTACCTTTATATTAATCTCAGATTTTTTAAAACATGAATCATTAGTCAAATATTGACTTGGAACTAAGAATTCAAAGGTGGCAGAGTATAAAGAAACAAAGAATTAGATCGATTTCTTCAAGCATTTAGTTCCTAATTTCAAGCAGCATTCTCAGCAAGTAGCTCCAAATTCTAATACAAATGGCAAGTTAGAAGGTATTGAATTGAACGGTTCCAGATTTCTTGTTCACAAGTCAAGGCTCCTTTTATTTTTAGTTTTGCAATAACTAGCAGGAGGTAATTCCTATAAATGGATTCAGTTTTAATTTAAGAGGGGAGGAGGTTTCAGCCTGAGAGAATGTGATGTATTGTAAGGGTTGATTTTTCAGTATGCGTGTCTTATATATCCTGTCAGTATATTATAGGAATGTACGAGGATGGGAAATATTTGATGAATCAGTTTATGATTTCTTTTCTGGCAGATATTGTTTGTCCCTGTAATAAATCTTATGATGGACAGTGTCTCTGTCCTAGTTTCTTATTACACATGTCAATGTCTATAATTTTTTATACAAAATGTCTTTTTTTTTCCTGTAAAATACTACTAGTTATGTGATCAACAATTTGTGATTTCATAACTCATTGTTCATTGGTTCATACATTGCTACTGTCTGTAGACACATGTCTTTTTTTATCATCCTGATTTACCTTTTTCTTTCATATGCTTATAGGTCTGTGTTTTGGGCTTATGATTCATCCACCCTTTCAAGTTCCTCTTTTGCTATTAAAAATATAGATTCATTTAATTCGAGGTGCCTAAACTTTGTGCTAAGCAGTCAGTATAAACTTTAGGTCTAACAATGATCATCAATCACATACACATAATAGAGAAAAATAAATTTGTATTTTTATTTGAGCACCTACTCAAATGAGGCTGCAACCTCTGTTTACAAATTCCTTCTTTTGGAGAGCACTAACCCTCATGTTTTTCTTAGCACCTACTTAAATAACATTCTCTAAATACTACTGGATGGAAGCACCAACTTCCACTTGTACAGGCTCCAACTTGTGCAAAAAAAAAGAACATGTTTGACCTAGCACCAAATAAAATCACATTCTCCAGCTACAACTGGCTGGAAGCACCAAATTCCAGTTATACAGGATCCAACTTGTATAGAGAAGATAACATGATTTTCCTAGCACCACTCTACCACCCTTGTTTCTCAGACTTAAACATGTTTAGTACAATATGTATAAAAACAGATATAACAATGCATACCAACTTTGTTCTAATCTGCTTCTGGATTTGCTTCCGCACCTTGGTTCCCCTCATTGTCTATGTTCTGGATATTCTTGAAAGCACTCAGAGTCCTCTGTCATTCTGTAATCCCCACTTTGACAATGATCCATGCACCAACTCTCTGTCTGCAGAGAACACCTCCATCCATTCAACAAGCACATCCTTTTATACATATCTGTCCTTAACCCTTTACATGTTCGTATTCCTGATGGTCCATTTCCATAACTAATCAAACCGTTCGATACCTTATTATAGACAAGAATTCCAATCGCTGAGTGATCATGAGTTTCTGCAACACATCTTCTCCCTTTGGGTTCTTCCGTAATTGTCATTTTCTGCAACAAATCAGAGTTTCCACAATCCTGGTTCTGTAGTTTTGGTTCCGCAGTACTGGTTCCACACCAATCATTCTCCACCATCGATCTTCTTCGAGCTCTCCATGACCGTTGATCTGAGAAGAAAATCAGATATCAGATATGTGATTTTTTTTGATATTATTCCATGATTTCTTCTTTCTGTCTTCCACACATCCTTTTCTACATAATCAATCTACACCGTCGATTTCTTATGCACCCTTTCCCGACCGTTTATCTTAGATTCACTGCAGGATGCAGATCTTGGGTTTTCAACATTTGTTTAAACAACTTCCAAAGTTTCCGCTTTCCGAATACTGCTTGCCAAAATATTTCCGCACCGTCGATTCCTTTTGCACCCTTTCCCTACCATTGATGTTAGATCTGATGTAGGATGCAGATCTTGGGTTTTCAACATTTGTTTGAATAAATTCCAAAATTTCCGATTTTTGACTTCCACTTGCAAAACTCTTTATGCGTTGTTGATTCCTTGTGCACCCTTTCCTGACCGTCGATCTTAGATCCGGTGCAGGATGCGGATCTTGGGTTTTCAACACTTGTTTTAACAACTTCCATACTTTCTGCTTTTCAAATTCCACTTGCAAAACTCCTTCCATGTCGTTGATTTCTTGTGCGGGTTCACTCCCGATCGGTGGATTTGTTCATCTGATCACCTTTCAGACTTTTTAGATTTGTTCTTGACCTTTGATTTCTTGTGCGAGATCACTCCTTACCATTGGATCTGTTCATCTGATTACCTTTCAAACTTTGCGGATTTGCTCTTGACCATTGATTTCTTGTACAGGATCACTCTTGACCCTCGGATCTATTCAATAGTTTTTCTTTCAAATTTTGGTTCTCACAATAAGTTTGCATCCAGCATATGTGTTAAATCACCTCCTATTTCAATGAGCGAAATGATTGATAACCATTGGATTTGAATCCACACAAATCTATGGTGGAATCCAAATGTTATAGAGAATATTACATTAAATTTTCTCTCCCCTGTTATTAACCTCCTTGCTAGTTTCATCAGCGAAATGGACTAACAACCGTCAGATTTAGATCAACGGTGGACTTCAAATTACATAGGAAAGATTTCATAAACTATCACACCCGCTAGGATTTTATTCCTCCGTGCTAGTTCACCCAGCGAATTTCCTCACAGCCGTTGATTTTCTTTAGGATCAACCTCATCCATTGATCTCGATCTCCTTTACAACGATTTATTTCCAATTTCACAAGCCAGCCCCTCCTTTATCTTCCTCGCTATTCTATCAGCAAAATGGCTTTAGCACCATCAATATTCTCTAAGATTCTTTTGATTCTTCTGCTTATTTGGATCATATGATTAGAACTATGTTTCCATCAATGACAACCGAATCACACTCTGATCTATTTCTGTATGACTTCAAAACCTCCAACAATCTCCCCCTTTGGCATTGATGACAATATTCAGCTCATGGATGCATGCTGTAATAGTAATCATCAATATGTTAATCATCTGTAATAAACAACTTCTCCCCCTTTGACATCAATGTCAAAGAAGACTCTATAGCACAACTCCCCCCTATCAAAATGAACATGTTATTTGGAATAAGATATGATGCCTATATTCTGGCGTAGGTACCCAAACTGTGTCTTTGGTAATGGTTTAGTGAAGGTATCAGTAATTTCCAAGTCTTCCAGTGTCTGAATCATCTAGAGTATTTATGTACAGCAAGTGACAACAATAATGTACTCAACTTCTGTAGTGGATAAAGATATTGAGCCTTCCTTCTTACTCAACCATGCAACTAAAGAATCAACTAAGAAGAATGCACCTTCTCTTGTGCTCTTTATTTCATCCAAACAATTTTCCTTATATCAGGACGAGATGCTGTGATGTATAAGAGACTTCCTATCATTGACTGATTTGTTCTCTATTCAACATCATGTGAGGTATCATCCTTTCTAAGTTTACAACCAACAATCATAGGTGTACTGACAGGTGATGAATCTTTCATCTGAAATTTATTGAACATTTCCTTCAAATACTTCTCTTGGGAGAGAAATAAGCTTTCAGGACTCAAGATAATGCGAAGACCAAGAAATAGTGACAGTTCTCCTATCATTCACATCTCAAACTTAGATTGGATGGCATTAGAAAATTATTTCACAGAAGAATCATTAGTGCATCCAAATATAATGTCATCCACATACGTTAAAACTACTAATAGATTATCACCTTTAGATTTGATATACAAGTTACTTTCAACAATACCTTTCTTGAAACCTTTGTCTTGTACATATTTATCCAATCTATGATACCAGGCTCTTGCTGCTTGTTTCAAAACATATAGAGCCTTCTTCAATTTGCAGACATTGTCAAGATTGTCTGTCAGTTGGAGCCCTTTAGGTTGCTCTATATAGACTTCTTCTTCTAGATATCCATTGAGAAAATATGACTTAACATCCATCTGATACACGTTGAAGTTCTTATTAGTGGCATAGGCAAGAAACATCCTGATAGCTTCCAATCTTGCTACTAGCGCAATTTTTTTATCAAAATATTGTCCCTCAGCTTGGGCATATCCCTTACATACCAATCGAGCTTTATTCCTTAGAATTTGTCCTTGTTCATTCATCTTGTTTTTAAACACCCACTTGGAGCTTATTACATTTTTATCTGCAAGTCTAGGAACCAAATCCCAGGTATTATTTTTCTTGCCATATTCAATCATGTCATCCAATGCCATGTCCTTGTTCTTTATCTTCCATTGCCATGTCTTCACCTTTTTGCTTGTTTTTTTATTGATCATGTACTCCATGTCATCACTTCAGCCTTTTTCATTAATGTGCTGTCATCAATTCTTCTTCACTAGACTTGTCTTCAATCTGTCCTCAAACTTGTCTTCAATCTGTCATAGTTAGGTCATATTCCCGCTCATGGTCATCATCAATCTGCTGCTCTAGAAAAAAACAGAAGCCACCACAGCCAAAACTCCTCAATAATGTGACTCTCATCTTCAATTTGTGTTTACACACAAGTTTTCTATATACTTTGGCTGCCTTATATATTTTCAACAAATATTATCATGACAATACTGCCAGCTATTCTTATAGAATGGATCAATCATCTAGTAAATTCATAAAAGGTATGCATGCATCAAAATAATCCCTTCACTTTATTTGCTTCAACTAGAGAGATTCCATGAGATCACATGAAGTTAATCTTGATCCCCTTCTCAATCAGCACTCTTAATCTGAGTGCCTTTGTCTTGTCTGCTACTGTCAAATGCATCATCTGATATGAATCTTGGCTCAATGATTTGAACCTCTGTGCAATGTCTTCATACAAACTTGTTGCTTCTTTTGTTGTTGTGGAAATGAAATCTACACTTATTCGGGATGTATAAGGTCCATTTTCATAATTGTCATCAATATGTTGTCTTTGTACTCCTTAAGGAACTTCTCAAGTCTTTAATTGAATGCTTTATCCATATCCAAAGATATATCTACAAATTTAAAAGGAAAGCTTTTGGCCACTTTACAATACTATTGAACTTACTATATATCGATTTCACCTCAGTCATCCTTCAGTTGTTATTAACAACAGTTGTGTCTTGTTCCTAAGTCTTCTTCCCTAGTCATCATACTGTTCAGATCTGAGGTTATATTTTCTTTATATCAAAAACCTTCACAAGCTGCATACAAACGTTTTCATACTTCATCCTTCTTCTCCTAATTTTCATTCTTACTGCTACTGAGATTTACTTCTGCCCTCAAACTTCATCCCTATCTGCCTTCCTTTTTTCTATCAATATTTGCAATCCAATCATAGGACCTGTTATTTTACTTGGAGTGGAGTAGTCATCCATTTTCCTTGAATCCATCTTCCAATTTCATGGACTCAGGATGTATCAAGGTCTTTGAAGGACCTCAAACATGGATTTCAATATGGAAACCATCTTATGTGCAACGATCAACTTTATTTAAATTCAACAAGACATTCTTTTTCATCCATTCCTGAGAATATCTTTGGCTGTGATCATTATTCCTTTTGTATTCAAATCTTTTTGCATTATTATTCTTCCAATATTCATCTATATTCCTTGCTGATGGATATGAAAGACTCCTCATTGATTATCTTCTTGGACTTGCACATACTTGGGCTTTATGGCCAAAGCCACCACATGTGAAGCATCTCAATGTGTGGTAGTTAGCAACAAAATGTCCAATTTGGTCACATGTACAACATCTAATTATGTTACTTCGACTTACAATACTTCTTCTTCCATGGAATGTGCAGTCCATAGCCCTGTGACCAAAACCACTACATGCATAGAAAAAGACATTAACATTATTTTCATACCTGGAATTAAATGGTCCCTTCTGTAACATAGAATTTTTTGCTGATTGTGTCCTTCTTGATCCTTGTTGATCATGACACTTTTCTCTAATGTCTTTATGACTTTTAGATTTCTCTTCAATTTTTTCTTGAGATGGCCGGGGGCTTTCTCCTTCTTCAGAAGTCTTATGTGACTTGTCAAATCCTATTCTAGTATTGTCTTGTGGATATCTATGATGGTTGAGAATGTGATCCAAGATCATAAAACCTTTTCCAAAATTTGACTTAGTTATTAATTCATCATTTCCTTGGCCAAACTTCTTAAAGAAATAATTTCTTGTTCTTGTTTTTGGCAGATTTCAACTTTCATATTGAGTTGCCTTCTTATATCTTCTTCAAAGTTGTTTTCAATTTGTCTTATCAAGCCTTGCCATTCCTCTTGATATTTTTGTAGTTGATCCTTTAGAGAATGGTTTTCTATTCTGAGTTTTGAGAGTTCTTTCTTATTTTGTTCAAGACCTCCTTCATATTTAGCTACTTGAGTTTGACACATGATTAGTCTTGCTATTTCTTCTTTCAGGGAATCAATTTCAGCTTTTTGAGTATTACATGCCTTTTCTTTGTCATTTATTTGTCTTGACATGGATTCTTCAAGTAGTTGTGCTTCGTTTCTTTCTTGATATTTTTCTTCAGCTTGCTTTTTGATCATTTTTCTTAAGTCATAAATCTCTTCTAGTGAAACTACAAGTTCTGCCTCATAATTCACAATACCTTCATCAAATTCTTCAATCATATGAGAGAAATCGTTGCACTCCGAGTCATTATAGACAGAGTGTTTAAGAGAGCCTTTACCTTCACGGTTGATTGAGTTCATCAAGATCGTATTGGATTCAGTTTCCTGTCCTTTGGATGAATACAGATCCTTTAGTTTGTCCCAAATATCTTTAGCTGAGACACATTTTCCTACCCTTCTTTTGACATGATAAGTTAATCAGTATAGTATAATTTCTTTGGATTTTGAGTTGTAACTTATAGCTTCTTTTGGAGTTGTCGATTTCACATTATTTGGAGGGATATAACCATTTACAATTGAACTCCATAAATCATACCCAGTTGATTGCAAGTATCACTTCATCTTTACACTCCATATTGCATATACTTTCTCATCAAAGAGAGGTGTTCCATTTTATGAATGTCTAAGGATCTCCTTCAAGCTAGTTAGGCTCCTGAAGAAGGAGTTGCTCTGATACCAATTGTTAGACACAATGGGACACTGAGAAGGCGGGGGGTGAATCAGTGTGTTCTAAATATTAAATCATTTTCAATATTTAAAATACTATGGCTGATTATAGATTTACAGTTATGATAATGCAACAAGTATAACATAAGGAATGAAGATCATCAATCACATACACATGAGAGAGAAAAATACATATTTATTTTTATTTGAGCACCTACTCAAATGAGGCTGCAACCTCTGTTTACATATTATTTCTTGTGGAGAGAAATAACCCTCATGTTTTTCTTAGCACCTACTTAAATAACATTCTCCATCTACTACTGGATGGAAGTACCAAATTCCAATTGTACAAACTGCAACTTGTACAAATAAAAAACATGTTTGACCTAACACCAACTAAAATCACATTCTCTAGCTACAAATAGGTGGAAGCACCAACTTCCACTTATACAGGCTCCAATTGTATAGAGAAGACAAGATGCTTTTCCTAGCACGACCCTACCACCCTTCTTTCTCGAACTTAAACATGTTCAGTACAATATGTATAAAAAAAGATATAACTATGCATACCAACTCTATTTTGACCTGCTTCTAGATTTTCATTTGCACCTTGGTTCCCCTCATTGTCTCTGTTCTAGATATTCTTGAAAGCACTAAGAGTCCTCTATCATTCTGCAACCCCCACTTTGACAACGATCCATGCACCAACTCTTTGTCTGTAGAGAATACCTCCATCAGTTCATCATGCACATCCTTTTATACAAACCTGTCCTTAAACCCTTTACTTGTTCGTATGCTTGATGGTCCATTTCCATAAATGATCAAGCAGTTCGATATCTTATGATAGACAAGAAGTCCAATCGATGAGTGATCATGAGTTTCTCCAACACATCTTCACCCTTTGGGTTCTTCTGTAATTGTCATTTTCTACAACAAATCCGAGTTTCTGCGCTCCTGGTTCTATAGTTCTAGTTCCACAGTACTGGTTCTACACCAAACATTCCACACCATTGATCTTCTTTGAGATCTCCATGACTGTTAATATGGGAATAAAATCGTATATCGAATATGTTATTTTTCTTGGTATCGTTCCATGATTTTCGCTTTTTGTCTTCCGCACATACTTTTCTGCATAATCAATCCGCACCGTCAATTTCTTGTGCACCTTGTCCCGACCGTCGATCTTAGATGTGGTGCAGGATGTAGATCTTAGGTTTTCACTAATTGTTTGAACAACTTCGAGACTCTCCGCTTTCCAACTTTCGCTTGCAAAACTCTTTCTACCCCGTTGATTCCTTGTGCACCCTTTCCCGACAGTCGATCTTAGATCCTGTGCGGGATGCGGATCTTGGGTTTTCAATGCTTTCTTGAACAAATTCTAGACTTTTTGCTTTCCGCTTGCAAAACTCTTTCCGCACTGTCGATTCCTTATGTACCCTTTCCCGATCATCGATACTAGATCCGATGCAGGATACATATCTCAGGTTTTCAGCACTTGTTTGAACAACTTCCAGACTTTTCACTTTCCGACTTTCGCTTGCAAAACTCCTTTCACATTGTCGATTTCATGTGCGGGTTCACTCCTGACTGTTGGATCTGTTCATCCAATTACCTTTTAGACTTTGCAGATTTTCTCTTGACTGTTGATTTCTTGTGCACGATCACTCCTGATCGTTGGATCTGTTCATCTGATTACCTTTCAAACTTTGTGGATTTGCATTTGACCGTTGATTTCTTTTGTGGGATCACTCCTGACCATCGAATCTATTCAAGATATTTTCTTTCAAACTTTTGTTCTCACAATAATTTTGTGTCCAACCTCTGTGTTAACTCACCTCCTATTTCAACGAGCGAAATGATTGATAACTGTTGGATCTGAATTCACGCAAATCTATGGTGGACTCTAAATGTTATAGAGAATATTACATTAAAATTTCACTCCCATCTCCTGTAATTAACCTCCTTTCTAGTTCATCAACGAAATGGACGAACAACCGTCAGATTTAGATCAATGGTAGACTTCAACCAACATAGGGTAGATTTCATAAACTATCGTGCCCGCCATGATTTTCTTCCTCTGCACTAGTTCAACAAGAAAAATGCCTCACATTCATTGATTTGCTTCGGGATCCACCTCATCCGTTGATCTTGATCTCCTTTATAGCGATTTATTTCCAATTTCGCAAGCTGACCCCTCCTTTATCTTCCTCGCTATTCTGTCAGCGAAATGTCTTTACCGCCGTCGATCTTCTCCATGATTCTTCTGAGCCTTCTGCTTATTAGGATCATATGCTTAGAACTATGTTTCCATCAATGACAACCAAATCACACTCTGATCTATTTTTACATGACCGTAAAACCTCCAACAACATCAACATATATTAACCCAATGACTCAATAAGACTTCACATCATTCAAAAACGTGTAAATTCATAGATCACACCATCATTAAGTTTGCAACGTATGCAAAAGTTTAATCATCAACATCATTCTTATATTACCTCCAAAAACACCTTACAAAAGACATGTAATCCTTGGTCGAATAGCCTCAGACCATAAAATACATTCATTCACATGTCGACTCACTTAAAACATGACTGATTCACATAATCTATTAAGCAGATTATATCTGATGATTCCATAGATAATTCCACACATGATGATAATAATCCCACAGATGATTGCCCATGATCTTGATCCAATGACTCTACTCCTAACTATACTTATAGGTTTGACCCATTACAAAAGGGGTTACATAGATGACTTCCTAAATATTTTTGACCAAAAATTCTAACTAACTCAACCATAATGACCACATTTGTCGGTATCTTCTTCTTCCGCGCAGTTGACTCTTTCTCTTGTCGAGGGCTGCAGGAACCACGTTTCCACAGATGGAAGAGGACTTTCTCATGATATCTTACTCTATTATAGAACTACTCAGAGATATAGGGTTCAAGCATATCATTCCTAATTATCCTCATTCGCAATAGACTCAGGCATCGCAGTAACATAATCCATATTCATTTAACTTAACGAAGACATCAACATATATTAACCAGATGAACACATCAAGACTTCACATCATTAAAAAACATGTAAATTCATAGATCACACCATCATTAATTGTGTGACTTATGCAGAAGTTTCATCATCAACTTCATTCTTATATTATCTCCAAAACCACCTCGCAAAAGACAAGTATTACTTGGTCGAATAGCCTAAGAGTGGAAAATACATTCATTCACATATCGCCTCACTTACAACATGCCTAATTCACATAATCTATCAAGCAGATTATATCCGATGATTCCATAGATGATTCCACTTGATCATGACCTAATGAATCTACTCCTAAATCTACGTATAGGCTTGAGACGTTACAAAATGGTCCACATAGCCGACTTCCTAACTAATTTTGACCAAAACTTCTAACTAACTCAACCATAATGACCACATTTGTCGGTATATTCTTCCACGTAGTTGACTCTTTCTCTTGTCGATGTCTTCCTTATCGATGGAGAAAGAGCACCTTGCGCATCCTATTGCCTTGTGAACATTATTCTAATGGTGTTCATTTCACTCAAAATAGACTCCATATAGGAAAGTTACAATGTTCTAAATTTTAGCTAAACAACATTTTTTTCACAGAATTGGCCAAAAAGGTGGGCCATGTTGAACCACTGCAAGGGTGACATGTGGCATCCATACTATACGGATACTGACATGGTACCCTCACAATGCGCCACATGGTAGAGCTAGTTGACATGGCATGATTGTGCGAGTGACATGGCCATTGACTGAACTGATTATTGTGCATTAACTGGGTGGTTACATGGACCAACCCTTAGGTGACACATGGCCCAATCTGGGTGTGACACGTGTCACCTTGGAGATGACAAAAATTGGCCAAGGGTTAGACTATCCGCCACGTGACTCAAACCTGTGATCTCTGTATGACAAATCCAACACCTTACCAATAAGCCACATATACGTATTGTTATAACCATTGGCGGATATTATATTTGAAGTGTTTTCCTTGGAATTGGGGGATAAAGGGGGACCGAACGACCACCAAATATACATATATATGTAGATATATATGTATATGTATATATATATATATATATATGTATATATATATATATATGTA